>JADLZL010002647.1:0-435108 GCA_015844335.1 Chrysopogon serrulatus
ATACCTAGTTTTAATATCGAACCCAAAGGAAGATGTGTGAGGGTAGTCTAAACTACACTTAACCACCTGAGTAGCAAACAAGTCTGTAGAAGGTAGGGATATAGAGCGAACAACTAAGGCTTCTAGTTCAGGCTCAAGTAAATTATGATTAAGATGTTTTACTAGGGAGTTGGATAGAAAAGCACAGGCAAAGCTATACTTAGCTACCAACTATTCTCCTGCTAGGCCTACCGACGGGATAGTGGAATATGTAAGATTCAACGAAGCTATAAGTCACCTCCGCGAGCTACCACCAAATCTAGACAATAGGGTACATCTACGAGTAATAGAGTCTAAGCACCATGCTTACACTACGAATACTACTCTAACCCAAGAGCTACAAGGATTAAAGTACTCAAAAGAGTCGCAAACTAGCAAAACAAGATAAACAATGTTACTTACTTGAACACAGAACTTGACTCCAAAGTAGTCTCAGATACAAGTTGTAGAGGTAGCACCGATAGGCCGATACTCCTCCAAAACTCTCTCTTTAACTCTATCTCTCTATCTCTGAAGAACTAGCTTCTAGAGGTATAGAACTAGCTCTCCCTTGGAATGCTAACTCGAGAGGTCATCTATTCAAGGGACACCTCTGAGGATCCTAATTAGGGTTTCTTGCTAAAGCTTTTCTCTTCTCTTCTTGGATCCTCCCCATGGGGGGTGTGCCTCTCCTTTTATGGCCCTGGCGAATCAACGAGAGCCCTTGGATCAAACCGACATTGGCGGACGGTGGAGATCGATCCCCAAAGGCGGTGGAGTAAACCGGGTGAACCGGGGCGCGAACCGGGGTGGCCCCAGACCGACCGGTCCAGGGCCAGACCGGCCGGTCTGGCCTGGCCACCTCTGGCACTCCGCTTCGGTCTTGTGTCTTCTCGTTCCTTCCGGAAGGTTGCTATGTTGCCGTGGCATCAAATCTTGCATTCAATGTTACGGTGTAGCTCAAAAGCGTGCCTTTTCCAGTGTTTACCTGCAAAACTATTGATTCACCAAAACTCGTGGAATTCATTAGTCAAAGCCCTACTCTAGGTAGATGGATTACTTTTATATCATTTTGAAAGGTTAGTTGATGGTTGGATTTGAACATTAAGGACTGTCAACAACACCCCCACACTTAGGCTTTTACTCGTCCTTGAGAAAAGGTTGGATAACTTCAGACATAGCTCAAGGCAAAGAGATCAGCATAAGCTCATTCCTGGTGATTCCTGCACTGTGAGATTCAAAGTGTCTACCATACAACTTTGGGAAGTTGAGAAGTAGAACAGTCGAACAGATTACCTTTATCTCATTGCTCAGTCCATTGGAGGTTTTGCAAGATTTCTGAAAATAAACACGTACCTTACCTGCTCCTCAATGTGGTACTCTCAAATCACTCATTATATGTGGTATTTGTGGATCTCACCTAGGCATGAATGAGTGACTACCTTTCCTTGCAACCTACCTCTACTTATGTGGAGTTCAAAGGTTTGGCAAGGAATAGTGTACTTACCTTACACGTCACTGAGCCAGCGTAAGAGTCCCAATGAGAGAAGTGTCATACTCCTAGATCAAGATGTGCTTGTGTGTGAAATATATGGTGGCTATCCTGCTTCTACCTATGCTCATGCTTTGAAGGATATATCTCTCTTGCTTGAATTGGAGTGCTTGGAGACAATGGGCTATCTTGAATTTTTCTTTTCTTTCTTTTCTAGAGAGCTATGCATCTAGTGCCTTTTGTTCATTTTAACATTCGGACCCTTGTCCATTTTCTTATTTTAACTCTATTTTTTCTTTTTGCATAGCCCATGTCATCCTGCAAGAGAACTTTTTGCAAGATAGAGATTTCTGATAATGTTAGAGAATAGGTGAACAAAATCCTACCAAAAATCTTTTTAGGTGCATACTCTCAGTGTAAGAGCAATACATTTTCTATGCGGATGGAAAAGTTGCGCCTACCCCCAGTGTAGGGATAGTGCATATATGGAGTGTAAGTGGATCTTGATCTTGAGAGCATGATAAGTCTCTACAACACGAGTCTCAAAAGTCGACAGAGCTCGGTGCAAAGTAAGTAACTTATGTAGAAAGTTATGATCATGTATGGCTCGATAGGCATTTAGAAACCATAGAGGAGTAGCTTAGCTATTGTTTTTGTGTTTTTGAAATAAAAGCTCCAATAACTAGGCACAGAAATTCAGGTTCTCATGTTCTATTATCTCATACTTGTCAACAACTTAAGAAGCATGGGGTTCCTATAAAAAGTTCCCAACAGCTGTAAGTGTTACAGGAGAGGAATTATGTGATTCTTGCCTTAAGTTATGACTAAGCTACTCATCCTTGAGGTGTAATCATGTTTCATTAAAGGATATTCAATTAACCTTAGTTATCAATAAATGAGAGTGCTTTAGAGTGCGTACCTGGCTCCTGTTGGATGATGTTTTTCTAGGTTCTCTATTGGTTGTCTCCCCCACACTTGTTTTCTGTTTCCTTTTATGCACAACAAGGTGGAGAAAAAACAAATATATATCTAGAGAGAGATGATGACTCTAAAAACTCACTTCTTTATTATCAATGAGGCACATTTATTACACAATGAATGAATGAATTAACTAATCAAACTATCAAACTATCTGATCAAGCGAACTAATGAACTAACTAACACGTGTGCCTACTCATCTCTATCTCTGGTCTTTCTTTTCTAGCTCCTCAACCCTAGCCTTGAGCGCCTTGTTCTTAATGCGCATCTTCTCATGGTTCACTTCTAGGTTTCCTATGCGCTGCACAGCCGTGCTCAGGTCCTTGAGCGCATCAGACAGCGCTCGGGCCTAGAGGTCTATTCTAGTTTCTAACATGGCTAAGTTCAGACGAGGTTGTCGTGGGGCTGGTGCAGTCCTTGCCTTCTCCTTCGGCGGCTCCGGATTGGCTCTCGGCGGTGGATTGAACTTCATGTTGCTGGGATCCACCCGCACACCATCCAGAGTCACACACTCCTTCTCCGTGGTGTACTTAGCACCAGTCACTATTCCAAACTTGGTGGTGACCCCTAGCAGCCTCTCCCCCTCTCTAGGAGGTAGTAACTTGGTGCCTTGAGGGAGAGCAATGCTAGATTGACCTGGTGGTCGAGGCTAATCTCCAAGAAGCAGTCGATGAGCTGGAGGCGCGATTGTTGGCCTCCTGATGGCCTGGGCATAGCGGGCCTCCTCCATTGGAGCTCCTTGAGGTCGAGCTCGGACAACCTCCTTCGATGGCGCCGGGACGATCGCCTTTGGGGGTACCACCGCTAGCTGCTTTGGCGGGATGATCGCCAGCGGGAGGACCTCCTCTGGCTCTTCGATGTGTAGGGAAGGTTTGGGCTCGCCATTTGGTGGAAAGGTGGAGAGATGGAGAGCTTCCTTGATAGGGGCTAAGAGAGGAGAGCTCTTGGGATGAGAGGAGAATGACCCTAGGGGCTTGTTTATATAGTCCTGGTGCCTTGGGGTAGGAGGCATTCCATCCTAATCTATCCCAAGCATCTATCGTGATAAGGCGGCGGCGGATTTGGATCAAAGCAGAATATACGAAACCCTAACAGAACAAGCTTCGCAATGAGAGGCGGTGGACCACAAGGCGGCGCCAGGGTAGACTGACCGGTCTAGGGTGGGACCAGCTGGTCCTACCTTGGCCCAGTTTCCGGTGCCCTTCCACGGGGTGCATTCTTGGCCCGTTATCTCTCCAAATTTTCTCCCGTCGTGGCCCAATTCGTGACGGGCTTCTATATTTTGATAAATTAGGGAAAAGTCAAAAAATAAATTTCATCCAATTCCTCAGGTGGTCTAGAAGGTTCTAGAAAAATTTTAAGGCGTTGGCCATTTACCTTGAATAACGTACCTTCATTGTTTTGAAGTATCACCACTCCATGTGTTGACGAATTTACCACCGTGAATGGTCCTTCCCACTTGCTATGTAGTTTTCTATGTCCGAATAATCTTACCTTGGAGTTGAATAGTAGCACTTTATCTCCGAGGTTAAAGCTCTTCTTCTTGATTCGCTTATCATGACACCTTTTGGTTCTCTCTTTATAGATCTTTGTGTTATGATATGCTTTTTCTCGCCATTCATCTAACTCTGAGAGTTGCATCTTTCTTCTTGTTCTGGCAGCTTCAAGATCCATATTCCATCTCTTGATTGCCCAATGAGCTTTGAACTCAAGCTCTATTGGCAAATGACAGGTCTTGCCGTAGACAAGCTGATAAGGTGACATGCCAAGAGGTGTCTTGTATGCAGTTCGGTATGCCTATAGTGCGTCAGGTAGCTTCTTCTTCCAAGCGGTTCCCATCTCATTGACTGTCTTTTGTAGAATGTTCTTGATTTGCTTATTGAAAGTCTCTGCTTGGCCACTTGTTTGAGGATGGTAGGGAGTAGCTACGTAATGTTGGATCCCTTGCTTCATTAAGTAATGCAAAAATCTTTGTCAATGAAGTGAGTTCCTCCATCACTGATTACCATTCTTGGAACACCAAATCTTAGAAATATTGTCTCTTGAAACATCTTCTTGGAATTTGTAGAGTTTACAGCTTTGCATGACATGGCTTCTACCTATTTTGAGACATAGTCAACTGCCACTAGAATGTACTCATAGTTGCCTGATTTTGGAAATGGTCCCATGTAGTCAATTCCCCAGACATCAAAGAGCTTGATCTGAAGATTGTTGGTGAGTGGCATGGCATCTCTTGAATAATATTGCTGTGCCTCTAACATGCTCCACATCTCCTGATGAAGTTCTTGGTGTCTTCATACATGGTTGGCTAAAAGAATCCACTTTGCCAAATCTTCGCATGTGTTCAGAACGCTCCATAATGACCTCCATAACGTGATGAGTGACATTTCTCAATAATCCATAGTCCTTCCTCAGTAGGTACACACCTCCAGAGTAGTCCATCCGAACATACTCGGAAGAGATAAGGATCATCCCATATATGTAGCCGACTTTCATAGATAAGCTTTCTCCTGTCCGCCCTTGGTGGTACATATCCTGCAACCATAAAATTGACAATATTTGCGTACCAGGGATTTGACCTACAGATGGCGTAGAGCGTGTCATCTCGAAGAGAGTCATTGATTGGTAGTTCCTGCATATCCTTAAATTACATTCTACACAAGTGATCGGCAACAGGTTTTCTACTCCTCTTTTATCTTTTATTTCTAAGTCAAATTCTTGGAGTAGCAAAATCCAACTTATGAGTCGGGGTTTAGCATCTTTCTTAGTAAGCAGGTATTTAAGAGCAGCATGATCAGTATAAACAATTATCTTTGCTCCTACTAAGTAAGATCTAAACTTGTCTATAGCAAAAACAATAGCCAGAAGCTTTTTTCAGTAGTTGCATAATTAAATTGAGGTCCTGTCAAAGTTTTGCTAGCATATGCAATTGTGTGATGTTTCTTGTCTTTAGTTTGTCCCAAAACTGCCCCCACAGCATAATCACTTGCATCACACATCAATTCAAAAGGCAGCAACCAATCAGGGGGTTGAATGATTGGTGCAGAGATGAGCGCTTTCTTAAGAGTTTCAAAAGCTTTCAAACAGGCGTCAATAAATTCAAAGGGAGCATCCTTAGCTAGCAGGTTTGTTAGAGGTCTAGCAATGTATGAGAAGTTATGTATGAACCGTCTATAAAAACCTGCATGACCTAGGAAGCTTCGAATCCCCTTAACATTGACAGGAGGTAGTTGTTCAATCACTTCAATTTTAGCTCTATCTACCTCTATCCCTCTTTCGGACACTAAATGTCCAAGCACTATTCCTTCTCTAACCATGAAATGACATTTTTCCCAATTAAGGACTAAGTGTTTTTCCTTACATCTTTGCAAAACCTTATCTAAGTTTTCAAGGCACTTATCAAAAGTTTTTCCATATACCCAAAAGTCATCCATGAAAACTTCCATTATCACTTCTATCATATTAGAAAATATAGACATCATGCATCTTTGAAAGAAGCTGGAGCATTGCATGGTCCAAAAGACATTCTATGGTAAGCATAAGTTCCGTACGGACATATAAATGTGGTTTTGCTTTGGTCATCTGGATGGATCGGTATTTGATGATATCCCGAATACCCATCAAGAAAACAAAAGAAAGAATGATTCGCCAACCTTTCCAACATCTCATCAATGAAGGGAAGTGAAAAATGATCTTTCTTTGTTGCCTTGTTTAGCTTTCGGTAATCAATACACATCTGCCATCCGGTGACAGTTCTTTGTGGGATTAATTCATTTTTATCATTTCTAACAACTGTCATGCCTCCCTTTTTAGGCACAACTTGCACAGGGCTTACCCACTCACTGTATGGCATAGGATATATGATCCCGGCATGTAACAGTTTCAAAACCTCTTTCTTAACAACCTCTCTCATCGCATTGTTCAACCTACGTTGTGGTTCTCTAGAAGGTGTTATCTCAGGATCTGTAGGGATGCGATGGGTGCAAAGAATAGGACTGATTCCTTTAAGATCTTGGAGTAAATAGCCAAAAGTAGATCTATGCTTTTCCAGGACTGTAATCAATCGAAAGGTTTCCTCTTCAGAGAGTTTATCACTTATTATCACAGGAGATTCTCGATCATTATTTAGGAAAGCATATTTAAGACCAGAAGGCAAGGGTTTGAGTTCTATGGGAGGCTTAGGTGGTTCCTCAGACTCATCTAGAGGGTCAGGTTCTAGCGTACTATCTCCTTCATCTTCTAGTGGTTCAGGATCATCCTCAAAATCTGGTTCAAAAGATGATTCAAGAGTTGTCTCTAAGACTTCTTCCACAGGATCGGGCTCAGGAAGCGACTTAGTCTCACTATTGAAAACACGAGTTATGGATATAGGCAGTTCAAAGTTCTTCCCAAGGCTAATGTTCAAATTCCCTTCTTGTCCTTCTTGTAAAAGTCTCTCTATAGGCTGTCCAATCAATATGTCAAACTCTATGACATCAAAGACATAGAAGCTCAAATGAACTCTTATCCCTTTGACATAAATAGGCAAGACATAGAGAATTCCAAAACTTGGAAGAATGTAGCCTAAAGGGCTTTTCACATACTTTGTTGTTGGGGTCAAGAGCATGTCTTTTAGAAGATGTTGAGCATATGTTGCAGACATGATGTTAACTTTCACAATAGGATTGTATAATGCTTCGAAAGATCCCTTGTGGATTTGGCAAGGTATCGTGGTTGATGTGAAATCAACTCGGATGACATTAGAGGAAAGCTCTGATTCTTCCAACCAATCATTGTTTATAATCGACACAAGTTCTTTCGCATTATGCTTAAGGAAAGCCACCTCAGAAGGATCTAAGACTCCGTCACTAGGTGACGACTTCTTTGACTTCAGTGGTCTCCTAACAGCGTAATAATTTGAGGTGTTTCCATACTCGGCAAATTAATATATCATCCTCGATCTCGAGCATGAAGTCTAGAAGTGGAATTTCTTCCTCCTCCTGTGGTTCAAACTCGCTGATAGTTGTAGGTTGGGATGTGGTAGGTGTGGATTCCTGATCAACCATCAGATCTTCTTCCTTTGCTTCTTTTAAGGTGCTTCATTCTCATGGATTTTTGTAAGGACGTTTCTGGCAACATTAGGAGTGATATGCAAGAATGATCCTCTAGAAGCAAGGTTGAGGAATTTAGCAGTTTTTCTATTCAAACCCTTATAGAAATGTTGAAGTAGGACGGGGTCTGGTAAAGATAGACTAGGTCCAGAATGAGTAAGACAGTTAAAGCGTTCCCAGGCTTCAATTAAGTTCTCCTTCTTCTCTTGTCTAAAGGATAAAACTTCCAAGCGAAGCTCTACTACCTTAGAAATAGGATAGAATTGAAGGCAGAATTCAGCACATAATGCTCTCCAGTCACCTTTAACACTCTCAACGTGGAGATCATACCAATGTCTAGCTTCTCCAGTCAAAGAGAAAGGAAAAAGCTTCCATCGGATAGTCTCATCGGATATATCCTTAATGCGCAAACACTCACAGGTTTGTTCGAATTCATTGAGGTGAGAATAAGGGCTAGCATTATCTTCTCCTGAGAAAGATTGGTTTTTGACCATGTCTATTAAACATGGGCGTAGCTTATAGTCAGAGGCTAAGATAGGCTTTGAGGACTGCTCTGGCTCTAAGCGTAGGCTCATGAAGTTATATTTATAGATAGGCGTGGAATCAAGTTGATCCGTTGAAGGATAGAAAAGGTAAAGAGAAATGGAAAAGGTAAAGAGTGATAGTATACAAAGAAAAGATAAGATTATAATACAGGTTAAGATAAGTTCAGAGTGATCTCAGCGACGTCTTCCTCGGCAATGGCGCCAGAAATACTTGTTGGTATCTGTTAATGCCTACTGAATAATTCCGCAAGCGCACGGATACGTTGTAGCACTTCACCGGATAAGTATACCCAGTTTTAATATCGAACCCAAAGGAAGATGTGTGAGGGTAGTCTAAACTACACTTAACCACCTGAGTAGCAGATAAGGCTATAGAAGGTAGGGATATAGAGGGTACAACTAAGGCTTCTAGTTCAGGCTCAAGCAAACTATGATTAAGACGTTTTACTAGGCAGTTGGATAGAAAAGCACATGCAAGGCTATACTTAGCTACCAACTATTCTCCTGCTAGGTGTTGACACCTGTTATCGCCCAAAATTTATTAGCAATTACCACTTCCCGAGACATGAATATATGATAAGAATAGGTTTACCACCGACAATTTCCACGAGTTTTGGTGATTTGTGCATTTTTAGGAAATTTTCGGAAAAGCCTAAAAGAGGGATTTAAGTGCTAATTTACCACGAAACTTGATCGCGACGCCAAGCACATCACGGAGGGTTCGGGAATACTCCGTAAGACACCCGAGCGGCGGGGCCCGCAGCCACCACTAGGTGGGGCCGGCCCTCCCCCCGGCCCCCGCCCGGCCCCTAGGGTTAGGGTTTGCCGCCCCCTTCCGGAACCTTCCTCCACCGCCTCGAGGAGTCATCATGGCCACTTGCTACGTCGGTTTGATCCAACAGCGCATATCAATCCCACCGGGCTATAAAAGGTGGGCCATACCCCCCTGGAGGAGGCCAGATCAAGAGATGAAGAATTAGGGCTTTAGATAGAGATCCACTAGATCTAGGCTAGCAATCAAGATAGAGATTAGAGAGATAGAGTAGAAGAGTAGAGATTCGGAGGAGCCCCGGCCTGTTGGAGCATCCTCTGGAGCTGTATTCGTCTGGATTCGGCTCCCTCGCTCGGAGCTGCGTTCTGAGGTACTTTTGTATTTACCATTCTGATTCAAGTAAGCGGTTGCTTATATTCATTCTTTGGTTTGCAACTCATATTATATTGAGTACTTTGATTTGGGTAGCTCCTAGGTCAGAGTAGTTTTCATAGCGTAGGCGTGGTGTGCGGGTTATGATTGCTTGTGAATGTCCCCCGATCGGCCGGATAGTGGTAGCTCGCGTAGGTGACTTTATAGCTACGTTGAATCCTCCGTAGTCCACTTCCCGTTGATAGGACTGATAGGCTTATTGGTGTGCGGTAGGTAGATTACTCTGTTTCTTCTCCTATTCAGTCACTTGTCCGATAAGACGATATTATACAAAGTTTACCGGTAGTTAGAACTAGAGTACATTAGCTATTTCCTCAATCTCAATAGTTTTCTAGATTGTTTGTACCCCCTTAGATTAAGAGTATTAATTTGGGTCATAATTCACCTTTTGTTCCTTTGGGTTCGATATTAAAACCGGGTTGATCTTGGTGAAGTGCTTGATCGGTATATATATATCGGCGCTATGCGGATAATCGATTATAATCATTATTTAGGGTGCAGTTAATTTATACAACAAGCATTTTCGGCGCCGTTGCCGGGGAACGGTTTGCTGATTTTGATTTAGCCTATCTTAATCTATAGTTATCCTTTTATATTAAAAAAAAAAAAAAATATATTATGGAAAACGAATCTCAACTTTTATATCAATATGGAGCACCATCGGGATCGTACCTCCGACCAATAGAATCTTCTAAACCTATCACATCATCGGCTATGAGCTACGCCCGGGATTAATTAAATTAGTCCGGGGAACATATCTTTTTCGGTAATTCTAGCGAAAACCCCTATTCCCACTTAAGCGATTTTGAGCGGACATGTTCATGTCGAGTATTAAAGGCATGGCCGATGAAACTTTAAGATGGAAACTCTTTCCGTTTTCATTAACGGGCAGAGCTAAGAAATGGTATAATCGTCATGTCGGGAGTAGTCAAGGAGATTGGGAAATATTACGAAAATACTTTTGTCTTAAGTTCTTCCCGGTAGAAAAGGTCGCTAAACTTTGATTTGAAATCATAGGATTCAAACAATTAGACAATGAATCGCTAGGCAAGGCTTGGGATCGTTTTGATGGTTTTGTAAATTCGGACCTAATCTTGCTTTTTACCAGAACCCATGCTTTTACAACATTTCTTTTTAGGCCTTGATGATAGAAATAAGGAATATCTTAATTTGGCCTCGGGTGGAGCATTTATGCATATTACTATTGAACATGCTAAAACTATTCTTACTAATATTTTAAATGATCTCCCCGAAGAAAAAGAAGAGTTGCTAGAAGACTATTCTCGATTAGCTAAAAATGAACTTTTACCCGATTCATCTCAATCTATAGTTGAATTAAAACCTGAGCTAGCTAATGAGATAATTCCAAATTCTGAGTGGATGTTTGAAATAGAGGATGACTTCTTTAATGATTTTGGGAAGACTACACTTTATCGTAAAATTATTCAACCCCACAATCACGGAGATTTCAATTCTAGTCTTTCGCATCCTCGATGATTTAAAATTTCTTAGAGAAATAACAAGAGAATTGATTTTTTTATTTTGGGTGATGATTGGTTGATAGAATCGAGCAATCCCCTAAAGTAATTAGTCTTAATTCACCCTCTGTTAGTATAAAAAGCGCAAGTAGATTCATATCCTTTTGAAGCTTTATATAACCCGATCGTAGGAGTCAACATTATGTCATATACATTTGCTAGAAAATTCTTAAAAGACATACCATTAATTCCTACAAATAAATTATTTAAAAATTGTTCAGGACACATTATTCCTAGTTTAGGAGTTTTAAGTGCACTTCCTATTGTTATTAATGATTTCCGCATCTTGCTAAATTTCTATATCTTTGATGTGTGGGATTTTGATGTAATGATTAGAGTACCCATAATCTTCAAGACGGTCGTGATGGTAAATTAAATGTCCAATTTAGGAAAGGATTTAATTTTTTGATACCTATAACTCATGCGGTAAAATTTAAAAGCAGAGCCCCTTCTCGAATTAGAGCCAATAGAAGAGGTTAAGGCGATTGAATTCAATAATTTTATTCAACCCAATTTAGAAGATGATACCCAGTTCTTCATCGATGAAGAGGAGGAGGACCTTATTGATCCTGAACCTCTTGATGAACTACTAGAGCCACCTAAACCTCCTATTGAGCTTAAACCATTACCATCTGGTCTTAAATATGTTTTTCTAAATAATGATCAAGAATATCCTGTGATTATAAGTGATAAACTTTCTGATGAAGAGACTTATAAATTAATAACTATTTTAGAAAAATATAGATCTGCTTTTGGATATTCACTCCAAGACCTAAAAGGGATTAGCCCTATTCTTTGCACCCATCGCATACCTACCAATCCGAAATTACACCTTCAAGAGAGCCTCGGCGTAGACTCCAAAATGCGATACGGGATGTAGTAAAGAAAGAAGTTCTAAAGCTTTTACATGCAGGGATTATATACCCTGTGCCGCATAGTGAGTGGGTAGTCCTATGCAAGTTGTACCTAAAAAGGGAGGAATGACGGTTGTCCAAAATGATAAGAATGAATTAATACACAAAAGAACATCCTTTGGATGGCGAATGTGCATAGATTATAGAAAACTCAATAAGGCAACAAATAAAGACCATTTCCCTTTACCTTTCATTGATGAGATGTTAGAGCGTTTAGCAAATCATTCTTTCTTTTGTTTCCTTGATGGTTATTCAGGATATCACCAAATCCCTATCCACCACGATGATCAAAGCAAAACCACCTTTACATGTCCTTATGGAACTTATGCTTATAGAAGAATGTCTTTTGGATTATATAATGCACCCGCTTCTTTTCAAAGATGCATGATGTCTATATTTTCTCGATATGATAGAAGAAATCATGGAAGTTTTTATGGATGATTTTTCAGTTTATGGAAAAACTTTTGATGATTGCCTAGAGAATTTAGATAAGGTTTTGCAAAGATGTGAAGAAAAACACTTCGTCCTCAATTGGGAAAAATGTCATTTTATGGTTAGAGAAGGAATAGTGTTAGGACACCTAGTGTCGAGAAAGAGGTATAGAGGTAGATAAAGCTAAAATTGAAGTAATTGAACAACTACCTCCTCTGTTAATGTAAAAGGAGTCCAAGTTTTCTTGGTCATTGTGGTTTTTATCGTAGATTTATAAGGAATTTTTCACAAATTGCTAGACCAATGACCAGATTGTTAGCTAAGGATGTACCTTTTGAGTTTGATGAAGAATGCTTAGAATCATTTAATATTCTTAAGAAAGCACTTACATCGGCACCAATCATTCAACCCCCCGATTGGTCTTTACCTTTTGAAATTATGTGTGATGCTAGTGATTATGTTGTAGGAGCAGTCTTAGGACAAACAAAAAGATAAAACGCATCATGCAATTGCCTATGCTAGCGAGGACAATGACAGAAGCACAATTAAATTATGCGACCACTAAAAAAGAACTTTTGGGCTGTTGTCTTCGCTATTGATAAATTTAGGTCTTACTTAGTTGGAGCTAAAATAATTGTTTATTTGGATCATGCTGCTCTTAAATATTTGCTCACTAAGAAAGATGCTAAACCACAATTAATAAGATGGATTCTTTTTTTGCTGCAAGAATTTGATTTGGAAATTAAAGATAGGAAAGGAATAGAAAACCCTGTTTGCTGATCATTTGTCTAGGATGTATTTTAAAGAACCCCTGGGAACTACCTATTAATGACTCATTAAGAGATGACATGCTGTTTAAAGTGACCAAGATGGATCCTTGGTACGCGAATATTGTCAACTTTATGGTTGCAGGTTACGTACCACCGGGAGAGAATAAGAAAAGACTCATTTATGAAAGTCGTCTCCACATATGGGATCTACCATACCTCTTTCGGGTATGCGCTGATGGATTACTCAGAAGATGTGTACCAGTGGAGGAAGGCATGCAGATTATTCAGAAATGTCACTCATCACCATATGGGGGTCATTATGGGGCATTCCGCACTCATGCAAAAATCTGGCAGAGTGGATTCTTTTGGCCAACCATATATGAAGACACCAAAGATTTCATTCGAAGATGTGGAGCGTGTCAGAGGCACGGAAATATCAATGCAAGAGATGCTATGCCACTCACCAACAACCTTTAGATAGAGCTCTTTGATGTCTGGGGAATTGATTATATGGGACCCTTTGTGAAGTCAAAGAATTATGAGTACATTTTGGTGGCAGTTGACTATGTATCCAAGTGGGTAGAAGCTATGCCATGCAAGAATGCTAACTCAAAACACTCAAAGAAGATGTTTGAAGAGGTTGTATTTCCAAGATTTGGAACACCTAGAATGGTTATAAGTGATGGAGGAACACATTTCACTGATAAGAAGTTTCACTTATACCTACAAGCTCATGGAATACGACATAACGTCGCTACTCCATATCATCCTTAGACAAGTGGCCAAGCAGAAACATCCAATAAACAAATCAAGAATATTCTCCAGAAAACAGTGAATGAAATGGGAACTTTATGGAAGGATCGATTACCTGATGCACTATGGGCATAGCGGACAGCTTATAAAACACCTTTGGGTATGTCACCATATCAATTGGTATATGGCAAGACTTGCTACTTACCAGTTGAATTAGAACATAAAGCTCACTGGGCTATCAAAAGATGGAACATGGATCTAGAAGCTGCTGGAGAGAAAAGAAAGATGCAACTATTAGAATTAGAAGAATGGAGAGAAAAGGCTTATCACAATTCGAAGATCTACAAAGAACGAACGAAGAAATGGCATGATAAGAGGATCAAGAAGAAGGAGTTTGCACCAGGAGATAAGGTATTACTTTTTAATTCCAGGTTCAAATTATTCGGGCTTGGAAAATTAAGGAGCAAATGGGAAGGACCCTTCACCGTTGTAAATTCATCACCACATGGAGCAATAACTCTACAATCAAACGAAGGTACGTTATTCAAGGTAAATGGACACCGACTTAAACTTTATTTAGAGCCATTTGATTCAGGAGTAGTGGATGAAATCGAATTCATCCAATTACCAACTTATTAAGTTCTATTTTATTCCAGTACGAATTTTTATCCGAAAACACATCTAACAGAAACATAGGAGGAGTCCGAAGCACCCTGCGGAAGGGCTCCCGAGGTGGGCCCTAGGTGGGGCCGGTCGGCGCCCCCTTGCGCCCTCTCGTCCCGACTCTCATCCCCTGTCCTTATACACTCTTCCTACGTATATTCGCGTATTATTCATGTACAATCAGATATTCTTTCGTATGGATCCCGCAGAACCTAGGGTTTTGTCCTCATCCTGTCTCCTGAAAACCCATATAAATACGTACCTAGACCTCCCCAATTGTATTCCATAACCAGCCACCTCTCTCTTTCAAAAGAGCTCTCTAATCTAGATCTATTAGCAATGGCAAACAAGGTGATCGTCTCCTACGGCGCGGACTTCGATAGCATCCCCAGCGATGATCCGAAGGCCCTCGTCCTCGCGCAGCCGAAGCCTCTCACCGTCTTGCCACCGAAGGAAGTTGCAACGATCCCCCAGTGTCATGAGCAAGTCTACTACGTGCAAGATCCATCTACTCTTCCTCCACCACCTGCAAGACTGCTGCTTGAAGGAGGTGCTAAAGGAAAGCAGATTGCTATCCCTAAGGGTACCCAGCTCCTTGCACCTATAGCTAATGAGCGACTCGTGGCAGTCGAGACCGACAAGAAGGGCAAGCTGATATGCGCTAAGTACACCAACGCTGCTCGTCCTTCTGTTCAAGGAATTCATGCAAACCCTGATGAAGTATGCTACACCGAGCCCATCACACCTAAGCCAAAGCCTAAGAGGAAGAGAGCAGCATCAGCATTAGCACTGGAGAAAGTTCCCAAGCAGCCAGCACCAACCCTACGCACTCTCAACGAGAAGCTTGAAGGCCTCTCCAACCTTGTCAAGGAGATGGAAACATCTAACAAGCTGAGGGACAAGCTCATAGATGACGTAGAAAAGAAGGTTGGGGTTAATCTCAAGTTAATCCGCAGCCTCAAGCGCGACAAAGAAAAGCTTGAAGAAGAGGTTGCAGCCCTCAAAGCAATAATTCAGGGCCTCAATAATGAAGGGCAGCATTAGTTGCCTAGTTATCCAATAAGGCACACTTCCGCTAGTTCGATTAGTTAATGGAGTCAGTCGAGTCATTTTCTTAGGACAAAGCCTAATGAGCTAGGCAGTCATTAGCTCAGTCATTAAAGCGTCTGTTGAGTTATTTTATACCACCGCCATAAATGAATAAAGTGCCTTATTTTATATTAATGTTTGTTATCTACTCTACTCTCTATTTTTGGAATATTTTGTCTCCACATATTGCGCAGAAAGTATCAGGAAAACAAGTGTGGGGGAAGCACAATTAATCACGAAGCGAAAACACGATCGGAGAAACAACGTAATACGAAGCGACATCGACCCAACATCTCGCAAGTGAAGCGGGACCTGCAGGACCCCTAAGGTGGGGCCGGCCGGTGCCCTGGTGGGGCCGGGCGGCGCCCCCCGCCACCTCTCGCTCCCTCGTTTCGGTCACGGTCGGGTTCGACTTAATTACAATTCAAATGCATATTTTATACTCTGAATTTCGATTCAAATTTTAATTCTTCATATTAAATGCTTCACGAAATAATAAACCCATTCAATCCATGACTTGAGAAAAATAAATTATATGACACCTTTCTAGAGTCATGATTATTATGAAATTTACAAGTGCTTCATGATTGTCCAAGTTATTGTAGGAAGCGAGATAGCAAAGATAATGATTATTCAATTTCGATAATTTGTCTTTGGAGATTTTATTTCAAAAATTTAAAAACACTTAGCTTCACTCCTCTTTGTAATGGAACTTAATAATAATTACATCAATCTACCTTAATAGCTTTGGTTGAGAGGTTTATCATATTCCCAGTATCATAAAAAAATAAAAGTAAAATTCACTATCTTGAGCAATATTGTGAAGGAGGCATGAGCTATTCAAAAGATTCCGAGGAAATAAAAAGGACAAGTGTCAGGAACCTCAAAAAGATAGATCACGAGGAAATAAAAAGGGACAAGTGTCCGAAAACCTCGATTTAAGAAGGAAAGAAATATGAGCATGTGCTCAACAAAAAGAAAAGCTCATGGTTCCTCCAACATAATGGGCCAAGAAGTGAGCATTTTTCCTGACCTAGGAATATGATATCTCTCTCCCTCGCTATAAAAATATCCAATTTATGTCACTATCACCGGTGCCACTACAAATGAGAGGGTCGAAGCTATGTTTTTGCAAAATACACTTTCACTCCAAAAGACATAATTAAAGAAAGAATGATCAATCTTAAGCTCTCTTACTCCGCAATCACTTAAAAACTCATGATAGACACTTTAAAATTTCAGAATACATGATTACTAGACTAGTGCTATACAATTTAAGTTCCAAGTTAAGCATTGAATGTGTACCCATTTTACTAAAACCAACCTTTTTCTCGGGACGAGCAAAAGCCTAAGTGTGGGAGTAATTGTTGACACCTGTTATCACCCAAAATTTATTAGCAATTACCACTTCCCGAGACATGAATATATGATAAGAATAGGGTTACCACTGACAATTTCCTTGAGTTTTGGTGATTTGTGCATTTTTCAAGGAATTTTTCAGAAAAGCCTAAAAGAGGGATTTAAGTGCTAATTTACCACGAAACTTGATCGCGACACAAGCACATCACCAGAGGGTTCGGGAATACTCCAGAAGACACCGGGCGGCGGGGCCCGCAGCCACCACGGTGGGTGGGGCCGGTAGGCCCCGCGCCGCCCGGCCCCTAGGGTTAGGGTTTGCCGCCCCCTTCTAGAACCTTCCTCCACTACCTCTGAGGAGTGATCCTGGCCGCTTGCTACGTCAGTTTGATCCAACGGCGCATATCAATCCCACCGGGCTATAACAGGAGGGCCATACCCCCCTAGAGGAGGCCAGATCAAGAGATGAAAAATTAGGGCTTTAGATAGAGATCCACTAGATCTAGGCTAGCAATCAAGATAGAGATTAGAGAGATAGAGTAGAAGAGTAGAGATTCGGAGGAGCCCCTACTGTCGGAGCATCCTCGGGGAGCCGTATTCGCCTGGATTCGGCTCCCTCGCCCGGAGCTGCGTTCTGAGGTACTTTTGTATTTACCATTCTGATTCAAGTAAGCGGTTGTTTATATTCGTTCTTTGGTTTGCAACTCATATTATATTGAGTACTTTGATTTGGGTAGCTCCTAGGTCAGAGTAGTTTTCGTAGTGTAGACGTGGTGTCTGGGTTATGATTGCTTGTGAATGTCCCCTGATCAGCCGAATAGTGGTAGCTCACGTAGGTGACTTTATAGCTATGTTGAATCCTCTGGTCCACTTCCCGTTGATAGGACTGATAGGCTTATAGGTGTCTGGTAGGTAGATTACTCTGTTTCTTCTCCTATTCAGGTCACTTGTCCGATAAGACGATATTATACAAAGTTTACCGGTAGTTAGAACTAGAGTACATTAGCTATTTCCTCAATCTCAATAGTTTTCTAGATTGTTTGTACCCCCCTTTGATTAAGAGTATTAGGCTAGGTCATAATTCACCTACTGTTCCTTTGGGTTCGATATTAAAACCAGGTTGATCTTGGTGAAGTGCTGATCAAGATATATCTGTGCGCTTGCGGATAATCTGATTATAATCATTATTTAGGGTGCAGTTAATTTATACTAACATAGGCCTACCGACGGGATAGTGGAATATGTAAGATTCAACGGAGCTATAAGTCACATCCGCGAGCTACCACCAAATCTAGACAATAGGGTACATCTACGAGTAATGGAGTCTAAGCACCACATTTACACTACGAATACTACTCTAACCCAAGAGCTACAAGGATTAAAGTACTCAAAAGAGTCACAAACTAGCAAAACAAGATAAACAATGTTACTTACTTGAACACAGAAGTTGACTCCAAAGTAGTCTCAGATACAAGCTGCAGAGGTAGCACCGTCAAGCCGATACTCCTCCAAAACTCTCTCTTTAACTCTATCTCTCTATCTCTAAAGAACTACCTTCTAGAGGTATAGAACTAGCTCTCTCTTGGAATGCTAACTTGAGAGGTCATCCATTCAAGGGACACCTCCGAGGAACTTAATTAGGGTTTCTCGCTAAAGCTTTTCTCTTCTCTTCTTGGATCCTCTCCATGGGGGGTGTGCCTCTCCTTTTATAGCCCTGGTGAATCAACGAGAGCCCTTGGATCAAACCGACACTGGCGGACAGTGGAGATCGATCCCCAAAGGCGGTGGAGTAAACCGGGTGAACCGGGGCGCGAACTGGGGTGGCCCTAGACCGGCAGGTCCAGGGCCAGACCGGCCAGTCTGGCCTGGCCACCTCTGGCGCTCCGCTTCAGTCTCGTGTCTTCTTGTTCCTTCTAGAAGGTTCCTATGTTGCCGTGGCGTCAAATCTTGCATTGTATGTTGCGGTGTAGCTCAAAAGTGTGTCTTTTCCAGTGTTTACCTACAAAACCATTGATTCACCAAAACTCATGGAATTCGTTAGTCAAAGCCCTACTCTAGATAGATGGATTACTTTTATATCATTTTGAAAGGTTAGTTGACGGTTGGATTTGAACGTTAAGGACTGTCAACAGTAGACACTTCAAAATCCACAGGTATGAGGAATGATATGGAATATCTTTTATGCTAGCATCACATCTTTTAAAGTCATGATTCATAGTTACATTTACCTTTGCTCGAGGACGAGCAAAGAAACAAGTGTGGGGGAGCTTGTTGGCGGCTCTTATTGCCTAATTTTACTTGCCAACCTTTACATAAAATCCTCACAAACGAACACCAAACATAGAAATAGGACCTACAACTAACCTAGTTCCACAAGTTTTGGTGATTCATCTATTGCAGGGGGACAATTATGAAAATAATACAAATGGGCTCAAAAGCATGCAAGATATATATCAAAATATGACCCAATATAAACCCAAGTGGAGAAGGCCCACATTCCAGACAGATCCAGGCCCAGAATAGAAGGAAAACAAGTCTAAACTCAATTCAAATGGTGTTAACTCCAGAAATCCCTGTCATGGGCGAAGTCCACAACACCAGGGGTGCCCATCGACCAAAATTGGGGTAGACTGGGCTTGCTAGGGGTGCGTCCGCACCGTGGTGTGCCCGTACTGCCACGGAGCCCAATCGGCCTGAAATTTGGTCGGTGGCCTCTTACTGCCTTCCCCATGTTGGTTTGGATAGGCGCCCAAATGCATTGTACTTGGAGGTCGGTTTAGGGGCATTCAATGAGCTATTTTGCATAGAACCCCCTCCACCTCACCTATAAATGGAGGCCTCCTCCCTCTTCATGTCACACACCACCAAGGAGCTCTTCCATTCCAATTACCAAGATGTAGTAGTAGTACTAGCTAGTTGAGAGTAAGGGAGAGGTGCTCAAGTTCCGAAGGAGTCCTCAGAGCTTCAGTACAATCTTGTATCGTTCCATCCTCGGAGGTCTAGTATGATCTTGTATTGCTTCTCTGTAAGACTCAAGTATTTCATATATTCATCTTCTTTTATTACCGTGTTATCTTTCATGGTTATCTAGTTCTTTCTATAGTAGCTAGCTAAGCATGGTTAGTATGGTGGTTTACACTTTGGCATGGGATCTTCGCTCGACCAAGTGCTTTAGTCTAATTAAAATATTGGACTAGAGTAGTAGCCGTTAGCGTAGACATGGTGTCTAGGCTAGCGAGTTACCTGAGTTTGCGCCCAACCCCACGGTAGCCCCGGGGGTGACAGCTCTGACCCGGCCTTTGTATTCCACCACGTTCGAGTTGATGTTTTCGTAGAGCTTTTGGTAGCCTAACCCTGGTTACTCCTTCCCAAACTTTTTGAGAACCGGAAAGGAACTTGTCGATGGGGGATCCATAGGACTCCCTACAGAGAAGATAGAAGAAGACCTAGTCCAACTAGGATTCCTTTCATGTAATCCTACTAGGACTAGTTATATGTAATCCTACTAGGATCTCTACCTTGTAACCAACTAGGACTCCCGCCCCCTGGACTATATAAAGGAGGGCAGAGCTCCCTAGTTCGGCAGACCCAATAGACCTCAAATAGACACAACAAGGCTCAACAGCCAAAACCACCAAGCGCATGGCGCAATATACTATCCACCCCAACTGGAGTAGGGCGCCGTGACTTTTCGGCATACCGAACCAGTATAAATCGTGTCTACCTACGTTTACCATCGAGTTCCTGCATACGCCGACACCCCTCCGAACAAAACACCGCCCCAGGTAACCCCGTGGTGGGCTATCGGTGGCGAAACACCGACAGAACTGTTGCTCCAAAGTGTCATGGTGTGGTCGCTATATTTAACCTTTGCCTAGTTATCTTCTACAGTATGAGCTAGAATAGAACCACAGTAATAGAGAAGTCATAGGAACCTTGAACTCTCCCGTTGTCCTCCTAGCTTAGTCGGTCTACTCTGCTATCTTATCATGGAGTTCTCCTATGTGTCACTTATCTAAAATCCATATCTTTGTTACTTACCCCCACATTAGTTTAATCGGTACGCTAAGTTAGCAGTTACATGAGGGTTAATTATCAGCTTCTTTAACCATTGCTTCCCTAAGGATAAATATGATACCCTGGAATACTCCTGGGTGAAAGTTACAATGGTATCCGTGCGCTTGCGGAATTCTCTATTTGCGTAACAAAATACCAACAAGCTTTGTCGGTGTTTAGCCACCGATAGCCTGCCACGAGGTTCCCGCAGCAGTTGATTCGGATCTCGGCGAATAACCAGAACTCGGTGGTTTCACGCAAGAGACACTCGGTTTATCCTGGTTCGGGCCCTCGTCGTCGAGTAAAAGCCCTACTCCAGTCGGCCTGGGCCTTTTGCGTTGGATTGATGTATGATTGTGTGTTGTTCGTCTGTTACAAAAGAGGGTGCTCTGGCTCCTTTTTATGAGAGAAAGGAGCCAGAGCTATGGTTCTAATCCTAGTCGGACTAGTAGGAAGAGTTCTGTTCCTATTACAGAAGTTACTTTCTATTTGTCTAACTAGGACGGACCGTCACCAACTCGGAATCGGCCCTCTTGCTTTTGTCTCGTGGTTTCGTCCTGATGGGAATCATGTTGATGGGTAACCGTCTCTGTCCCGTATCAACAAGCCCCCGAGCATTTCGAAGTAGAACTCGGGGAATGCCTTGTTCCTGAGTGATGCTTCGAAGTGGTCTAGCGGAAGACTTCTCTCCTTCTGTCGTGCACCGTAGGTGCACTCATTGAGTGTAGCCCCCGAGCCTTTTGCTATTTATTTATAAGTATCTAGAGGGTCCTAAAAAGAAAGGAAAAAAGTGGAGGGTGTATGCCCTGTAGCCCCGAGCCTTCAACCGAGTTGTTTTTCTTTGAAAAAGAAGTCGGATGATGGCTTTTGACCATTGTGCACCGCAAATGCACTCACTGAGTGTAGCCCCCGAGCCTCTTGCTTATTTGGCAAAAAAACTGGAGGGTCTCTTGTAGAAAAAAATTCAAAGATCTTCTTTGAGGGTATGTAAGATTTTCTTTGAGGGTAATGTACTTTGTAGCCCCCGAGCCTTCTCCGGGTTCTTTTTATTGGGAAAGAACCCGGATGAAGGGTCTTGATGTGTTGTTGTAGGGTTGTTTATAGTCTTGAATGCTTGTATTCTTGGTCCTTTGTCGTCAAATCTGAGCCCCTAAGTCGTCATTGAAGTGAAGGCAAGCCCCCGGGCTTGGTGTTCGGGTTCTTTTTAATTTTGTCTTGACTTCTGTCCTACCTCATCTAGGTTGTTGATCAATCTGTTTTTTTCTAAACTTGTCTTGTCTGCTTCTTAGCTGAGTAAGGTAGTTCTCAGGGTGACATGGTCCAAATGTAGGCCCCTGCATGTTAAACATAAAAACATGTTGTAGATGACATTCCAAATATCAAGTCGGGATTGTGTCCCATATATGGATAATTAACTGGGGGCATGCCCCAACATTATGAAATGCGTATGGACTCCCTTTTTTTGTGTCTTGCTCTTGCTAGGTCATGCAAGTTCCTCAGATAGTGTCCTGTTACATTTAAGCACTTGAATCTCTGGCATACGGTTCAGAGCTTCATGAGTTGATCGGCCGTGTGAGAAGACAAGCTTCACAGATTAAGGCATATTCTACCTGAGGACTTTAGTGACCTGTTAAGAGAAGACTTTAGAGCAGTGTGTTTGCTCGCATGATGATCTTTGATTTCTCGAGTAGTAGCCTGTTACGTTTAAGCACTTGAATCTCTGGTGTATGGTTCAGAGCTTCATGAGTTGACCATGTGAGCCTGGCTTGGTTCAGAGGTTACATGGACTTGACCAACCGTATGAGTAGACAAGCTTCACGGATTAAGGCTCACTACTTGGGTATATTAACAGCCATTTAAGAAAAGATGATGTAGCCTCATAGCCATGTGGATAATATTCAGAATATATGAAAAAATAAATCGGGACTTAGCTTGGTTTATGGTCGAGTCGTTCAGATGAGTAGTCGGGTATTACATCTGAGTTGTTGAAGTAGCATCCAAGTTGATGGACGTAGTTAGGCTTGATTTGTAGCCGATTGGTTCGAACGAGTAGTCGGGTACTACGTTCGAGTTGTTCACGTAGCATCTGAGTTGACGGAATTAGAGTCAACGACTCTCCTGATGTAGTCAAACGGCCTTGTCAGGTACCCGGAGCAGTTTGTCTAGCATCACCCATGGGAGTCACCGAGTTGTTTTTGTGTTCGTCGCGGCAGCAGATCTGTGCGAGTTGATCTTGTCATCTTGGGTGGTGCAGTTGGACAACTTTACAGTTGCTTGTTGGTCAGCTTGATTTCATCGGACAGAGTTGTTGTTGCAGTAGGATCGTGTCCGAGTTGTTTCCCATGGTGCGTCTTGTCCTTGATTACCGTCATGTATCCAGATTAGACTTGCTTTGTACATGCACCTTCCTGGTACAAACTTTAGTTGCCTTGCGTTGCTAGCTTGTGCAGAATTCTTCTTGCTTGCATGTTGGCTTCGTGTGACGGAGTCTGTACGTACGCATTAATGCTAGACATCAAAACTTGATGGTCTTGCATGTCGCCGCTCGTATTGGAATAGGACTTCAATGACTTGTGGTTGAGTTAAACTAGAATCTGCGAGCTGGATGCATGTCTGTCATGTCAGGTTGGAGTAGGAACACCACCCCGTCGAGCTTTTGCCGAGATCTTGGCAAGTTGGTGAAGTCAGAGTAGATGCGTCGATGAAGTTGTTGGAGCCGATTGCATGAATCGATGCTGGTGCTATACGTGAATACGGTTGATGCGGCCGCCGAGGGCCACAGCGGGTTGTCGATGAGGTTGCGGAAAGCCGCCCAATTTGAATCTTGATGTTGAGGTCCATCGAGCTCTCGAATGCAAAGCACCGAGAACCCCTACCTGGCGTGCCAGCTGTCGGTGTTTAGCCACCGATAGCCCACCACGGGGTTACCCGGGGCGGTGTTTTGTTAGGAGGGGTGTCGGCGTATGCAGGAACTCGATGGTAAACGTAGGTAGACATGATTTATACTAGTTCGGCACGCCGGAAAGTCACGGCGTCCTAGTCCAGTTGGGGTGGATAGTATATTGCGCCCTGCGCTTGGTGGTTTTGGCTATTGAGCCTTGGTGTTTTAAAGATCTTCTTTGAGGGTATGTACCCTGTAGCCCCCGAGCCTTATCCGGGTTCTTTTATTTAGAAAAGAAATCGGATGAAGGGTCTTGATGTGTTGTCGTAGGGTTGTTGTAGTCTTGAATGCCTGTACTATCTAGAATCTTGATTCTTGTATCCTTCATTCTTGAAATCGAGTCCCCGGTCGTAGTTAAAGCGGAGGTTGAGCCCCCCAAGCTTGGTGTTGATTAGGCCTTGAAGCTAGCTTGAGCCCCCGAGCTTAATATCTGAGTATTCTTTCTTGATGACTGATTTTGCGTTTTCTTGATCATGCTGAGTTGTTTTAGTGGTAGAACAAGTTGTTTTGATCGATCTGGGTTGTTTTTGAACATATATGATCCTTGAAGCACTTCATCCCCATTGTTCTTGATCAATCCGAGTTGTTTCTGAAGTTGTCTAGTTTTTGACGCTCCTCTTCCAAGTTTTTTTTGAACTCTTGTGGTAGCTCTCAGGAGTGTACCCTACCCAATGGTATCATCCAGATGTAGTCCCCTGCATGTTAAGTATAGAAATATGTTGTAATTGATATTCCAGGTATCAAGTCGGGAGCATGTCCCATATATGAATGAACAAACGGGGGCGAGGCCCGGCATTATGAAATGCGTATGGACTTTTTTTTGCGTCTCGCTCTTGCTAGGACATGCAAGTTCCTCAGATAGTGTCCTGTTACATTTAAGCACTTGAATCCCTAGAATACAGTTCAGAGGTTTCATTGACGTGACCGGCCGTGTGAGTAGACAAGCTTCACGGATTAAGGCATGTGCTACCTGAGGACTTTAGTGACCGTTAAGAGAAGATTTAGAGTAGTGTGTTTGCTCGCATGATGATCTTTGATTTCCCGAGTAGTAGCCTGTTACGTTTAAGAACTTGAATCTCTGGCGTATGGTTCAGAGCTTCATGAGTTGACCATGTGAGCCTGGCTTGGTTCAGAGGTTACATGGACTTGACCAGCCGTATGAGTAGACAAGCTTCACGGATTAAAGCTTACTACTCGGGTATATTAACAGTCATTTAAGAAAAGATGAGGTAGCCTCATAGCCATGTGGATAATATCCAGAATATATGATAGTCAAAGAATATTTAGAAAAATATTTATTAAAAATAAGACTTAGCTTGATTTGTAGCCGAGTGGTTTGAACGAGTAGTCGGGTACTACATCCGAGTTGTTGATCATTGCATCCGAGTTGTTGTCATAGCATCCGAGTTGATGGAAGCGGCATCGATAGCTTGATGTAGTCGAACAACTCGATAGCCAGTTTGGTTGAGTATTTGGAGTCGACGCGTCACGTATAGTAGTTGGCCGGCCAAGTGAAGCAGCCAGCCAGGTGCTTTTTGGTGGATGGTGGGCGGCGGAGCACTCTATTTGGACCAAAGTGAAGGAGCCGTCCCGAAGTGCTTTTGTTGACTAATAGAAGTAGGCGGCCGACAGTTGGATGAAGCGGTCAGCAGATCTATTGTCAAGTAGCCGGAAGCCGTCGTCAAGCATTCGGTAGGATTGGCGAAGTAGTCGGACGTAGTGCTTGTTGGACAATTTGAGACGCGCATAATCATGTACGTGCCTTGGTTGCTAGTCCGACTTCTTGACTTGTCATTAGTTTCCCAAATTTCTTGTAAGGTGCTTGAATATATACATCTTCTTGTCGCGTTTACGGGCCTCGCGTTCTTGGCTCCAAGTCTTGTTAGCTTGCAGAACATGTGGATGGCTTGGTTCTCCGAATTGATTACGACGGCGCACAGTTGCAAGGACCGGCAGTCGGATGGAGTGCACGGATTGGAGTCGGACAGGTGCACGGAATCCTAGTTAGATCATGTGAGTTCATGCCATGGACCAGACGTAGTCCCGACGGAATCGATCGCATCAGGTCTTTCATGTAGATGCGAGTGAACATGTTGTAACACCCCGGTGTTACGTACTTAACCCATTGCCAAATCATCTCATAAGCATTATCATTTTATGTTAATACATGTGTTGAAGTGTGTAGTTAATTGTTTGTAACCTAGAAATGCTAATAAAAATTGTTAACCGCAACCTTGTTTGGTTGCTTTTTTATATCACTTAAGGTTCAAGATCAACTTTTATTTAGCAAAAGTAATATAGAACTTGTATGTGATACTTAAATAAAATTTGAAGTACAAACTTTGTAGACAACAATGCAACCCTTGCTTTGGAAAATTAATATTGCTAAATAGCTTTTCTAATAGCTTAGAAATGGAACTTGGAATTTATTTCAGCACACCACTTGGAATTTCTTCAAGTTTGAAACTTGCTTGACAATGCTATTTTGGCATTAAGGTTCTGAGCAAGTTAGTTAATGAGTAAGTCTAGATTTTTGCCTCGCTTAAAACTTAGAAGTACCATTAGGGAATAGGAAAGTTTGGTTCAGGTTTTGATAAGCCCTAAGACACTGGTATCCTACTCTAAAACGTCCAAAAACCTCACTGCCTTGCCTCTGTTCACGCTCTCAAAGACAGCGCTGACGAATACAACTGGACACGCTTGTTGTTTCATCTCTGGCCAGCCATGGCCCTAGTAGTGTGTTTCTTCAGGTAGCCCTAAGTGCCCTTTTGAGCTTTGTCGAGTTGGTTTGGCCGTAGCTAAGCTAGATTAGTCGTGGTCGACACTTTAAAATCCATGCACAAGCTCTGTCTTGGTCTGTTGGGACGCTGCGTGAGCGGTCACCGCGTGTGGCTCTGAGCGCAGCGTGCCGGGCCGCATTCCACTCGTTCTGGCCAGCCGTGGCTGCTGGCGCTGGCCGCTGCCTTGGCTGCGCTGCCACGCGCTTCGCTGCTGCGCTGCCCTGCCCTCGTTGTTGCCGCTGCGCGCTCCCCCCGTGCGCGCTGCCCGGCTGCCGCCGCCAGCGCCGCCCTGCCGCCCGCTGCCGTGCTTAGGCCACTGCTGGCCGCCGTGCCGCCAACGCCTTGCCGTAAGCGACACGCGGCCGTCCTCGCTGAAGACGTGCGCTCCGGCCGGGTCCTCCGCCGCCGTCCACCTCCTCGCCGTGCTCGCCGAGCGCCATTATGGCACGTCCTCGCCGCCGCCGTGCCGCGAAGTCGGGCCGCCGCAGTATTGCCGCCGAGGAGTCGCTGCCCCTGCCGTGATCACCGAGCCGAGTCGTCGCGTCTGCAGCTCCACCGTCAAGTCTCCTAGCCGTCCGACCGTTGGCATTTCAAACGTCACTACTAAAAAGCTGAGATAAACCCTACCCCTAGCAACGACACTAGAAATGATCGGTATATATAATTACTTGTCATTAGCAACTAGCCACTCTTGAATTACTAACATTCCTAAACATGAAGTAGGTTGTCATCCCTAATTATATTGTTAGGAAATTAACATAGATTTACATTGTACTATTGTGACTAGGCAGATAAAATATATATGAATGTAAACTAATGGGTTCTGCAAGTGGACAGATAATTATACCGTTGTAGCATTTTACCTAGGGAAGTCTCCAGGTTGTCGATTTATAATTATACCTCTAGGAAGGCTATGTAATAAACTATTATTATTATATTGATGAGAAACTATATAGACTGAATAAACGATATTACCTAAGTCATATACTCTACTCATAACAGGCAGAGGTCACAAGATAAATAAGGATAAATATGGGTGATAGCATAATCATCAAGTATCATAATTAAGGATAATCATCAGAGCATCTTACTAGTCATAATCATAGCTAGCCATTAGATAAACTAGGGAAATAGGTCTATAACTACGTCAATTGAATAACTCTAATTAGTGCAACTACATCTAGTAATCATTGCTAAGTCAACCCTAAATCATCATTGCATGTAAAGAGGCATCAACTAATGAGGGTATTAAGACCTAAGTCACCTCCTTCGCGACCGTGCCCATGCTAGTCCTACATACGGGGGTGGACTACAGAGGAACTAACGTAGCTGTCACCTACGTAGACTACCACACGTCCCGGCATATCAGGGTGCACTCGCAGATAAACAAGACATCTAGACACCACGTCTATATATCGCCTATCATCTACCCATTGTACATATGGATAAACGCTATACGAGCAATTACATGAATTCAATAAGATCGAAGTAACTAAACTAGACATATAATCAAAGTAGACAATGACTATTGCAATTAAGAACATATGAATCTATTTAGAGTAAAGTCTCCCTAATCTGAATAATGAATACAATAAAGTAATTAAGAACTAGATCTATTACCGAACTCTCGTGCTCCAGCCAGACGCCAGGGGCTCCAGATCCGATGAAGAACTAGATCTCCTCTACTTCTAATCTAGCTAGCTAATCCTATGAACTAGAAGGCTCTTGATGAACTTGAAGGCTCTTGATGCTTGATGGCTTGAGGCCTTGATGAATAATGAATTGGCCCTCTCCAGGGGGGGTTACCCACATATTTATAGTCCGGTGGGATGCGCGTGCGCCGCAGGATCAAATCGACGTAACGTAGGGCTGAGATGCATCCTTGGAGGTGGTGGAGTTAGCTTCTAGTAGGAGGGCACTAAACCCTAATGGGGGCCGCCCGTGGCGCTCGGTGGGGCCGTCGGCCGGGCGGCCGCCGGCCCCCCTGCTCCTTCCGGTGTCTTCGGAGTCTTCCTGAGTCTTCCCGCGATGTCCTTCGTGGCGGATAAGTTTCGTGGTTATTTTGCACTAGAATCCCTCTTTTTCAGCTTTTCTGAAAATCACCCTAGAAAATACAGAATATGCAAAACTCGTGGAATTTGTCAGATAAAGCCCTAGACTAGTGTGTTTTCATGTTGTCCTTCGGGTAAAAAGCCCTAGTAAAAGTTGACGCTAACGAGTGTCAACAATACCCCCAAGCTTTACCTTTTGCCAGTCCCTTGGCAAACAAACTAAGCCTAGCTAATATTGTATTTGGATCAGGAGTTGCTACAATGTCATTATACTTTCCAGTACACATGCTTTCAAACGAAAATTTCCTCCAGATCAAACAATGTATGCTCTAATATTCAAACTTACTCATTTCACCTGTAATATGGGGCTTCACAGCTTTTGCATAAGTCTTGAGCAGTCGAAAGATAGAACAATCAAGCTAAGTGCTATGTCTTAAATTCTTTGCAATACTAACATTCCGGAGTTTTTAATAAGTTTTTAGAATAAAACTCAGAGCTTAATTGTATGACACCCTCAAGTCTCTCAATGTATGTGGTATTTGTGGTTCTCTCTTGAGGCATTAATGCTGTTGTGCCTCCTATAGCTAAAGTATATATAGTGGAGCTTATAGGATTGGCAGTAACAAGGTTAGGCATACTTGCAAAACATATATTGTAAAGTCAACTAGTGGATCCACAGAGAATCGAGGCATACAATCAAACCAAGATGTGCATGTGTATGAAATATGTCGGATGGGTGCATATGTGTTATTTATGGCTAACTCCTATTTCTATTATTGCTCTTTTGGAAATGACTCTCTTCTAAAACTTTTCTCAGGAAAGACATGGGCTATCTTTTTTATTTCTTTTTATTCAGGGAGGCGGGCATCTAGTACCCATTGTTTTAATTGCTGGGACACTTGTCCATCTTTTACTCCCCTTTTCTTTTCTTTCTTATTTCTTTTTCCTTGCTTTCTTTTCTTTATTTTGCATAGCCACACGTATCCTTTGAATATAATAAATGAATCGAGAGATAAAATCAGGACTTAGAGCATTAAAGACAGGAGTTATCCTATAGGGTGGTTGTATTATTTTTGTGTCCTCTCCTAGTGTAGGAGGTGAACATTTTATGATGAACATGTATGGAAATATGGTGAATGATTGCGATTACTCCTTGAAGTAGGAATAATGCATATGTGGACTAGAGTGTGCAAGTGATTCTTGGTTTTAAAAGCATGACAAGACTCTCATAAGGTATACAACACAAAGGTTGACTGAACTCAATGCAAAGCAAGCAGCTTAAATGTGAAAAGGTTTTCCTATCCTCTAAGATATTAATTCTGGCTTTGGTAGGAATTCACATTTGTCATACAAGAGCTCATCATGTAAATTTTAGATTTTCAAAATAAAATCCTCCAGAACTTAGCAATGCTAGGAATAAGATAAATAGCAGCTCAATCTTTATGAATCATATCAGTCAACTACCTAGACTCAGCGTAAGCTTATGCCTCCACAATTAAGGTTCAGAATAAATTCTCCAATTAAAACAACAATGCTTAGAACCAGGGAGATTTTAAGTTTGGCAAGTAGGTACTTAGTAAGCATTATAACAGAGCAACTATTCATCATCTCCAAAACAATTTTAATGTTTATCAATTTTAATAGCTCTAGCCTGGACTAATTATAGTTTAATGAATATAGACTAAATATTTATTTGGGTTTTATTTATCATTTTATGGTTTTAATATCTAGCAAAAGACTCTATGACTTTGTGGACCTTCATGTGCCCACGTGTTTTTGGTATTTTATGACTATTTATAAAGTAGACTCAAAAATCGCTTAGGTGTAGTCACCTGATAACTAGGGGATGCTCCTCCCCCAAGCTTGATGGTTGCAATATCTGGTGTAGACGTCCTTCAGAGCGAACTAGCCAATAGCGAACCCGGTGGTTGCCACTGATAGTCTCTCTCCTTGCTATATTGTTGTTCCTGCATAAATACTCCACAAAAAGAAAACCAAAACTCGAGGCTCGAATTTAATAATAGGTTAGTGGTCAACCAAAGAGTAATTGATTAACTTTATGAGTTATTTTTAATGTTGTCTGATTTAAGCAGAATTCTCTTCTTTTTTGAATTTTCATTTTATGATGCAAAAAATTTAAATATGAATGCTATTCTTTTATCATTTTTATTTTTATGCCACCACAGTGGGTATTCCTTCGGAAAATGCCATAGGGTATCCACATGGGGCTTCATGATGCCATAAATAATGCAACAAATATTTTTTTGTTTTAATATGTAAACAGATGATGCTACTAGATAAATTTGAATTACTAATGCATTGAATGAGATAACTACCATTCTAACCTTATGGCTAGGGTATGGAATTTAAAGTCTACCGATAGGACTTAGACAGAGTGAGCACTTACTCAGTGGGTTCATCGTCTGAGGTAACCTCAGTCAACTCCCCATCTCGTGGTGATGCGTCGCGTGCCTCCTTCCATCTTGCTTCAGTCTCTTTTGCTTCTTTCTCTTCTAACTCTTGCTCTTCATCTTTGTTTGCTTTCTCCCACGCTTCTAATCATACTAGGATCTCCTCCTTTTCTTCCTTGGCGATCTGGTCCATCCTTTTCGCTTCTTACGCTGGCTACTACTCCAAATGAGGTACTTGCTTGTTCTCTTCTTGCTCCGGGAAGCGATCTTCATATTTCACGATCTTGCCAGGGAAGTCTTCCCATCCACAGTGAGGCTGAGCAGCCTGACGGTGTGCTTGGCGTCTTCTCCTGTTGCGTTGCTTCCTGGCCTGCTCATAGTTATTTAATGTTCTAAATTGACAGCGTACCTTTCTGGTAGGTAGGTTGAAGTGGATGTGTCCGGACCCAATGTAGATGTTGGCTTTAGCGGTGCAGAGGAACGGTCTTCCCAAGAGAATCGGAGAGTCATCGTCTCCCTGCATGTCAAGGACTAGAAAATCTGTAGGTATATATTGTCCTTGAATTCTTACCATGACATCTTTGATTACTCCTTCAGAAATCTTAGTGATTGGTCCGCCATCCGCAATCGAATATGTGTTAGGTATAAAGGTAAATCAAACAATTCATCATATACCTGTTTTGTCATTACGTTGCAGCCTGATCCAGTGTCGCAGACGGTGTGAGGAAAGGTGGTGTCTTTGATTGTGCATTCAATGATTGGGACACCTGGATCACCTCTCTTGATTGGAAATGGCTTGGGTAGCAAGTGATCATTTTCTGTCTTGAGAGCAGTGATTAATTGAGTTGTCTCCTCAGGTGCATGCTTGGTTCTCCTCCATCTTCTATTGTTTCTATTGTTCTTCTTCTTCGGCATTGGTTGCTGTTCTTGCTCTTCTTGTTGCTGAAACTGCTTCGGGGCTGCAGGAGCTTTCAGGACGTGGTTCTTGAATGTGAATCTCTCCATCTTGTCTTTGATGGACAGGACGATCTTGGCGAACTCCGCATAGATGATGGCTTTTGTTGTGCACAGGAATGGTTTGCCCAGAATGATGGGTGCCTTCTCATCTACTCTTGTCTCCATGACCACGAAGTCAACTGGGACATATGATTGCCCAACTCTAATGGCAACTTCTTCTAGTACTCCCTCAGGGTAGCAAATGGACTGATCTGCAAGCTGCAAGCGCATGTTTGTGTACAACAGGAGATCATTTAATATTTTCTCATAAATTACCTTGGGCATGATGTTGACACTTGCACCAAGTCACAGATAGCCTCTAGAAAGCTGTGGCATTCTATGGAGATAGGAATAACAGGTCTTCCAGGGTCTCCCATCTTCTCTGGTAGAGAGTGGTCAATCCACTGTACATCTGCAGGCTCAATATGATATTGGGTTGCATTGTGAATATCAACAAGGTTAGCAGTTTCTAAATCTTCTGGTTGGCCTAGAATCTTGCCTTTCTCTAGTGGAGGAACAGCAGCAGCTAACTGAGCTAATTGTGATTCTAACATTTTATTAAAGCTATGCTGATTCTTTATGGCAGAAGCAAAAGTATCCATTCTAGCATGTATGTTTTCCAAAGTTTTATCATTCGATGTTAGCTTCCTAGTCATTTGATCTAGCAGTTTGGATTGACTAGTAACTAATTCTCTTAAAGGTGGAAGGTTGTAATTATTAAAGTTGTTACCTTGGTTGTTACCTTGGTAATTACCTTGTCGAGGTTGTTGATTCCACCCTTGATTTTGTTGAGGACGATAGTAGGTGTTGTTGTTGATGAAGTTCACATCCTCTTGCAGTGTAGGGTAGCTGACCGCTGAGTGCCCGTAGTCTCCACATTCTTCACATTCATATGGGAATCATTGACATGCATGACTTCCTTCTTCTCTATGTCGAGCTTCTTCATGATGAGGTCTAGTTTGGCAGTGACCATGTCGGCTTCCTTGAGATGATGAATTCCTCCTCCCTTCTTGCGAGGCTGAGTACATTCTTCATTACATGTTGAGTTTGAGGCCATCTTCTCGAGAAGTGCTTTAGCATCAGAGAGCTTTAGTGACAGGAAAGCTCCCCCAGCTGCAGCATCAATAGACTCACGGGTGCTAGAGATTAGCCCGTGATAGAAAGTCTGCATTAACAGCCACTCCTCTATCCCATGATGAGGACAGTCTTCAATGTAGTTCTAGAATCTTTCCCATGCTTCAGTGAATGATTCATCATGTTGTTGTTGGAAACTTGAAATCTTCCCACGCAGAGCATTGGTCTTGGCTGTAGGAAAGAATTTTGCTAGGAAAGCGGTTGAGCATAGGTCCCATGTAGTGTGTTTATCTTTGTTGATGTAGAACCACTGCTTGGCTTTCCCCAATAATGAGAACGGGAAAAGACAGAGTAAGATAGCATCTTTTGATACTCCTCTGATAGTGAAGGTGCTGCAGATCTCTAGAAAGTGTTGTAAGTGTGCACTTGCATCCTCATGTCCTTTTCCACAGAATTGGCTGGCTTGAATCATGGTGATGAGAGCAGGCTTGAGCTCGAATCCATTCTCCCCAGTGTTGACTGCTGGTCCAGTCCGGATGTTTGCTGTTGTTGGGGCAGAGAACTCTCGCAGCGACTTCTCAGCCATGTCTTCAAACACAGGAGCTAGGTTTTCACCTAAATACTCTTCTGCTTGTTCTTCTATTTCTTCTTCAAATTCTTCTTCCAGTGTTGGAGCTGGCTCCTCTGAAGAGTTAGCTTGAGCAGCAGAGGGTGTTCTTGATGGTGACTCGAATTTGTCCCTTATTTCTGCAAGCCTTTTCTTTCTAAGGAGTTTCTCTGGATCGTCAGTAAAGTTCTTTGGAAGAGAAAAACCATTCATTCATCACCTTGCATAAGATAAGAAAATGAAAACAATGAAGGGTGTACCTGATAGAGTTAGAGATTGATTGGTAATATGACTTTATTCCATGTGTATATAGGTTATCAATATGTCCTAAGTTTATTGTGCCTTCCTCGGCAACGGCGCCAAAAATGCTTGTTGGCATTTCTAACATCACTACTAAAAAGCGTAGATAAACCCTACCCCTAGCAACGACATTTAAATGATCGGTATATATAATTACTTGTCATTAGCAACTAGCCACTCTTGAATTACTAACATTCCTAAACATGAAGTAGGTTGTCATCCCTAATTATATTGTTAGGAAATTAACATAGATTTACATTGTACTATTGTGACTAGGCAGATAAAATATATATGAATGTAAACTAATGGGTTCTGCAAGCGGACAGATAATTATACCGTTGTAGCATTTTACCTAGGGAAGTCTCCAGGTTGTCGATTTATAATTATACCTCTGGGAAGGCTATGTAATAAACTATTATTATTATATTGATGAGAAACTATATAGACTGAATAAACGATATTACCTAAGTCATATACTCTACTCATAACAAAGAGAGGTCACAAGATAAATAAGGATAAATATGGGTGATAGCATAATCATCAAGTATCATAATTAAGGATAATCATCGAGCATCTTACTAGTCATAATCATAGCTAGCCATTAGATAAACTAGGGAAATAGGTCTATAACTACGTCAATTGAATAACTCTAATTAGTGCAACTACATCTAGTAATCATTGCTAAGTCAACCCTAAATCATCATTGCATGTAAAGAGGCATCAACTAATGAGGGTATTAAGACCTAAGTCACCTCCTTCGCGACCGTGCCCATGCTAGTCCTACATACGGGGGGTGGACTACAGAGGAACTAACGTAGCTGTCACCTACGTAGACTACCATACGTCCCGGCATATCAGGGTGCACTCATAGATAAACAAGACATCTAGACACCACGTCTACATATCGCCTATCATCTACCCATTGTACATATGGATAAACGCTATACGAGCAATTACATGAATTCAATAAGATCGAAGTAACTAAACTAGACATATAATCAAAGTAGACAATGACTATTGCAATTAAGAACATATGAATCTATTTAGAGTAAAGTCTCCCTAATCTAAATAATGAATACAATAAAGTAATTAAGAACTAGATCTATTACCGAACTCTCGCGCTCCAGCCAGACGCCAGGGGCTCCAGATCCGATGAAGAACTAGATCTCCTCTACTTCTAATCTAGCTAGCTAATCCTATGAACTAGAAGGCTCTTGATGAACTTGAAGGCTCTTGATGCTTGATGGCTTGAGGCCTTGATGAATAATGAATTGGCCCTCTCCAGGGGGGTTTACCCACATATTTATAGTCCGGTGGGATGCGCGTGCACCGCAGGATCAAACCGACGTAACGTAGGGCTGAGATGCATCCTTGGAGGCGGTGGAGGAAGCTTCTGGAAGGAGGGCACCAAACCCTAATGGGGCGCCGCCGGCGCCTTGGTGGGGCTGGCCGGCCCCACCCGGCAGCCGGCTGGCCCCCCGCTCCTTCCGGTGTCTTCGGAGTCTTCCCGAGTCTTCCCGCGATGTCCTTCGTGGCGGATAAGTTTCGTGGTTATTTTGCACTAGAATCCCTCTTTTTCAGCTTTTCTTGAAATCACCCTGGAAAATACAGAATATGCAAAACTCGTGGAATTTGTCAGATAAAGCCCTAGATTAGTGTGTTTTCATGTTGTCTTTCTGGTAAAAAGCCCTAGTAAAAGTTGACGCTAACGAGTGTCGACACCGACCCCACTCCGCCTTAACTCGTGCTGTGCCAAACTCCAATTTGGAGTTTTGCTGGCCGGCGGTCGTTAAATAGCTGAGAACAGCATACTCAAGCGCACCACCCATCTGAAGCCTTAGAATCAAATCAATTGGCACCTCTAGCTTCGCCGTAATCCACTCGACACCGTGCTCATCCCCATCCTGCCTCTTTAGTGTCCTGGACACCGCTGACACCGCCGTGTCAGCCGCGAACCGCCGTCGGGCACTCTGCTCGCTCGCGGCCGGCATCCCTCGGTCACCCTCTGCCCAACCCAACACCATAGCCGAGTTCGCCGTGAGTACCTGGTGCGAACCTTCTCTCTGTTTAAATAGTGCCAATAGTGTTACGCGTTTAGCTAGAAGTCTAGGGTTCATTTTGCAACACCGCCAGCGCGCGCGTGGGCTCCCCCTCGCGGGCCGCGTTTCACGCTTGGGCCAAGCCCTAGTTGGGCCAAGCCGGGCCGCTTTGCCCTTTCTTTTTTTGAAGTATTTTAGAATTAGTTTTTCAATTGAAATTCTGAGCTGATCTTTGATAATTCATATAAAATAGAATAAAAATCCAAAAATAGTGAAACCAATTTTGTTAGATTCCTAAAATCATGATCTATCTGTTGGTGTAAATTGTTTAGGTAGTTTCTTTATGTTTTCAGTTTGTATTAATTGCCCTTGTATGCTTGTCTTTAATAAATCCAATTAGAAAATGATTTATCATGACAATATGTTGATAACTCTAGCTCTGAAATTCATGTGGTAGCTTCATTGTATTATTATGTGCTCTCCGTAATTTCCATAGCCTAAGAGTGGTTAGTTGATGAGGTAACTAAAATACACTAGCTAGAATATATATTAAAATGACTAGGAAGTAATTATCAAATCATCATTTGGAATGAAACGATACTTTATGAGAATGACTCCTAGCTAATCATGTTAGTCATTAGAGCTAGCTTGTTAGCTTAAGTGTATGTGCGATCTTTTTAAGAGTTGTTGTTGCCATCACTTAAATACATCGCGTGTATTTCCCGTTGCATTCATACGTTGCATCGTTGCATGTCATACTAGGAACGATGATGGATCGATGCAACTGGAGGTTAACTTGGTGTTTGTCACAGATGGAATACTAACTTTGGTTGTCTTTTACCCAGGCAAGCCCCGGTGCATAACCCCTACTATTCTGAACTTCATAATATATGTGTTGCATTAAGTTTCGAGGAGTTGAATGAAACCCACTTGCATATATATCCTTATCCTATGAGTCTTACTAGTATGACAGGATCGTGTAGATTGCCATGCTATAGGACTTCGGTAGAAGTCGAGTGATTGCCTATCACTCACGAGAGATAGGATTATATATTCTATCATACGGACTATACTTGAATAATAAATGGAGACCGGGCGGGACGGTATGGGATATTGGATGGACCTGGACTTGTTGAGCAACAGAGGAAGGCTCTGGTTGCATTGTTCCGCCTGTGTCGATTGAGGACCGTCCGTTGCTGTGGATGGTAGTCAGGTCACAGACTTATTGTCATGAGCACATACTTGCTTGTGGGAGCGGGAAGGCTTGTTTCACTCTTGTCGTGGGTTCCGGCTCTATCTGGACCGGCTGATTGGAGGCGGAGATGGTGGAGGTCCTTGCACCCTACTGAGTCCGTAACTCAGGTAGTGGGGGCTTGGAGTCCAAGCTTGGACGGGGACCTTCAGCCCTCGGCAGGGGTGGGATGGGTTGGTCTTGCTTGTGCCTAGGGTACAAGTGGGGCGTGTGTTTTCGGGGTACCCAGCTGGGCATATTGATTCGTGAATCGCCGTTGATCCAGACGGTACAACTTGGCTATGGTCTAGCACCGTAGTAAGAACTGAAATATGGATATGGATAAAAGATACTCTGATTGCTTACCACCTGCTTGAAAGTAGCATAGGTGCTTACCTAGAATGGTTAGCTAATGAACTAATCCTATCTGCTAAAACTTTGAATATAAGGATGCACTAGTAGTAATGCTTCCTGCAATATAAACCAGCAAAGCAAATAAGCCTTGCATATCCTTGGAGTCATTTTATTTCTTCCTGTCGGGTAAGTCTTGTTGAGTACAATTGAGTACTCAGGGTTTTATTCCCCTGTTGCAGGTAACCGGAGCTGGTAACTCTTGTGTGTGGATACCTCCTGGTGGGCTCAGCGAGGAATTCCATTTACGCTGCGATAGTAGTCTTATTTTCAACCCCATCAAATGATTTTATAAAGAAAAGCTCTATAGTATTACTACCACTTATAATTAAATAAATATCTATTTCTGCTGCAATAATGATTAGGTGTTACTAGATACAACATGTAAACTTAAAATGAATCAACTTTTATTTTGCTACCCTTTAGTTATTCTTTCCGCTATCATATAATACTCTGATTTAATTTAAGCACGTGATGTATGAAATGGTAAGAATGTTGTAAGCTTTATTCCCTTATTCATGATCCTGATGAAAACTGTGGAGTTTTGAGTTCTCCCAATGGGTGTGCTTGACAGAATCGGTTAAATTAGTGCGCTCCCATGAGTACTTAGCGTCTAATGGAAGACAAGTACTCTTGTGAGTGTATTAATTTAGGCGGTTCTGCCACACATGTTAGCCTTTTTTCTTCTTCCATAAGCGTGCATGCAGATGGACATGCAAATCTTCAATACTCTATTATTTTTGGCTTGCATAGCTTCTGAAAATTGTATGGTCTCTTTATTTGCTTGCTTTTGATTGGTTCACGTGGAAATAGGATTCTTCCACCGCGATGCCGCTAGCTGCCATATCTGAATTGGACTTTCAACTTGTTTCCATGATCAGGCTTGATGTGTTGCGCGAGATGATCTCGATCTTATATTTATGTAGTCGACGAGTTGTCCATGTAGGCCAGATCAGCTTGGATATCTGAGTTGCTATAGGCGACGCTGGAGATGCATGTTGATCTCGTCGGTTGCCACGGTAAATTGAGGTCCATCGAGCTCTGCAAAGCACCGAGTTCCCCTACCTGGCACGCCAGCTGTCGGTGTTTAGCCACCGATAGCCTGCTACGGGGTCCCCGCAGCAGTTGATTCAGATCTCAGTGAATAACTAGAACTCGGTGGTTTCACGCAAGAGACACTCCGTTTATCCTGGTTCAGGCCCTCGTCGTCGAGTAAAAGCCCTACTCCAGTCGGCCTAGGCCTTTTGCGTTGGATTGATGTATGATTGTGTGTTGTTCGTCTGTTACAAAAGAGGGTGCTCTGGCTCCTTTTTATGAGAGAAAGGAGCCAGAGCTATGGTTCTAATCCTAGTCGGACTAGTAGGAAGAGTTCTGTTCCTATTACAGAAGTTACTTTCTATTTGTCTAACTAGGACGGACCGTCACCAACTCAGAATCGGCCCTCTTGCTTTCGTCTCGTGGTTTCATCCTGATGGGAATCATGTTGATGGGTAACCGTATCGGTCCTGTATCGACAAGCTTTTTGGTGCTGTTGCCAGGATGCAAACCTAGTGATGACGCTAAGAAATGACAACAATATACAAGGGCACTTTTCCATCTTGGTCATGAGCTTCACTCGAGGACGAGTAAAGGACTAAGTGTGGGGGAGTTTGTTGGCAGTGCTTAACTCCCTTCTGATACTGCCAACAATTATACAAAAGAGAGATGAAGCACCACCATAACTAGGATATAGGGTCTGTACACTAACAAATTCCATAGTTTGGTGAGTGTACATGTTTTGTCAGTCAATCATGAAAGAACATTAAGATGGGCCAAAAGTATATCCAAAATCTAGAGATTCGTCCTAAGAACAAAAGCAAATATAAGGGAACCCCTATCCATCTATAGAATTGGGCCGAGCACCACACATGGCAGGCATCTAGGCCCAACGAGAAACCGACCAGAGAAAGGCGGTGGCCAGCTGTGCCTCCCCTAGTGCACCCGCACCCCTAGTGCCGCCTCTTGGGCCCACCTTTCTCTAGCGGTTTACTAAGGCGGTTCCAAGGGCGGTTGCATGTGGAGTTAGTGCAACCTCTGCCAAAACTGACCTCTAGGAGCTATAAAAGGACCCCCTCACCCCCTCTCAAAGCACACAACTCAAGTGGAGAAGAAGAAGAGGGCCAAGCTCAAATTCCATGCTAGCCTAGCTAGCTTAGTGTAGGGATTGAGAGAGGGAAAGTAGAGGAGGTTCAGGTGTGTCTGCCATCTCTTGTCTCAGATCCGGTGTCTCTGGGTTGAGGAGGCAGAGTGCCAGACGTGTTGGCTCCCCCTAACGTGTACCTCTACGGCCATATACTACTTGGAGCATAAGGTCCATGTTCTACTATGGTGGTGAGTCTCTATTTCATGTTTTCTTTCATATTACATTCTAGCGGGTTCGTTGTTCGTTACTTGCCTTAGTAGCAGATATTCTAGTAGAGGACTCCTGATAAAGACGGATGTTCCTGGCCAACGCTAGAATAGTAATTGATAATATAGACATGGTGTCTAAGTTATAGGTTACCCTCATTTCCCTCACACTCCATGGGTGAGGGGTAGTTGTTAGGTGGTGATAGCCCTAGCATCCCTTGTATTCCCCCATGTTCGAGTGTAGCGTAGAGTTATAGGCCGGCATCACCTAGCAGACTAGGTGCGATCCGGTGCCCAAAGCAAGAGTATAGTAGACAGGATTATCTTCATATAGAGAACCTAAACCGTAGAAAAACGTCACTACCCAAGTTATCCCTCCTTCGACCCTCCAAGGAGGACTAAGCCAGTTGACTAGACACAACCGTTCTTCATGAAATTATGATACCCTGTTCATCACTGGGTGAAGTGCTACGACGGTAATTCTGTGCGCTTACGGATTTGGCTGCTTTCACTAAGAAATACTAACAGGCATTGTTCCGGTCATGGCTTAAATGTGAATTGTTCATCTTTTCCATTGATAGTGAATTTGATCTCTCCAGCTACAACATCAATGTGGGCATTTGCGTTGTTTAGGAATGTTCTCCCAAGGATGAGTAGTGTCTTCATCACTTCCTGCATATCAAGTACTACAAAGTCTACAGGAATGAAAAAGTCTCAGATTCTTACTAGAATATTTTCTGCAATTCCTACGAGATAGCGAACCGATTGGTTGGCTAGTTGCAAGCACATCAAGGTGGGTGTAAGTGTAGAATAGTTGAGCTTGTCAAAGACCTTCTTGGGCATAACACTAACGCTAGCTCCAAGATCACATAAGGCATTCTTAAAATTTTGATCTCCGATTGAGCAATCAATGGTAGGACACCCTGGATCCTTCTTCTTGATAGGAAGAGAATTTAGAATCACCGCACTACACTCTTCTGTAAGCTTAATGACTTTCGTAGAAGGCAGTGGTCTTTTTTGTTGAGGATATCTTGAAGGTCTTCACGTATGTAGCCACCTGCATGGCATCTAGCAACAAAATATTGACATGTAATTTCTGAATTACCTCTACAAACTTACCAAATTGTTCATCTATTTTGGCCCTTCTATTTCTATGTGGAAACGGTATGAGATTTGTGTCATGAAAGTCATGGCATAATTCTTGATCTTGTGGCAAATCTGTCGGTGTCGAGAATGGACACCAACGAGTAATCAAAAGAGTGCACACTTATCCTCGAGATGGTTTCCCGAGTGGACACGATGATGTATACTGGTTCGGGCAATTTACCCTACGTCCAGTGAGAGCTGGGTCGTGTTACTCAGGAGCTTGTATGGGGGAGTACAAAAGGGGTCGAGAGAGGGATAGACTCCCAAGTCTCGGAGTAGGAAAACTAGGTTCGGGGTTGTGCGTTTCGTATGTGTAATGTGAATCGGGTGATGGACACACGTGCTCAGGGGCCCAAGTCCTCCCTTTTATAGTTCAAGGTGAGGCTCACAGGAGAGGGCATGTGCGTGTAGTGATCGTGAAGTCGTGGCCTACAAGGATTGGGACATTCCTGGAAGCGCCGCGGGCACTGTAGCAGACGTCATTGTTCTTCCTCTTGGCCTTATAGCCCTTTCAGGTAGAAAAGGCTATACCTGAACAGGGTTGTGCGGTTCTATTGACTGTGGGTGTCTCGGGTGATGGACACACGTGCTCAGGGGCCCAAGTCCTCCCTTTTATAGTTCAAGGTGAGGCTCACAGGAGAGGGCATGCGCGTGTAGTGATCGTGAAGTCGTGGCCTACAAGGATTGGGACATTCCTGGAAGCGCCGCGGGCACTGTAGCAGACGTCATTGTCCTTCCTCTTGGCCTTATAGCCCTTTCAGGTAGGAAAGGCTATACCTGAACGGGGTTGTGCGGTTCTATTGACTGTGGGTGTCTCGGGTCAAATGCTGGCCTATAGGGAGCCGGCCGTGGAGTCGCCAGGCGTGCAGGGTTGATTCCTGACGCGCCTGGTTCGCCTTGCAGGATGTGTCTCGGCTCGGTCGTCGTCCGGTACTTTGGCCACGGTGTTGGTACGAGCGGCACTCCTTTATCCGTACTGGTCGGGACGAGCTGTCATGGGGTAGTACGAGACCCAGCGCCCCCTACGGGAACGCATACACGGGGCTCTCATACGTACCGGGATAGTACAGGGCTCAGCACCGCACTTGTCAGGTAGAAGGCGTGGGAACAATGAAATGTTCCATGGTTACTTGGCGGCCCCGTCCTCTCCTACCAAAAAGTATACGGTGCATCCCGTGACCGCTTCTGAGACAGACAAAGACCGTTGCGACTTGGCGGGAATCTGCACGGTGCGTCCTGGCTCTGTTTGCTGGGACAAGGTCGGACTCCGACCCCTCCCTGCGGTGGGTAGGGGTCGGGCGAATCGGAGGTCGCCCGGGGGGTCGATCCCCTGGCGGTGGTTTCTATCCCGCGGGCCATAGCTGGTTGCCGTGGCCGGGCCGAAATGCTTTAAGCCGTGCCGTGGGCTGGGCCGTGAGGACCCTGATCTGGCAAGGTGTTTTTGTTTTTGAAGATTGCTTTATCCCGGTCCTTAGAGGGCCGTGGTTTTGACCCTCGACAGTAGCCCCCGAGCATGGAGTGGAACTGGGTGTTCCTCTTCATGCTAGACTTATTCTGTCAAGGGAAACACAGAGGGTTTTTCTAAATGTTTTCCCTCCAGGTGGGTGCGCGCGAGCGCACCCACCGGGTGTAGCCCCCGAGCCTTCCGCAGGAGTGGTACACTCGTGCAGAGGCTCAGAAAGCGTAGTTGTGATTCGCCTTCCCCAGGTGGGTGCGCGCGAGCGCACCCGCCGGGTGTAGCCCCCGAGCCTTCTGCAGGAGTGGTACACTCGTGCAGAGGCTCAGAAAGCGTAGTCATGGCAGCATTTGGTGAGAGAAGGTCGAACAGCACCCTTTTGCACGAACGCGTCTCTCCGTTTTATTGCGAGGGCATTATAGTCTTTGCTCCCGTCCCTTTTCAACGCCCGAGACTGGAACGTCGAGAGGCTTCGTGGCCCCAGGTTAATGCCGCCTCGGGACGCTTGACGCGGCGGTTCGATTCCCTCCACGACGCGCACGATGCCACGGTTGCAATGATGGGCGACGTGGAACGCCAAGAGGCGTTTTTTCAGATCCACACGAGCGTCGGCCGTTCTATTTAAGGAGGGCGTGGTGTGTGTGGACAGGTCCAGTCACCCTCTCCTCCACCCTCACTCCGCACTCCAGCCATCTAGCACTTCTTCCCTCCTTCTTCCGGCCGCCGGCCGTCGAAAGCAAGAAAGAGGAGGAGAGTGATGGATTGTGGGAAGCGCCCAGCCGGAGGGGGCTCGTCGGAGAGCCCCAGCGGCCGCCGCCGCATCCCCGGGTGAGTGCAATGCTTGTGGTGGGAAGAGGGTTTTTCTTCGATCTTAGTCTTTGCACCGAAGGAGGGTTTTTCTCATCCTTTGCCCAATGCTGATCCTTGCGGGGTGATTTCTTGCGTGCCGGCTCCCCGCCGCCTCCCGCGGCCGGCGGCGACGCGGGCCGGCCGAGGGGCCGAGGCCGGCGAGAGGCCGAGACCGTCGAAGAGCTCCGCGCCCGCCTTCACGCGGTCATCGTTGCGTTGACCCACGCGCGGAGGAGGAGGCGGAGGACGACGCGCCAAACTGGAGGAGTCGACGGGCGGCGTGGCGGAGCTCACGGCCGAAGCTCCCGGTTATGCGCCGGCGGCCGAGGCCATTGTGGCCTACGTCCGGGCTCCCGGCGCCGCCACCTGGTGGAGTGGCTGAGCCACGTGCTTGGTCGCGTCCGCGACATGACGTCGCCACGGCGTTCGCCCAGGGGCGGCTTCCGCGCTGGCGATAGCGCGCTGCCGCTCCGCGTCGACCTCGAGGGCTACATCGAGCTCCCGAGGGTGAGAGCCTCGGGGACTGGAGCACCTGGTGCGCCAGTACGAGGGCGCCGCTGATGCCATCGCGGAGGTGGTGACGGCGGAGGAGGTGATCCACGACGCGCCCTGAGGCGCCGTGGGGTCTTCCCGGTTGGCGTGGCTCCGCCGCGACGCTCTACCAGTCCGGCGTTCTCTGGGTTTATCTCCATTGTCTTCTTGGAACACATGTACCTGGTTGTGCCGGACGGGTGGACGCCTGCGCCTTCATGATCCTCTCCACGTTGGCACCGGCGGTAGTTACTGGCTTAGGGTAGCCGCGCCGTGGGTCTGTGCATAGCGCCGCTGATGTGGCTTTAGCGTTTTAGGTTCGCCTATGAGGCGATTTGTTTTGTAATCAATGACTTTGAAGGAATGCTCGCTTTTGTTCTTCTGTCAAGGTTTCATATTTTGTTCTTGATCTTGGTGGTGTTCGAGCCACTGGAGCGAACGATCGAGCGGACCCCCTTTTCATTGGGGTTTTCTTTGTTCTTCGGAGAACAGTGGCTCTTGTACTTGGTTAGGGTTTTCTCCGCCGAGGGTCTGGAAATGGACAAAGACGTCCCATCGGTCTGGCCGACCCTGGCTTCATGATTACCCCTTTACGTAGGCCTGTTTCGTAGGCGCGCCGCCCCGCCCTCTCTGTGGTCAACGCGGGACCTGAGGCTTCCCGAGGGGTTGTTCCGGGACGGGCGCCACAGTGTTTTCGATTGGACGGGACAGAACCGTCAGCACACGCGGGCTGACGGCCGCACGCCTTAGAGCGGAGTTAATGCGCTTAGAGTATCTGTCCTTGCGTGGGTCCGGGGCACGTCGCCCACGTCCCCGAGAGCAGCGCAACGGGCCGTTTGTTCTCTTTTTAAGGCATTGAGAGGAAGGAAGAGGGTTTTTCTTAGCCACACTGTGCATCTTTGTCTTGCAGCCAGAAAAGCCCCTGAGTCCTCTCTCTGCCTCGCTTGCTCTTTCCATCGCCGCCGCCGCCGTCTGCGTTCTCGTCTTCCCACGTCCCATCTCTCACCTCAATGGCGAGTGCAGGCGTACTCCCGTGGCCGCGCAGCAACCTGACGGCGTCGGAGATGGAGCGCCTCATGGCGGAGGACGTTCTGCCGCCCTTGACGGAGGCGGGGGAGTGGATTCTCCCACTGGAGGACGAATCTCCTCGGCCGCCGATGGGGTACATCGTCTCCTTCGCGGCTTTTCATGAGCGAGGGCTCGGTGTCCCCGTTCACGACTTCGAGCGCGGGATTCTGCATCACTACGGGCGTCGAGCTCCACCATCTGAATCCCAATGGGATTCTGCACATGGCGGCGTTCGTTGCCCTGTGTGAGGGATACATGGGGATCCCGCCTCATTACGGGCTGTGGAAGTTTTTCTTCTCTGCACAGTTGGTGAAGCGGTGGGCGAAGGAAGACGCGCCGGAGTATGACCTCCCCGCGGGATGCGCCGGCATCGCCCCCGTGGGGGAGCGCACTAAGTTCTACGTGGATGTGAAGACGCCCACGTCAAACCGAGGGTGGCACTCCGGGTGGTTCTACCTCAAGAACTCGGGGAGATGGCGCCGCTCCCGATTTCTCCGACGTGTCGTTCCCCGAGCGCCCGATAAAATGGTGCGTCGGGGTGAACTCGAAGGAGATCGAGAAGCTTGAGCACCACCGGAGGCCATCGGGATCTTGCGGCACGGGGGCTTGACCGGGGCCGGCATTGTGGATGCTGGCTCCGGGGCGCGGGGTGGCACGGGCCGATGTCGCGCCGCCTCCCGCTGGGGGGGATGGTGGCCGGCTCCGACCCCTCGAGCATGGTGCTCGGGGACGGCCGTTTTTGGCCGCCGCTGCCACCCGTCGACTGAAACTTGTTGGCGGCGCCGAAGAACTCCGCCCGCACACCGGTACCGAGTCGCCCGCGCCGGACCAACCCCCGATGAGGCCGACGCCGACGCCGTGACATTCGTGAGTATCGATTGTTTAGATTTTCCTTTCCTTTCTCCTAGAGCCATTTCGACGTATTTCCGCCGCACCCCCCCCCGAGCCCTCGCCTTTGAAGGAAGATCCGGTGCCTCTCCCCCCTGCACGGCGGCTGAAGCGGCGAACGTGGCCGTCTCCGAGGCTCGTCACGCCAAGAAAGAGAAGAGGAAGGTGAGGCGGGCGGAGAATCGCCTCCGCGAGGAACGCGACCTGACCCCCCTCTCTGACACAGAGGAGGAGGAGCTCAGCGTTCGCTCTGATGGGTCCGGTCGGGGCCGTCGACCCCTTCCTGGGAGGTGAAAGCAGCGTGGCGGGCTGCTCAAGGAATCCTATCTTCGTCGAGGAAGGTGGGACGGACGAGGGGGAGCGCGTCGGGCGCGACCCTCAAAATTTGGACGAGATGGCCCACACCATGGGGGCCGTGCTCGTGATTGGGTCCCAGGGTGCGACCCTGGAGCCACTGAGCCAGGCCGTGGCTACGGGTGGGCATGAGTCGGCTCGTTCGACCCCTCGGGCGGCGTCGACCCCCTTACCACGGGGAATGTTGGGCCGGCTCGGTCCGACCCTCTTCCTGCGGCTCCTTCGGCCATCGAGGGCGCCGAGGGTGTGGCAGCAGATCGTGCTCGGTCGAGGCGGGTTCGGGGGGATGGTGCCCCGGCAAGACGTCGGGGCAAAGGGAAGCGTCCCGCCCGGATACCTTGGAGAATCATCATCGGTGGAGCCGGCCTCGAAGGTGGCATGCTTCGCGCCTCGGAGGTATGTTTTCGGTCGGTGCCTGGTTCGCGTTAGCTTTTGCCTTTTCGATCTTGACCCTTCCTACTTTACCGCAGCCGGGTTTGGACCCCAGGCGCCTCACGCTTGCGCCCTGAAGGCGCCCGAGGAAGCGCTAGGAGGCGGGCGGTGCCGCCGACCAGGACCCCTTCTTCGGGTGGAGGCCTTGCTCCCCTGCCGATGATGCCCTTCCCAAGAGGAGTCGGGCGGGGACAGCGGCGGGCGCCGGGGGGCGAGAGGGTCCTTTTTTTGACGCAGGGCTCGCGGGACGAGGGGTCCAGCTGGCTTGAGCCCCCAAGGCCTGTGGCCCAAGCGGGGCGCTGGAGGAGACCTCTGCTCCCGGCTTCGAGGAGGGCAGAGGGCATGGCCCCGATGCCGCCACGCCTCCTGCTCCTCCGCAATCCACGGGCGATGCGCCTCCACCTTCAGGCGCGGGTGGCACCGTCGGGACGATGACGAAGCGGCGTCGGGGCTCCTCCCCATTTCTGGGGAGGATCCCGGCTCGAAGTTTCCGACCCACGCGACCCCTCCCTGGAGCCTCACGGTGGTTGACGATCGCGCCGAGTGGGAGGTTCTTTCCTCCTTCGAGGCGGCGATGGCAGCTATAAACCAAAACGCATCGCCGGGTGTCGCAGATGAGGCCAACGGCGCCGCTCTACCAGGTATTCCTGGGTTCGCGCTTTTCTTGTCTTTTCCGGTTGACAAGATGGTGACTCATCCACATGTTGCCATGTGGACAGACGGCGCCGCTGCGTATGGGCCGGGTGAAGTCTCGCCTCTTGTACGAGCAGCATCCCCGGTGGGAGGAGGCAATGGAGACGATCGAGGAACTCCGTGCTCGTCGAGGGGACGCTGGCCACGACATCGAGGAAGTGGAGGAGAAGTACATGAGCCTCCCGCCGGCAAGCAAGTGGTGGATGCAGGAGGCGAGGCGTGTCCAGGAAGAGCTTGAGCGGCGCAACGCCCATGTCCGGGAGTTGCTCGGGAGGCGGAGCACCGCGCGATCGGCTCCGGTGGGACGGAGCAAGACTGGAGCAGAGTGTCTTGAGACAGAGCGCTCCTCCACCGCGTGAGCGTGATTTACGCGCGTCCGAGACCGCATTCGCTGCAGAAGCGAACAAGCGGGACGCAGGTCGCCGCTCAAGAGCGAGCCGAGCGCGAGCGGGCGGGAAGACGGACGCCGGAGAAGGCGGCCTAGCTGAAACCTGATGTCCGAGGAGGTGCGTGCCCACTTGGCGGCCGCGCGCGCAAAACGCCGGTCCGAGTACTGCCGCTGAGCGCGCCCTCGACGGCCTCGGTGTCGACCCGCCCCCGACGGCTCCCTCAAGGCGGTTATCCCTGCTGCCCGCCGGTCGGTCACTTGAGCGATGCTCTTCGAACCGGGATCCGGGAGGCGTTCGGCCATTACCCGCTCTCACTACGATGAGAGCTTCAACTTTGGCGGCGTCGCGAGGATATTTCTGGGGAGATTTCGAAGCCGGCGTCGAAGCTCTCCGTCCGGTGGCAAAAAGGCCGACGCTCTTGCCGACCGCCCTAGGCGACCCGGTGCTCCCTCGCCGAGTAAAAACATTTGCTTACTTTTGGTTTGTGGGCTTTTTGATGCCCGAAGACTTTATTGTCAATTATGTGTAATAACCGTAGTTAACTTGTCTTTGTTTTTATTTTCGAATTACTCCCTTTTTAGGTGAAAAGATATTTCTAGGTAGGACGGATTGCTTTTCATTTGGACACCCGCCGGGTGGCATGCCACGCCCGGTGGAAAATTATTTCGCTTTTTAGGTGCCCAAGATCGGCGATTCCGACCCCGGGATCTTTTTTTCCTAACCTAGGGATGTAGTAAACCGGCTACTTCCTACGCAGCGACGCTCTTTACTTAGAAGCCGTGTTGAGGTCGACATGGCTAGCCGACCCTCACCGATCGTGTCATTAGCCACCGGGCGTTAGACAAGGCAGCCAAGACGTTTTTTGGGTGCTAGGGCCACTTCCTTTCCTATACACAATCCTTTAAGTGAGAGGGCCGGGCGTTATCCGAAGCCGGACGGTTTGCCTTTTCAGTGGTTTAACAAGAGAAGGATTTAGCGCCGACCCTGTGGGTCGAGACATTACTTTACGGAAAAGATTTCTCATATTAAACATGCTTAGCTGGTTGATAACAAGAAAAGGTACGAGTACATAGCGAAGTACTTAATACAAATCAAAAAAAGAAGAGAAAAAATGAACTTTTAAGGATAGAAGCGACGAATCGCCGATGTTCTAGGCGTTTTTAATGATCTGCCCCTTATCATCCTTTAGCTTGTACGCCCTCGGTCGGAGGACCTCGGCAATGGTGAAGGGTCCCTCCCATGGTGGCGTCAGCCAGACGCCCCTTTGGTGTCCCCGCCGCACACGTAAGACAAGGTCTCCGACGTTAAACGCCGACCTCGCACTCGCCGAGCGTGGTGCGGTGTAGGGACCGCAGGTACTTAGCAGAATGAAGCAGTAGCGATGTCGCGGGCCTCATCGAGCTGGTCCATGGCATCTTTCGTGTAGATCTGGTTCATCGGCACCGTGTAAGCCCCGACCCCGCGGGCCCCGTATTCTAGGTCGGTAGGCAGGACAGCCTCCGCCTGTAGACCATGTAGAAAGGGGTATGCCCGGCCGCCGCTCGGGGTTGTTCTCGGACTCCACAAAGATCTTTGGGAGCTCGAGTGAGCCATCGCCGGCCATACCGATTGAGACGATTGAAGATCCGAGACTTCAAGCCCTCGGAGTATCATGCCGTTGGCTCGCTCCACTGCCCATTAGTGCGAGGATGCACAATGACACCCAATCGACACGAATGTTAAACTCGTCACAAAACACCGGGAACTTTTCCCTGTGAACTGCGGTGCCATTGTCCGTGATGATCGAGTTGGGTACGCCGAAGTGGTAGACGATGTCGGTGAAAAATAGCACACTCTGATCAGACTTGATGGTGGCGAGGGGTCGAGCCTCGATCCACTTTGTGAACTTATCAATTGCAACCAGAACATGTGTGAAGCCCCCAGGCGCTTTGAGGAGGGGCCCTACGAGATCCAGACCCCAGACCGCGAATGGCCATGTGAGGGGGATCGTTTGCAGGGCCTGCGCCGCAAATGTGTCCGCTTGGCGTAATATCGACATCCTTTGCGGGGACCGGACGATTTTTGTTGCGCCCCGCCACCGCTGTGGGCCAAGAGAAACCTTGGCGATAAGCTTTGGCCACGATCGTTCGTGGCGCGGCGTGATGTCCACAAATGCCTGCGTGGATATCCCTCCCGAGGCACGCCCGTGAGCAACGGAATGCATCGATGAAGGACACCCGAGTGCCCTTTCTTATATAGCTCACCATCGATGATGACGAATGATTTGGCTCGGCGAGCTAACCGCCGAAGCCCGCCTTTTCCCCGCTGGCACGATTTTCGAACGAGGTAGTCGAGATATGGCGTCCTCCATTCCTCCTCAGGCTCGGGGTCTGAAGAGGTCGACCCCTCCTCCGCTCCCGTGACTATGAAAATGGTAGGTTCAGAAGAGGGGTCGTCCCCGGGGTGGGTCGGGCGAACCGCCTCCGGGTCGGAAGAGGTAGGGTCCGCCTGCGGGGTCGATCGAGCCGCCTCGGGGTCGGGGTGGAGTCGGCTCCGGCTTTGACCGAGGGCTGGGCAAGATCTCTCGGCGAATATCCCGCTAGGAACGTGATCTCGATTTGAGGCCACTTTGGCCGAGCGCCTACCCTTCGTTGTCCCGTCAAGGACGTGGCTTAGCTCTAGGCCGCCGAAACACTCTTCGAGTTTACGCACTTCCCCGGCAAGAGGCTGCCATCTTGGGGTCGTGGACAACTCGACTCCTTCATAACCCGATCAACGACAAAGCCGCGAGTCGCCTCGAACCTCGAGGCGTTTTTATGCCGAAGTTCTTTGGCTATGCGCAAGCCGTTGACGAGCCTCATACTCAGCGACATTGTTGGAGGCTTTGAAGTGAAGTCGTAGAGCATACTTCATCCCCGACCCCAAGAGGAGAGATGAATACTAGTCCGGGCCCGCACCGCTTTTCATCAGTGAGCCGTCGAAGAATAGCTTCCAAAGATTCGTTCGGATGGGAGCTGGGGGTAGCTGGACTTCGGTCCATTCCGCGACAAAGTCGGGCGAGAACTCGTGATTTGATCGCCGCGGCGAGCAGTAGAGGTAATCTCATAGCCCATTAGCTCGAGCGCCCACTTGGCTATCCGACCCGTGGCTTCAGGGTTCTGAATGACCTCTCCTAGAGGAAAGGTCGATACCACGGTGACGGGGTGTGCCTCGAAGTAGTGCTTTAGCTTCCTCTTCGTGATGAGGAGGGCGTATGCCAACTTTTGATCTGCTTGGATAGCGTGTCTTGGTGTCGGACAAGACTTCACTAATGAAATAGACCGGGCGCTGCACTTTTTAGAGTGCGTCCCTCTTCGCTTCGCTTCTACGACGAACGCGGTGCTTACCACTTGGGTGGTTGCAGCGATGTAGAGAAGCAAAGGTTCCTCCTTCGCGGGAGGAGTAAGGATTGGAGGACTGGTTAACAGTTCCTTGAGCTTATCTAGCGCCTCTTGAGCCTCGTCGGTCCACGTGAACTGGTCAGCTTTCTTGAGGAGTCGGTACAGGGGCAGACCCCGTTCACCTAGGCGTGATATAAACCGACTGAGCGCGGCGAGGCACCCCGTGATATGCTGCAACCCCTTGAGGTCCCGAATAGGCTTCATTTCGGTGATAGCCTTGATTTTGTCGGGGTTGGCTTCGATGCCTCGTTGCAAAATGATAAACCCCAGCAACATCCCTCTAGGCACCCCGAAAACGCATTTCTCAGGGTTGAGTTTGATGTGCTTTTTGTTGAGCCGAGCGAAGGCTAGCTCCAGATCGGCTACGAGATTGCCGGTCTGTTTGGACTTGACAACGATGTCGTCCACGTAAACTTCGACGGTCTCTCCGATGAGCTTGCCGAAGACTTTCACCATACAACGCTGGAAGGTTGCGCCCGCGTTCTTAAGCCCGAATGGCATGGTCACGTAGCGCATTTAACCGAACGGGGTGATGAACGAAGTTGCGTGTTGATCGGATTCACGCATCTTGATCCGGGTGGTAACCGTAATAGGCATCAAGGAAGCATAGGGTCTCGCACCCGCAGGTAGAGTCAACAACCCGATCTATGCGCGGTAAAGGAAATGGATCCTTAGGGCACGCTTTGTTTAGACCGGTGTAGTCAACACACATTCTCCATTTCCGCCTTTCTTTTGAACAATGACAGGATTAGCTAACCATTCGGATGATACACTTCCTTAATGAACCCAGCCGCTAATAATTTTTTAACCTCCTCACCAATTATTCTACGCTTTACCTCATCGAAGCGGCGCAGGTGTTGTTTCACCGGCTTGAGTCGGGCTTGATCCATAAGGCGTGCTCGGCGACATCCCTCGGAATGCCGGGCATATCGAGGGCCTCGACGCCGAAAAATGCTTTGATTCAAGACGGAGGAAGTCGACGAGCGCGTCTTCCTATTTGGGGTCGAGCCCGGTGTTGATCCGCACCGCCATGCCTGTTTGAGCTGCCGGGGGTCGAGGGGCACGAGCTTGGTGTCCCCTGCCGGGCGTGAAGGACGCGGTGGCCTTCGGGACATCCGGCATGTCCCGGTCGCCGCCGGCGAGGGTGTTGATGATGTACAGTTCGTGGGACTTCAGCACCGACTCAAAGAACGCCGCGACCGCCGATGTCGCATTGTGTACGCATGCTGCACCGACGAGTGCACGGTGATGATTCCTCGGGGCCCGGCATCTTGAGCTTGAGGTAGGTGTAGTTTGGGACGGCCATGAACTTGGCGTAGCACGGCCGACCCAACACCGCATGGTAAGAGCCGGGGAAGTTCACCACCTGAAATGTCAACACCTCGGGGCGAAAGTTAGTGTGAGTCCCGAACGTGACGGGCAGGTCGATCCGCCCAACCGCACATTGGCGCTGTCCGAGCACAACTCCATGGAATGGCGCTCCTCCTCCGGGGCAGATCTTGGCACGGTTGACCCCCATGGCGCCGATGGTGGTCCGGTAGATGATGTTGAGGCCGCTTCCCGGCCCATCGGCACCTTGGTGAGGTGCTTGGTGCCGATGATGGGGTCGACGACGAGGGGTACCGCCCTAGGTTCGCACGCATACTCCGGTGGTCGGACTGGTCGAAGGTGACGGGATGTTTCGCCCATTTGGACGGCGCGGTCACGATCGCTTCGACTTGGCAGACCATGCGCTGCTCGAGCTTGCGCTGTCGCCTCGTGGCGTAGTAGTCCAGTCCTCCGAAGATCATGAGACAGTCAGTAACGTGGGGGAATCCCGACTCGTCCTCCCCCTGTTCATCGTTATGGGGGGGTGAGCCAGCTTTCCTCTTTGCCTCCGGCTTGCCCTTTTCTCCCCCAAAGAACATGGGGATGAGGTGACACTCGCGGAGAGTGTGTTTCACCACACCCTCATGATGAGGGCACGGCTGGTCCAGTTTCTTTTCGAAGTAGTCGGAGGCTTCGCCCGGCGCCTTCTTCTTCCCCTTGGTGTCGATCGCAGCAACGAGCATTTGTCATTCCCGCCATCGTCCTTTTGGCCCTTCTTTTCTTTTCCGCCCTTGCGGTCGGAGGGGTCGTCGCCGCCCTCCTCCTCCCGCTTGGCCTTGCCGTGGGATTTGAAGATTGCGCCTACCGCGTCCTCCCCTGACGCGAAGCTGGTTGCCACGTCGAGGAGTTCCTTGTTGGTACGAGGAGGGCGGCGCCCTAGCTCATGCACCAAGGTCTTGCAGGATGTGCCGGAGATGAAGGCCCCAATCACGTCGGTGTCGGTGACGTGGGAGAGGCTGGTGCACTGCTTGGAGAAGCGCTTGATGTAGTCGCGAAGGGACTCGCAAAACTTCGCCGGCAGCCTACGCAAGTCCGAGGGGTTCCTGTGGCGCAAGTACGTGCCCCGGAAGTTGCCAACAAAGATGTCGACGAGGTCCGCCCAACTGTTTATGCACCCTTCGGGGAGGTGTTCTAGCCAAGTCCACGCAGAGTTGGCCAGATACAGAGGGAGGTTCCGTATGATGAAGTACTCGTGGTCAGCTCCCCCTGCCTCGCATGCAAGGCGGTAGTCTTCCAGCCACGTGTCGGGGTTCGTCTCCCCGCAGTACTTAGTGACGGTGGTCGGCGCACGGAAGCGCCCGTGGGAAGGGCGAGCGGGAGGATGTGTCGCCCGAACGCCCGGTGGCCCCAGGGGGTGGCGGGCTCCGACCCCCGTCTTCCTCGGGGTCGAAGCGCCCCCGTCGTGGGCTGTACTCTCGGGCTCGAGCATTGAGGATGACTTCGAGCATCCCGGACGGGTCCGACGTTCTGCACCGGGCCGGGCTCTCCGAGGGCACCCGAGCTGGTTGGTGCACGGATGGCTCCATGGTCTCGACGACCGTCCGCCCGGCGGCGGCTCGGGATGCTTCGACGCCGCGATCAAGGAAGCTTTCCGCTCAAGCGGCGTGATCCAACAACTGCCAAATTTCCCGCCGAGTTCTCCACTCATTTGGTGTCGTCGGGGTGGTAGCGTTGGAGCAGAGCCACCACCGCCGCGACGCTCGGCTCACGCGCGTGAAGAGTGGAGGACCGCCGCCGTCTCGAGAATCCATCATTTGGGACGCCACGGGCCATGCCCCGTGCCCGCCCGGCCGGGCGGTGAGGTGGGGAGTCGTCTCCCCGATAGTGCTCGCGTCGCGTCGGCCTTGCGCCGCCCGCCCGCCGAGGTCAGCATTGCGCATCGGCCGCCGCTGCTCGCCGAGCTATCGGAACGCGAGGTCGGTGGAGTGTGCGATCGCCGCGGGTGGTGACGGGCGCCCGCCCGAGAGCTGGGTTGAGCATGCCTTCCTCCTCGGGGGCAACATCGCCGACCCGGCCCTTAGGGATTTCCGCCATGAAACACGCCCTTAACGGGTCGAAGCCGGAAGTCGCCGTTGTCGCCCGAAGTGGGTGTAGCCGCCGGAGTCCGGCATAAACATGGGCTCGGCGTAAGGGCCGTTTGCCGCCAACTCGTCGTCGCCCAAATCAGGATACTCATCGGAGTCTGGCATGAAGACGGGCTCGACGAGTGGCCCGGCTGCCGCCACGAGCTCGACGTCCTCGGGGGTTGGCGTGATCCCCCTCAAGATGAGGTGCGCCATAGTGGTTATGGCGTTGTGGTACCCAAACGGAGCCGATTCGGACGCCTGTTGAATCAGGACCGCCCCGAGGGATAGGATCTCCCCCGTGAGGTACTCCATGATGGCCTCGTGCCGGTACACAAGAGCGAGAGAAATCTCCTCGAAGCTAGGGTAGGGCCCTAGATAAGGCAAGAGCCGTCGATCTATCTCCGTGAGCTCCCGCACGTCTGCAGCGATGATGTTGCCACGACATCCGGGACCCCCGACGTGCATCCGGTGCCATGGTCGGGGGTGGCGCTTCGGCCGCTCGGGCCCGTGGTCAGCCGGGCGGCGTCGTCGGCCGGAGACTCATGCTGCCCATGGCAACCGCGAGGTCGTCGATCGCGTCGGGGGGTTGGCTCGCGGCTCGTGCCGTTAGCCCGTGGGCTCCTGCGTCGGTGCGGGGTTGACGCCGTTGGCATCGGGAGAGCAACTTGGGGCTCGGGGGCCAACCAAGTCACGCCGTCCTCCCCTAACGACAAGATCCAGCTCCCGAAACGGATTCGGGCGCCGAGAACAAGGTTGAGACGGTGCATGGCCATCTCGAGGTTGATGGTATCGTAGAAGTGCGCTTGCCCCCCTACTGGGCGCGCCAACTGCCGGGTGTCGAGAATGGACACCAACGAGTAATCGAAAAGAGTGCACACTTATCCTCGAGATGGTTTCGAAAGTGGACACGATGATGTATACTTGGTTCGGGCAATTTACCCTACGCCCAAGTGAGAGCCGGGTCGCGTTACTCGGGAGCTTGTATGGGGGAGTACAAGAGGGGTCGAGAGAGGGATAGACTCCCAGGTCTCGGAGTAGGAAAACTAGGTTCGGGGTTGTGCGTTTCATATGTGTAATGTGAATCGGGTGATGGACACACGTGCTCAGGGGCCCAAGTCCTCCCTTTTATAGTTCAAGGTGAGGCTCACAGGAGAGGGCATGCGCGTGTAGTGATCGTGAAGTCGTGGCCTACAAGGATTGGGACATTCCTGGAAGCGCCGCGGGCACTGTAGCAGACGTCATTGTCCTTCCTCTTGGCCTTATAGCCCTTTCAGGTAGGAAAGGCTATACCCGAGGTTGTTTGGTTACGTTGATTTGTGGGTGTCTCGGGTGATGGACACACGTGCTCAGGGGCCCAAGTCCTCCCTTTTATAGTTCAAGGTGAGGCTCACAGGAGAGGGCATGTGCGTGTAGTGATCGTGAAGTCGTGGCCTACAAGGAATGGGACATTCCTGGAAGCGCCTTGGCACTCTAGCGTACGTCATTGTCCTTCCTCTTGGCCTTATAGCCCTTTCGAGGTAGGAAAGGCTATACCCGAACGGGTTGTCTTGTTTCATGTTGGATGGGTGTCTCGGGTCAAATGCTGGCCTATAGGGAGCCGGCCGTGGAGTCGCCAGCGCAGGGGTTGATTCCCCGACGCGCTGGTTCGCCTTTTGCAGATGTGTCTCGGCTCGGTCGTCGTCCGGTACTTTGGCCACGGTGTTGGTACGAGCGGCACTCCTTTATCCGCACCGGTCGGGACGAGCTGTCATGGGGTAGTCTGAGACCCAGGCGCCCCTACGGAACGCATACATGGGCTCTCATATGTACCGGGATAGTACAGGGCTCAGCACCGCACTTGTCAGGTAGAAGGCATGGGAACAACGAAATGTTCCATGGTTACTTGGCGGCCCCGTCCTCTCCTACCAAAAAGTATATGGTGCATCCCCGTGACCGCTACGGAACTGTGCAGCCGCCGTTGCCCGACTTGGCGGGAAATCGCACGGTGCGCCCCGGCTCGCATTTCTTTGCCGGGGGGGTCGGACTCCGACCCTCCCCGCGGTGGGTAGGGGTCGGGCGATCGGAGGTCGCCCGGGGGTCGATCCCCGGCGGTGGTTTCTATCCCGCTGGTCTTAGCTGGTTGCCGTGGTCTGGGCGTAAATGCTTTAAGCTTCGTGCCGTGGGCTGGGCCGTGAGGACCCCGATTTGGCAAGGTGTTTTTGTTTTTGAAGATTGCTTTATCCCCGGTCCTTAGAGGGCCGTGGTTTTGACCCTCGACAAAATCCTATGGTATTTCTTCTTACGTATTATCCTTCTCTACTTCTTCTTCTACCGCTCTAATTGTGGTGGTCTCCTTGCCCCTTTTGGGTAAGGTGGATCACATGTTGACTTACCTCCTCTAGTAGATATTCCTTTTACCTGCTTAGGATTAGCGGTGGCAGACAATGTAGAAGCCAAATGGGCTATTTGCAATTCTATCTTCTTTTTAAATACTATTTGTTCTTTAATAGTAGAAGAAAAATTATCTAATTTAGAGTTTATTCCTTCTAAGATTGCATCATCGAAAGCAAGCTTCTTATGAATATTCTCATTAATTCTAGCTTGTTCTAATATTAATTATCTCAAGGGTGGTTGCTTTTGATTGGAAGAATTGTAATTGTTACCATGATATTTACCTTGAGGTTGACTCGATCCTTGCTTCTGTGAAGTGGATTTGACAATAGTATTGGTCTTCTCTAGGAGTTAGTGAATTCAACTCCTAAGTTTTCTCCACATTGATTCTGAGAATTGAATGCATCGTGAATGGCTTGTCTATCTCTTTTATAGTTGGCTCTTTGCTCTTGCCAATTCAATAGTACGTCTATTTTGGTTGATAGTGCACACACTTCCTCTAAAACTTCTTCACTCTTATGACAAGTTTGGCTATTGTTGATGGTAGATAACATCCATTTTTAACCGTCAATATTTCTTGCGAATTACAACAATATCATATAATAGGAGGTTATTAATGACAATTTCCATGAGTTTTGGTGAATTGTCATTTTTCCGGGAGTTATCCAGAAAGTTCATAATTGAGGATTAAAGTGCATAAAAGCCACAAAACTTCACCGCAATGGAAAATATCGCTAGAGGGATTAGGAAGGATCTAGAAGACACCAAAATGAAGCGAAGGCCGAGCCCTTTTGGTGTGAGGCCGCCGGCCCCACCAGTCAGGCCGGCCGGCCTCCCTAGGTGGCCCCCACCTGTCAGCCTCTGCGTGCTTCTCCACCACCTTTGGGGATGCATCTTGGCCCTACATTAAGTTGGTTTGATCCAACGGTTGATGTTCATTCCACCAGACTATAAATATGGACCTGTACCCCTCGGAGAGAGCTAGATCAATGGAGAGTTGAAGAGCCGGAAACCCTAATTCCTATCAGTAGATCTACGCTAGCAATCAAGAGAGGCTAGTTCAATCTAGAACTAGTTCTTGTTTAGAGATCAGAGAGATAGAGTTGGACAGTAGAGTTATGGAGGAGTTCTGGCCTGTCGGTGCTTCTTCATTGTTGTATCCTTAAAGATCAACCTCCCTCGCCTAGAGTTTGCATCTTGAGATCATTTGGTAGTCAACTTCTAGTTAAAGCAAGTGTTTTGTTCATATTATTCTTCTAGTTTGCAACTCTTATTGAGTACTTTGATCTAGATAGCTTCTTAATTGAAGTAGTATTCATGACGTGGTGTTTGGGCTTTGTTTACTTGTGAATGTCCCCTAATTTTCTGGATAGTGGTAGCTCGCGAAGGTGACTTATAGCTTCATCGAGTCCTCTATAGTCCACTTCCCGTTAATAGGTTTGGCAAGCAAAAGGTGCTTGGTTGGAGAGAACTTTGATTTCTACTCCTATCTTATTAAGTTATCACTCATGATCATATGATATAAAACAACCACTTTCGAAGACCAGAACTAGATAATCCACATTGTTCTCCTTGTTCTCGCTATTTTCTAGCTTGATTGTGCATTGGGTTAAGTTTATAGACTTAGTCATCATCACCTACTATTCCTTTGGGTTCGATATTTAAAACCGGGTTTATCTTGTGAAGTGCTACAATGGTATTGTATCTGTGCGCTTGCGGATAACCTTATTTCTTGTGTCCATTTAATTAATACCAACAAGCATTTCTAGCGCCGTTGCCGGGAAACGGTTTGCTAAGATTGACTTTAAGTTTAGCTTAATTCCTATATTATACTTTTCCTTTTTATTTAGCTTTTTAGGTTTTTGTTTTTATCTTTTAATGTGGAACTCGTATCTCAACTCTTATATCAATACGGAGCACCATCGGGCTCAAGTTTACGACCAATAGAATCATCTAAGCCCATTACATCATCTGGCTATGAACTACGCCCGGGGTTAATTCATTTAGTTCAGGAAAATGTTTTTTCTAGCAGTTCTAGCGAAAACCCCTATTCCGATTTGAATGATTTTGAAGAAACTTGTTCATGCCTACACATTAAAGGCATGGAGATGATACATTAAGGTGGAAGCTTTTTCTATTTTCATTAATGGGGCGAGCTAAACACTGGTATAAGCGTTATGTTGGGAGTAGTAAGAGAGATTGGGAAGCATTATGCTCTAGCTTTTGTCTTAAATTTTTTCCTATCAAGAAAGTCGCTAAACTTCATTTTGAAATCATAGGTTTTAAACAACTAGATAACCAATCACTAGGTAAGGCTTGGGAACATTTTGATAGTTTTGTAAATTCAGGTCCTAGTCTTGCTTTGCCGAACCTATGCTCTTACAACACTTCTTTTTGGGCCTCAATGAAAAAACTAAGGCATATCTTAAATTGGCCGCAGGAGGAGCGTTCATGTATACCACTGCTAGGCATGCAAAAACTATTCTTATGAATATTTTGAATTATCTTCCTGAAGAGAAAGAAGAATCAATAGCTGAATCTGAATCATTGCTTGAATCTCAATCTTTAGCTATTTTGAAACCTAAACTTTTGAATGAAGAAGAGGAAATTCCATTTCTTGATTTTATGCTTGATTTAGAAGTTGATATTTTTGATGATTATGGAAACACCTCTAATTACTAAGTAATTATAAAACCTCAAGAATCTAGGGAATTTAAACATATTGATCTTATTCATCCTTTTGAGGTAAAGTTTTTTAAAAAGTTTACGAAAGAATTCATCTTTGTTTCAAGTGAAGAATGATTAGAAGAATCAGAATTTTCAAAAGATGTTATTTGTTTGAATTCTTCTTTTGTTACTTTTGAGTGTTAGATTGATAAACATCCTTTTACTACTCATTACAATCCAATTGTGGAGCTGTCACCCCTGGGGCTACCACAACTATCCGTGGGGTTGGGCGCAAACTCAGGTAACTCGCTAGCCCAGACACCACGTCTATGCTAACGGCTACTACTCTAGTCCGATATCTTAATTAGACTAAAGCACTCGGTCGGGCGGAGATCCCGTAAGCAAAGTAAAGCAAGAACTGAATTTAATCAAATAGAAATCTTGGAATTACCAAAAGAAGAACCTGGATATTACTCCGACGAGTCGTCTCCGTAGAGGTACAATAGTCAAGGAGGGGCCGACATGTCCGGCCCTCCTACACTCCTACCCGGAACACCGAGTACAAGACGAAGAGGAAGCCCACAGCTCCGGATTCCTCCTCCACTCTCTCCCCTCACCTCTCTTCCCTCTTTTCTATACTACAACTAGGTGAAGAACACCTAGAGGGATACTACTAGAATATGAAGAATGGAGCTCAAGTGTAGATGTGTGTGTGAATGGGAGGCCTCCCCTCTTTTTATATAGTGAAGGTAAGGTCGGTTTGTGCAGGAATATTCTAAAGATCCGCATGCAACCGCCTTGGGGGAGCCACCAGGAGATGCCACGTGGAAGGGGAGGTCGGTTGGCGCAGCTGGGGGTGCGGCCGCACCATGGTGCGCCCGCACCCTGGGTGGCACCTCCCCCCACCGCCTTCACATGGTCGGTTCCTGGATGGGCCTGAACTTCAGCCATGTCGGTGGTTGGCCCAATTTCTTCTATTGAGTGGGCCATCCTTCTCATTTCTTCTTTTATGCTTTGCCGAAAAGCGTATTTTGATCACCTTTTCATGTGTTATTTTGGTATGTTGTCCTGAAAATGAATAATCACCAAAACTTGTGGAAATAGTTAGTTATGAAACCTAATTCTATGTTTGGTGATTATTTGAGTGGATTTTATTTAAATATTGGCAGTTAAAATTAAGCGATAAGGACCGCCAACAAGCTCCCCCACACTTATTCTTTGCTCGTCCTCGAGTAAAGGTTTAGGTTAACAGTAAACATGAATATGACATTTTAAGATATGCAGCTAACATAAGAAATTATTCCAAAACATTTCTTAAACATGTGGGATATGTGGCACTAGCTAACATATATCCTTGAGCAGTTAAGAAATGGAATAGTTCTTGAAGCAAAGTTATCTTCCCAAATTCTCATGTAAGCAACTTGGAGTTTAAAAAGTTTTCGCAAGAAAAGCATAGTTCACTTATACTCCTCAAATGGTACTCTCAAATCACTCAATGGTATATGATTCCTTACCAAGGCATAACATGTTATTGCCTATCTCTTCCTACAACTAAAGCTTATGTGGAGCTTAGGTAGGGATAACAATGGTGGCATACTTGTGTTGCATATATTGTAAAGTCAAAATAAGGATCCAAGGAGAGAAGTATCATACCCTTAGATCAAGTTGTGCATGTGTGAGGAAAATATATAGAATGGAATATACTCCCTTATTTCGATATGATCTCTCTCTCTAACTTATTATTTGGAGACGTGGCTATCTTTCTTTTTTTTCTCAACAATCGTGAGCCTTCATGTGCTCACTTTTTTCTTTCTAAACTAGGACCTTCATGTGTCCTCATTTTTTTTCTTTTTCATACTTTTTGCATAGCCCAAGTCTCTTATACTCAAAAATATAATTAGAGAGAGATCATTATCTTTTTAAAATATGGAGCATTTATCTGGTGGAACCTAAAAGGCAATTTTTTATCTACTCCTAGTGTAGGAGTAGAATGTTTTTTGGGTGGATCTAGATGGAAGGCATGTTTTGTGCCTACTCCTAGTGTAGGAGTAGTGCATCTATATGTGGGTGCAAGTGAACTTGATCATGGGAGCATGAAAAGTCTCTTAACAAGGGTCACAAGGTTTGATTAAACTCAACACAACAACAAGTAGCATATGTAGAAAGCTTCTATCTTATATCTGGCTTTGGTAGGAATTTATAACCATTGAGGAGCATGTGAAACTACGGTTTTATAGAGTTTTTTTTCAAAAACAAATCTCCAAGCACTTTGAGTAGTATCGGTAGGATTTCTAAGCCAGAACTATATCACACTCCACAATAACTTAGTCAATCTGATTTTCTTATAAAATATTTTCCCACAAGCATAAGAATATGTATATGGAACAAACCTTGTGCAAGCTTCTATCTCAATAATGCTATAAACATGTCACTTTTTAAAATTTTAATTTCAAGTGTGGATCTTGGTTTTTTAAAATTGTAGCGTTTAAAACATAAAGAACCAGGAGCATGCGTATAAACAGGTGGGAAGGAAGTGATCAAACCGAGTTATGTGCAAGTTCCTCCACTAGTTCATGATGTAGCTTGGTGTAGATGTTCTTAGATAATCTTCACCCTTCGTTCTGGAATGGTTAGTGAAAAAGAAAATACCTGAAGGGTTGCACCATGACTTTTTAATGAGAGATATTTATTATTTTTTAGAGAGATGTAAGAGCTTTATTCAAAAAACATGACTAAGTTAAAATAAGTTATTTTGTGGAAAATGAATTTATTATTTTATTTTATTATTATTAAAGAATTTTAGTAAACAAAATCAAGGAAGCAAATCTTTTTTAATATACAAAAAATATTAATAAAATATTTTTTTATGATTTAGTATAATGTGCAAGACATAGAGGTGAAACAAGGTAGAAACAACCAAGCCAAAATAAATGAGTGAAGCATGTCATGAGATGTTTTTAGAGTAGCTCCCCACACTTGAATTTTGCAATATGCAAAAATCAAGTTTGGATGGTGGCACTCTTCGTTAAATGTGCTTCATTGTCGAATGATGTTGGGTTGGATTTACCTTACGTTTGGGTCCTTCATTCTTTTGTTCTCAAACCTAAAAGGTTAGTAGTGACAAAAATACCCGAAGGAGCAATTTCACAAATATGTCCTTAAGCTCATTTACAAAAGTCACATTATTATTATTAGAATTATTTTTAAGAAACAATTTTTTTTGAAAAGAACAATTTTATTAATTATGGAAGAACAGGTTATCTCGAAAGTGTTTGTTTTAGGACAAAAGCTCGTCCTTGGGAAACCTTTTTAAAATGAATTCAATGTTGGTGATGTGGTTTTCCGTCCAACACCAACCTTTTCAATTTGAACTATGAAGCTAAGGTAAAAATATATCGATATTTGCAAAATTTATGATAGACAAAAACATCTACAACAACCCTTTCAAAGATTTTAGGGACAAGAAGCAAGCGGGGGTTGTAGATCTTGCTATTGACTATGGAGACATAAATCTTTTTGGGAGATTTTTCAAATGAGCATAGAATTGATGGGATGGTTATGAAATAATTTCCATGCTCATCTATAAATTCTTTTGATCTAGGGGAGCATTTTCTTTCACATGACTATTCAGATCTTTCAGTAAAACTTGGGTAAGTCATGGTTATTGTGGAGATTGACATAAACTCCTCCCCTAAAAATGGATTTAGATGAGATATTGAGTGTAGACATGGAGGGAAAGGGATAGAAATGTCTTCTATGTGAATTGATTCTCCCTTTATGTCTTGGCAAGTGTTTCTCATCTCTCATATATGAATTTGAGGCGTATGATGATGTTGAATTGGGAAGCTCTAAGGTTTTCCCAAAATCAGCATCATGAAATAGGTCATCCTCAAATTCGAAGGGGCATGCAAAAGGATGGGATTCATCATCCCTATAAGTGTAATGCATTCCCTGAATGGGAGGTTCCTCAGTAATCAGATTATGAGGAGGATTTGAAGGAATTTCAAATCTGGTTGCTAGTGCCTCCTCTTGTTGGTCGGGGCTTGACTCCATTGTTTCTTCAGGAAGCTCATCATATATACTAGTATAGGGAGTGTTTTCAAGGATTTTCTCTAAAATGGCTTTCCCTTCACTAATGGACATGTGCACGAATGAGCCTCCAGAAGATAAGTCAAGTTGGAGAGTAGCTTCCTTGCTAAGACCAAGATGGAAATGGTAAAGAAGGACATGGTCGGACAAGGAAAGTTCTGGGCCAGTATTAACAAGGCTTAAGAACCTGGCCCAGGCTGCTCCTAGAGTCTCCTCCTTTTGTTGAAAGGTAAGTAGTTCTGTGCGAAGGGCAGCAACTCTGGAAATAGGGAAGAAAACAAGATAAAATTTATCTCAAAGTTCATCCCAATTTCCATAAATACCTCCCACGGTATGAGCATACCATTGCTTCGCTATTCCCAAAAGGGAGAATGGAAACAATTTCCATTTAATGGTCTCTCGTGTCATGCCAGATAAAATTAAGCAAGAACACAAGTGCTCAAATTCCCGAAGGTGGGTATAAGGATTTTCATCTTGCTGCCCAGAGAAGGGTTGCGCCCGAACCATGGCTATGAAAGCGGGGCGAATCTCATAGCCATCTGTAAGGATGGGGTGTGATGATGGTGGAGGCTCCAATGAATCGCCCTTTGGAGTGGAATATTTATAAATAGGAGTGGAATCCATGTGATAGGGATGGCAGTGGTGGTATGGTGCATATATTTTGGTAAAAAAAAGGATACACGGACGACTTGGTTCGATTCTAGAACAGCTACTGTTCCCCAGCAACGGCGCAAGAAAGCTTGTTTGTATTTGTAACGCAAACAGATAAATCTGCAAGCGCACGGATACCGCTGTAGCTTTCACCCGGAGCATTCCTAGGTATCGTATTTTCCACGCGGAATGGAAGTGATCTAGAAAGGACCAAGGTCGTCCAAGGAATAACTATTTTTGGTGGGTAGAGAGGGGTTTCCTAAGGTTCTTCCATGATAAGCTAAATGACTAAGGTTCAGGCTCACTAAACTTCACTTATTTTGGAGCAGTAGTACCTTTCCGACTCTCGAAGAGACTGGGAACCGGTAGTCGGGGGAAGGCTGCCAAAAGCTCTACGGAAACACCAACCCGAATGTGGTGGATTACAAAGGCCTGGTTGGAGCTGTCACCCCCGGGGCTACCACAACTATCTGTGGGGTTAGGCGCAAACTCAGGTAATTCGCTAGCCCAGACACCACGTCTATGCTAACGGCTACTACTCTAGTCCGATATCTTAATTAGACTAAAGCACTCAGTCGAGCGGAGATCCCATAAGCAAAGTAAAGCAAGAACTGAATTTAATCAAATCGAAATCTTGGAATTACCAAAAGAAGAACCTAGATATTACTCCAACGAGTTGTCTCCGTAGAGGTACAAGAGTCGAGGAGGGGCCGACACGTCTGGCCCTCCTACACTCCTACCCGGAACACCGAGTACAAGACGAAGAGGAAGCCGACAGCTCCGGATTCCTCCTCCACTCTCTTCCCTCACCTCTCTTCCCTCTTTTCTATACTACAACTAGGTGAAGAACACCTAGAGGGACACTACTACTAGAATATGAAGAATGGAGCTCAAGTGTAGAGGTGTGTGTGAATGGGAGGCCTCCCCTCTTCTTATATTGTGAAGGTAAGGTCAGTTTGTGCAGGAATATTCCAAAGATCCGCATGCAACCGCCTTGGGGGAGCCACCAGGAGACGCCATGTGGAAGGGGAGGTCGGTTGGCGCAGCTGGGGGTGCGACCGCACCAGGGTGCGCCCGCACCCTGGGTGGCACCTCCCCCCACCGCCTTCGCATGGTCGGTTCCTAGATGGGCCTGGACTTCAGCCATGTCGGTGGGTTGCCCAATTTCTTCTATTGAGTGGGCCATCCTTCTCATTTCTTCTTTTATGCTTTGCCAGAAAGCATATTTGGATCACCTTTTCATGTGTTATTTTGGTATGTTGTCCTGAAAATGAAAAATCACCAAAACTTGTGGAAATAGTTAGTTATAAAACCTAATTCTATGTTTGGTGATTATTTGAGTGGATTTTATTTAAATATTGGCGGTTAAGATTAAGCAATAAGGACTGCCAACAGTAGGTCTACACGTGATCCACCTTACCCAAAAGGGGCACGTAGACCATCACATTTAGTGCAGGTAGACGAAGAAGTTGAGAAGGACAATAGAGAAGAAGAAATTGAAGCACCTTCACCACCAGTTGAACCACAGGAACAAGAACTAACACAAGACTTCCATGATACTATTATCCTACCGTTTCCATGAAGAAGGAGAAGCGTCAAAATAGATGACCAATTCAGTAAGTTTGTAGAGGTAATTCAGAAATTATATATCAACATTCCGCTGTTAGATGCCATGCAGGTACCTACCTACGTGAAATATCTTTGAACTGTCCTCAACAACAAGGGACCACTACCTTATACCAAAGTCGTCAAGCTAACAGAAGAGTGTAGTGAGGCAATTCTGAATTCTTCTCCTCTCAAGAAGAAGGATCCAGGATGCCCCACTATAGATTGCTCAATAGGCAACCAGATGTTTGAGAACGCCTTATGTGATCTTAGAGCAAGCATCAGTGTCATGCCCAAGACAGTCTTCGATAAGCTCAACTATTCCACGCTCACACCAACTTCGATGTGTCTGCAACTAGCTGACCAATCAGTCCGCTATCCTACAGGAATAGTAGAAAATATTCTAGTAAAAATCTACAACTTTTTTCATTCCTATAGTCTTGACATGCAGGAAGAGAGGAAGATACCTCTTATCCTCAGGCGACCATTCCTAAATACTGCAAATGCAACCATCAATGTTGGAGTTGGAGAAATTATATTCACCATCAATGGGCAAGAAGAGCGATTCGCATTCAGACCAAGACCCGAACAATGTCAAACTCTGAATGATCAGGAAGCACAAGATGTAGCAACATCTCCGACAACGGAGATCAATCAAGAAGAATAATTCAACTGGAGAAGTCCAGGTCAGTGGCCTTAAAAATCCCGAACCTTCGTCGGGAGGTAACTCGGTAGTTATCAGTAATTTTAATTCTCATATTAAATAGCGTATTTATTTCTTCCCAATTGCATTATTAAAAAGAGATAAAAATAAGCATGTCATACATAATACCTAAGCCCCATGTAATTATAACTAACGGAGCGTAAAACCCCTGTCAGTGAAATTTATTATGGTGGAAGAAAATTATAAAAAGACTGTCAATAGAATTCTAATTTTTTGTAGATTCATAAAAGTAATTTACTATTTCATTCTTGTGTCATTGTATGGTATAAATATGGGAGACATGTGGGACCCACACACATCACCTCACATCACATCTCACCCACCAATTATTCACTACACTCCACACATCCAAATTATCACACTCACATGCATGTACCTCATTCACTCACTCCTTCCATCGAAAGCACCATCTAGGTACTAGCAATTGGATCATTCACATACCAGTGTCGACACTAGAGAAAGGAGAGGGCCAGCAGGCAGTAGGTGGGACCAGCCAACCCCACCACCATGCCGCCCCGCGCCCCATCTTCTCCTCTCTGCATCCCATTTCTTTCACTCTCTCACTCACTCATTCCAAGTCTAGAGAGCTCTGCTCTTCATCCATTTTCAACTACAACATTCACTTGTCCAAATCCTCCATTAATTAGCAAGAAAAAAGAGAAAACAAAAGAGAGAGGAAGCAAGTTGCAAGTTTATCAAAAGAAAACCCTCTCCCTTCTCTTTGATTTGCTAATCCTAATCAATTTCAAGTTGTCGTGTTCTTGTTTTTTCTTGCCGTGTTCTTCATGTTCTTCATCCTACCGGCAAGATGAACAAGAAACTCAAAGGTGCAGCAAGGAGCCTTGGGAGAGCACTCTTCTTTCGTAGCACCCGAAGCCGATCATCATCTCAAGCATCTTCGTTTGTCAGCTCTAGAGTGGACGTCGATCCTCCATCACCTTTCGAGTTGACAACCCGTCATCCTCTTCCCAACGGGAAGAGAGGTATGAATTAATGGACCTTAACCAAATTTCATTACCACTCAGGCCTCAAATTGAAATATTTAATGTGGTTAAGTTAAAAAAGTTTACGCATACCCCAATGTTTGATGATGCTTTGCTCCATGAAACCAGAATGGATTCCGAGTTTGAGCTCATTTTTAGAATGATTGGATGGGAAGATGCATGGAAAGTCACTAAGTAGGGTAGCAAATTACTCACCATAGAATTTATTAGCTCCCTAGACTTTGATGATGATAATGTCCGCTTTAGAATGTTCAACAAACCTTTCACCCTCTCATGGAAAACCCTCAGTATAGCACTAGGATTTTCAAATCAGTGTGTAGTGAATATAGCAGATGTTCTCCAGGATTTTAATAAAGATGATTTTTGGGAGAGCATCACTACTAAGAAACTAGAACGTAAATAGAAATATACCACTAAGGAAGTTCATCACCCAACACTGAGGTTCATGCTTAAATGGCTAGCTTTTACTTTCTTTCCTATAGAGGAATTAAATACTATCAGACAGGATAAACTACATTATTGTATATCATGATTAAAAAGAGAAAAGCATCACCTGTGAAAATGATGTTGAGCTATTGGAAAACCGTTCCTCCCATGAGAAAATGCAGTATCTCTTTTACTTCCTGGATTACACGTTTAGCTATGGGGCTAGATTTACTATTCAAGGCTACACTTACATTTATTCCTGATGCCCGTAGAATTATTGGTTATGACTTTTTCTTTCGTGCTCACATGCTGAAACGCCGGGACAATAAAATAATCATGATCTATAAGAATTATCCAAATGAGTACAAGCTGTCTGATAGGAGATTAGGAATTTATTGTGTTGAGAACTTCATTTTTCCAAATAGCAGAACTAATATTGGCAGGTGTCCATCAGCACGCATTAGCAGGGTGCCCAGGACTCAGTACACTGGAGCTGACCCAGCACCATCAGGGCTAGCTTATTTTCATTATACTACTTTGATGATCTAGGAACATCGCATGAGCCACACCAGCTGTGGTCCACCCACTCTGGGTGGGGGGACCAGCCCACATATCAGCAAGGAGAATCATCTACGTCAACAGGGTGGGGAACATTCCCCTCAAAGGAGCTAGATAACACTGGAAATGATTTTCATAGAGGCCGTGCATCTTTTTCTGTGCGCGGAAATACGGATTTCACCATTGGTGGACCATACCCGTACCATGCACCACCAGAAGACAACTATTGTCGACCGCCTAAACAGCATTTTGGGACTCCCATTAATAATTTCCCTGCTTTGTCTGTTCATATCACTAACATTGAGTAGGGACAGCACATGATGAGCGACAGCTTGCACCGGCACGAGCAGTGGCAATACCAGGTTGACAACAGATTTCATCAGCAGGAACAGTGGCAGCACCGGGCAAATCAGCAATTCGAGCAGTTACACCATGGACAGCACCAGACACAAAGCGGGTTGGAGTACCTGATACAGCAGATGGGGGTACCCGCCACCACTTCTACCGCAATACTGAGAGCGGCAACATCTAGCTTGGGGGAGAGCCCCGCTAGGTGAGTACCCTCACCTTTGTATATACTCTATTAGTTATTGCAGTATTTATTTCAGTATTTCTTTTTAGTTTTTAAATTCTGTCATTACAAGTAGAGTAAGTAGAATTCACTTTCAGTTCTGAGTACTTATTCAAAAAAAGCAAATGAAGTGATTAATTACCCGCAATTACTTAGCATTTGAATTTTAAAATTCTCCCGTGAATTATATGAAGTTTATCTACCCTGATAATTTATTCTAAAACCTAATATATGTGGGTAGCATAAGACTTATAATTTGATCTAAGTAATTGACGGATATGATATAAAAAGGTTTGAGTTATTGTATATTTCATTCTGAGTGATATCTAAGCTCCAGACATTTTCAAAAATTAAAAATCAAGCAATTTAATAATTTTCTCTGCAAATAGGGTTTAAGTAGGCTATTCTGTTATGCACTCATGATTGGATCCACATGCACAAAAAGGGTTTTGCTCTATGTAACAAATTCTCTCTTAAAAGTCTAAAAGAGAGTGTGGGCAATAAAATTATATGATGCCATACCAAAGAAGTATGAGCCCAAAAGATGCCATATCAAAAGGGTATGTGCCAAATCAAAAGAAAGAGAGTAAAACAAGGGGTGCAAAGGCACTCACCTGAGAGAGGAAAAATGGGTACAAAAAGTATCCGCTGGGGAGATAGCCCATACTTCTCAGAAGGCAGAAAAGAGAGAATATTGCATAAGGGTTCAAAAATATAATTTTAATCACTAGCCTATTCAGTCATGATGTATAGCTTAGTAGTCCACTGCAATCTTGTTAGTAGACTCTCATGGTTTTCAAAATAATAATCTATACACATTTAAAAAGAAGAGAAAACCCCTGGACTATTGCATAAGCAAAGAATGAAGTATATGATGCTTGCTTGATTATTCCATCTTTCAATCACCCAAGATTTAATTAAAGTTTGAGAAGCTTCACGGTTGAAAGGAATAAGAATAAGTTTGAAAGATAGATTAATATATTTTAATCTAGAGAAGAATTTTAAATTTATTGTCTAAGTATTTGTTGGGAATTATGCACATGAAACCCTAGAAATATTATTTCAAGTCAACTTTGCTAAGAGACTAGCAAAGACTTAGCTTGGGTGTATTGTTGATGGTCATCAAGTGCAAATTCTATACCGTCAACTATCACTGGAAAAGAACCAATAATAGAAACATAGGGGTTATTACTGACAGGGAATTTTCTAGAAAAGCCGAAAAGAGGGATTATGATGCATATTCGCCACGAAACTTATCCACGACAGAAAATATCACCAATGGGACCGAGAAGACTCTAGAAGACACCCAAAGCAGCGGGACCGGCAGAGGCCACAAGGTGGGGTCGGGCGGCCCCACCCTGGTGCCGGGCGGCCCCCTACAGCTAGGGTTTGCTCCCCCTTCTGGAAGCTTCCTTCACCGCCTCCGAGCAGTCATCTCAGCCCCTTGTTAAGTCGGTTTGATCCAACGGCGCGCGCTCATCCCACTGGATATAAATAAAGAGGCAGACCCGCTTCAGAAGGGCACCAATTCATTCCTCCTGCTTCATTTGTCAAGAGTAGACAGAAGTTATGGTTTCTAGAGATTGGAAGTAGAGCTCTAGTTCTTCAAGTTCTTAGTATAGGCGTCTAGCAAGGTTCAAGTAGAGTTGGGCACTCCGCTCGGGATTCCAGATTTGTTCATCTAGAGATCAGTAATTTTATCTTGTATCTCATTATGACTTTGCTCTACTTTATTACATTGCTACTTATTCAGTTCTTAGTTTATTCTAGTTGCATATTCGATATAGTTGTGATTGATGATGATTATTATCGTATGATCATAAAGCGCCTGATTCAGTACTCGAGTGAGTTAGGTGGTATACATTATGTAGACGTGGTGTCTAGATATATTGTGTACCTACGGAGGCACCCTGATGTGCCAGGTCATGTGGTAGTCCGTGCAGATGACAGCTGCGTTGGTTCCTCTGTAGTCCATCCCCCGTACGTAGGACTAGCCGAGCACGGTCGTGAAGGAGGTGACCCTTGTATCTTAAAATCCTCATTAGTTGATGCTCCTTATGATGTTTTCTGAGTTGGTTATACTATAGATGAAAATATGTAATATGACGTAGGCTGTAGACTTTATATTAGTAATTACATAGGTTTCCTTTACTCTAGCCGAATCGCAAGATTATTTTACTACTTTAGCGAGTCTCTATATTCTATCTCTAGAATACCATTTATCTTATTTACTTAGTTATCATTTATCATATCATTGATTATTTATTGCTAAAGCATTAGTGTAATTGGCTATGATAGGTTTGCACATTTATATTCCTCTTAATCCTTATAAGTTGTTTACTCCTCTTGAATAGAGTGCTCCTTTATCCTTTTGGCATAAAACAAATCAACGATACTTGGAATACTTCCTGGGTGAAATGCTACAGTGGGAGAATTATCTCAGGCGCTTGCAGATATATTCTATCAAGTTATTGCGTGTAGATTATTTTTTATCTTTGGTTTTGGCATCATGTTAGGGATGACAACTTAACATGAAGTGATGTTAAAAAAATACCAACAAAGATTTTTAGAAGATATGCCATTAATTCCAACTATTAAAACTTTGAAAAGTCTTTCAGGCCACATTATTCCAAGTTTAGGAGAATTGTGTTCTCTTCCTATTTTGGTTTATGGAGTTCAAGTTCTGTTAAAATTTCCATATCTTTGATGGTTGGGAGTTTGATGTGTTAATAGGTTTACCAATAGGAAAGCTCATTAAAGAAGGTCAAAAAGGAAAATTATATATTAGTCTCAGAATAGGTTTTAAGCTCTCTATGCCTATAACCTATTCTTTGAAAACCAAGGTAGAGCTACTTTCTGAGCTAGACCCAATAGAGGAGGTTAATGCTGTTTTTACTGAAGAATTTATAGAACCATTTATAGATAATGATGCCCAGTTCTTTATTGAAGAAGAGGAAGAGGAACCATCTGATCCTAAACCTCTCGATCCATTACTAGAGCCACCTAAACCCTCTATTGAACTTAAACCCTTACCTTCTGGTTTAAAATATATTTTTCTGAATAATGATCAGGAATCTCCTATGATCATAAGTGATAAACTCTCTCAAGAAGAATCCTTGCGTATAATAATTGTTTTGGAGAAACATCATGCTACTTTTGGATACTCACTCCAAGATCTTAAGGGAATTAGTCTTGTTCTTTGCACCCATCACATACAAACTAATCCTGAAGTTACACCTACTAGAGAACCACGACATAGACTTAATAATGCGATGAGAGAGGTGGTAAAGAAGGAAGTTTTGAAGCTATTACATGCTGGGATTATATATCCTATGCCATATAGTGAGTGGGTAAGTCCTGTTCAAGTCGTACCTAAGAAGGGTGGTATGATCATTGTTAGAAATGATAAGAATGAACTAATCCCCTAGAGAACTATTACTAGACGGCGTATGTGCATAGATTATATAAAACTTAATAAAGCGACAAGGAAAGATCACTTTCCATTACCTTTCATTGATGAGATGTTAGAGCGATTGGCAAATCACTCTTTCTTTTGCTTCCTAGACCATTACTCTAGATATCATCAAATTCCTATCCACCCTGATGATCAAACAAAAACCACTTTTATTACATGTCCCTGTGGAACTTATGCTTATCGTAGAATATCTTTTGGGCTGTGTAATGCGCCTGCTTCTTTCCAAAGATGCATGATGTCTATGTTTTCTGATATGATTGAAGAAATCATGGAAGTTTTTATGGATGATTTTTCTGTTCATGGAAAGACTTTTGATGATTGTCTTGAAAATATGGATAGGGTTTTGTAAAGAAAAAACTTAGTCCCTAATTGGGAAAGTGTCATTTTATGGTAAGAGAAGGGATAGTGCTAGGACACTTAGTGTCTAAAAGAGGCATAGAGGTAGATAGAGCTAAAATTGAAGTAATTGAACAACTACCTCCACTTGTGAATATAAAAGGAATTCAAAGTTTTCTTGGTCATTATGGTTTCTATCATTGTTTTATAAAGGATTTTTCACATATTGCTAGACCCCTTACTAGTTTGTTAGCTAAGGTTGTTCCTTTTGAGTTTGATGATGTATGTTTAAAATCTTTTAATATTCTTAAAGAAGCACTCATCTCTGCACCAATCATTCAAATGCCTGATTGGTATTTACCTTTTGAAATTATGTGTGATGCTAGTGATTATGCTGTGGGGCAGTTTTAGGACAAACTAAAGATAAGAAGCACTATGCTATTCCTTATGCTAGTAAAACTGTGACAGAGCTCAGCTTAATTATGCAATAACTGAAAAAGAGATTTTAGTTGTTGTTTTTGCTATTGATAAATTTAGATCTTACTTAGTAGGAGCTAAAGTAATTGTTTACATTGATCATCTTTGCTCTTAAGTATTTGCTCACTAAGAAAGATGCTAAACCTTATTTAATAAGATGGATTTTGTTACTCCAAGAATTTAACTTAGAAATAAAAAGATAGAAAAGGAGTAGAAAACCACATTTGCCGATCACTTGTCTAGAATGCAATTTAAAAATTCACAGAAATTGCCTATTTATGATTCATTTGAGGGACGACATGCTATTCAAGGTAACAAGATCAGACCCATGGTACACGAATATTGTCAATTTTATGGTTGCAGGTTATGTAGCACTAGGGAAAAAATAAGAGAAAGCTCATTTGCGAAAGTCATCTCCACATATGAGATCCTCCGTATCCTTCGAGTATGTGCCGATGGCTTGCTCGTAAGATGTGTACCAAGAGAAGAGGGCATTCAAATTATTCAAAAGTGTCATTCATCACCATATGGAGGACATTATGGGGCATTCCGCACGCATGTGAAGATTTCGCAAAGTGGATTCTTTTGCCCAACCATGTATGAAGACACCAAAGATTATGTCCAAAGATGTGGATCATGTCAGAGGCATGGAAATATCAATTCACAAGATGCTATGCCACTCACTAACATTCTTTAAATTGAGCTCTTTGATGTCCGGGGGTATTGATTATATGGGACCATTTGTAAAGTTGAAGAACTATGAATACATCTTAGTGGCAGTTGACTATGTATCCAAGTGGGTAGAAGCTATGCCATGCAAGAATTCCAATTCAAAATACTCAAGGAAGATGTTTGAAGAAGTCATATTCCCAAGGTTTGGAACACCGAGGATAGTGATCAGTGACAGAGGGACTCACTTTACCAATACAAAATTTCATAATTATTTGAAGAGTCATGGCATCCATCATAACGTTGCCACTCCTTACCACCCACAACAAGTGGCTAGGTAGAGACACCGAATAAGCAGATTAAAAATATTCTACGAACTGCCCACAAGACACCTTTGGGCATGTCACCCTATCAACTAGTGTATGGGAAGACTTGTCACTTACCTATGGAATTAGAGCATAAAGCACATTGTGTTATTAAGAGATGGAATATGGATTTTGAAGCTGCTGGGAATAAAAGAAAAATGCAATTATCAAAATTAGAGGAATGGAAAGAAAAGGATTATCACAATTCTAAGCTATATAAAGAAAGAACCAAAAGATGGTATGACAAGAGAATCAAGAAGGACTTTGCACCTGGAGACAAAGTATTACTTTTTAATTCTAGGGTCAAACTATTTGGGCTTGGAAAGCTGCGGAGTAAACGGGAAGGACCGTTTATGGTGGTTAACGCATCATCGCATGGAGCGGTAACTCTCCAATCACACGAAGGTACATTATTTAAGGTAAATGGTCATCGCCTTAAGATTTTTCTAGAACCTACTAGACCCCTAGAAGTAGTTGAGGTGTTAGAGTTTATCCAATTACCTTGATTGCGCTTATATTTTTAACCGAATTGTTCCAAATCTTTAAACAACCATCATTGGGAAGTAAATGGAGTACATAACCACCACGACAAAGGTCACCCTGAGGGGATGACTTGTGGGGCCAGGTGGCCTGGGCAAAGATGTTAGGCAGCCTCCCCTATTTCCTCTCGTGTGCATTCAACTCTCATCCCCTTCTGGAGTATTCCTTGATAGAATCCTGTAGGTTTAAACCTCATTTAGTTTCATGATCGTATGCACCCTGTAGGATAGATTCAACCCCCGCTGCAAGCCTGCTGCCCATATAAATACGTACCTAGACCCACCTCAACCTCATTCCACCCAAGCCTCCTCTCTCTCATTCAGAGAAAATCCATCTAGATCTAGTTCCACGCTCTAGTTTCAATGGTTGGGAAAGAGATCATCGTCTATGGAGCTGACATCAACAAGATCCCGAAGGAGCTAGCTAAAGTGCATCCACGCTAGAGCTATGAGCAAGCCTACTATGCTCAAGCTCAACATACGCTACCTGCACCTCCTGCTAGATTGCTCCTGGAAGGACCATCCAAGGGGAAGCAGATTGCTCTTCCCAGCGGTACTCAACTTTCAACCCCAAAGCCAGGAGAAGAACTTGTTAGCATCAAGACTAACAAATCTAGAGAGATAGAATGTGCCAAGTACAGGACCCGTCTCATGCTTGGTGGAGTGTTTGCTACTGAAGCTCAAGTTCGTTACACGGATAAGAAGCCACCACCACCAAAGAGAGTTGCACAACCCTCTGCTGCATCAAGCTCTGTGCCCAAGCATCCTAAGCCTACCCTGGCTACACTTGAGATGAGACTTGATGCTCTCTCTCAAGTTGTCTCAAGCCTCCAATAATCTAATACCATGCAAGTTGCTACTATGACCACCATGACTACCCAGATTGAAGGAAACATTTGGGAGATTTGTGCCCTCAAGAAGGACAACGAGAAGCTCAACCACGTGATAGACGCGCTTAGAAGGGCATAGTTACCCTTTTATATCTATGTAATAAGGCACAGTTGAGTCAGTTAGGTTAAAGAAGTCAGTTTTCAGAGTTAGGTTAAAAGTTAGGCCAGTCGCCCTAATTGGGGCAGTTGTCATAGCTCAGTTGTTAAAGCATTAGTTAATATATCATAATGAGTAAGTGTCTTATTCTTATCAATGTTTTTAGTTGCTATTATCTACTCTACCTTTCTATTTTTCAGATGTGTTTGTCTCCACATGTTTTGCAGAAAGGATTACAGGAAGAACAAATGTGGGGGAGATACACTGGAAGCACGAAAATCAATTCGCTCGAGAAAAATTCACAATTCAGATCGAAATCAACTCAGGACCACACACGGTGAAGTGGGCTCCGAGGGGACACCAAGGGGTGCTACCTGGCCTCCCTCCATGGGCTGGCCAGCCTACCCACCTTGTCCTCTCCCTTCTCGTTTTGTCCATGGTCAGGTTTGAGCCCAATACTATTTAAATACATATGATTAACTATTGTTCTGATTCAAATTAAAAATCACATGATAAATCACTTTTAAAGAGATAAAAAGGCTGTTAATTCATGACTTTAGAATAAATTCATATAATTCTTTTCTGGAAGTCATGCTCTTCTTTGGAAACTTATTTAGGGACCCCATGATTACTTAAGTTGTTGAGGAGTATGATATAGTAGGATAATGAGATTTCAATTCTTGATGTTCTGTCCCTAGAGAAATTTTATTTCAAAAAGTAAAAAGATTAGCTACACTTCTCCTTTATAGCAAAAGCAATGTCCTACCAAAGCCATACATCGGATAGACAAACTTTCTACATACTCTACTTGCTTGCATTGAGTTTTGTTAACCTTTGTGATCCTAAGAGAGACTTGTCATACTTTTGACTCAAGTGCCACATCCACATATGCACTACTCTAATTAGGAGTAGGCACAATCATTCAGTATCTTTTATCAAAAATGTTTTGCTCTTACACTAAGAGTAAACACCAAAAATATTCTTATAGGATAGCCACTAAATAAATGCTCCAAGTCTTGTTGTTATTCTCTCAATTATCAATTTCTAAAAAAGGAGGTATGAGCTATGCAAAAGAGAAGAAAGAAAAAATAGGTATAAAAAAGAATGGAAAAGTGTCTAAAGTAAAAAAAAAAGAGAGAAAGAGAAAAGAAGAAAAAGAAATAAAAGATAGCTCATACTCTCCCTCTGTGTTTCACATTTAAAAGAGAGATGTGTCTCAAGGAGCAATAGTAGAATTAGGATTTTTATTTCCACATATTTAAGCTTGATTCAGTTTTATGCCTCATTTCTCTCTGGATCCATTGTTTGACTTTACAATAAATGACATACAAGTATGATACAATTCTTACCTACCCAAAGATCCACATAAGCTTATAGATATAGGATAAAGGCTTCAATGCTAAAAGCCTTGGTGAGGATCCAAAAATACCATATATACGGTGATTTGAAGAGTGCTATTAAGGGAGAAGGATCTGCTATGATTTGTTTTAAAAAATTTTAAAACTAATACTCCTGTTGACAGCACTAAATAAAAAATGATTTACTCCATGTTGTTCTATTTTTCAGCTACTCAAAGATTCATGGTAGACACATTGAATTCTACAGTACATGATTAACTAGGGATGGTTTTATGATGGATATGTTCTCAAGTTATGTCTTGATTGATCTTTGTTCTCAATAATTCAATTATCTTTTCAACCAAACTTTTCTCGAGGATGAGTAAAAAAGCCGAAGTGAGGGGGAGCTTGTTGATGGTAGATAACATCCATTTTTAACTGTCAATCTTCCTTGCGAATTACCACAATATCATAGAATAGGAGGTTATTACTGACAATTTCCATGAGTTTTGGTGAATTCTGTCACACCCTAAAATTTTCAATTTTGGGTTGTGCTTAGAAAAACAAAATAAAATGAATGTGTTTAATGTTTTGATAAAATTTTCTAATTTTAGTTAAGTTAATGCAATATTTAGTTGTAGGAAAAATATGAATTTTAAACTTTTCTAAATAAATTTAATAGGCTTTTGCTTGATGTGATGTTTTCTTGTGGTCCGGCTTTGTGTGTAGTCGATAAACTTTTCAAGATACGTTTGGTAAGTCATTTATCTTTCTTTAGCATGTCTTTATCTTTCGCTGTGATTGAATTCCTCGTCGTCCATCTTAATTCTTTTATTAGAGCTTTCCAAAATCTTCTCCTTGTATTCCAAATCACTCATTTGAGTTTATCATCCACCAACCCATCTTTAAGAAATTTTTGGGAATTTTTTCTAGCTTTCTCTAGAACCTTTTCCTACTTATCTAGGAGTATAATCTAATTTTTATATGCTCCAAAATATCTTTGCATGAGCTCCAAATACTTTATTCGGCTTTCTCATGTTCCAAAATATCTCTGGAAATTTTGCTTGAATTTTTAGAGTTTTCGGAGTATTTTTCATGGCTTAAATAGTAATTCGGACTTTTCTAGAATTATTTTAATCCTGAAAATAATTAATTCCGAAAATAATTAAATATCTATTTTTCCACCAGCCCAAAAAGCCCACATGTACAATAATCCTAATAAATCCCAACAGCCCATGCACTTATTTACTAATGGGTTTAATGGCTAATTGGGCCCATTAGTAATGTTGGAGGGTGCAACATCAATTAGTACCATATCGCTAGTTGATGTCAACATGAGGTGTTTTTTTCTCCCTATATATACGTACCAACCCTTAGACAAAGAGCACCAAAACTACCACAAAGGGAGTCCCTAGTTTGGAAATCCCGGTAGTAAAATATATTTTTTTTTTTCCTCCTCTATTCTACGTCGTCCTCAACATGTCGCCTCGACCTTGTGCCGACAACCGGACGGCCGAGCGCCATGGCTCGCGACTTTGCCAGCCGAGCTGGGCAAGGCCTTTCCTTCCTGCGCAAGACGAAGCGGATGGCAGCCATAGCCATGGTCGATTCTGTACGGGCTTTGCCAATAGGGAGGATAGGTAAAGAATTGTTACAAGATCTTTTTAATCTCCGTCTTTTAATTATTTGATCTTTAATTCAAGTAGTTTTTTTGTTGTGTAGGTTTCGTAGCATTGCGCTCTACATAGTAATTACCATGTCACATGAATATGATTTGTTAATTTAAATACACTACTTTGATTATATATATATTCAATATCTTTTAGAATTAAAAGCAATTAGCACCGTGCATGCATGTCAAATGAACAAGCTGAGCTAGCATGCCCATGTATGTATATAGATACGTAATTTTCTAGAAGTAAATATGCCCATGCCACTACTATGTGTTTATAATTATTAAATATTAATATTAATTTGATTGATGATTATGCAACCATGTCTCTACATAAAAGCAATATAGGACAACATCAATTTTTTTATAATTAACTGTTAATTTGATTAATGTCATACTCATTATATTTGGTTATAATTTATTTAGCCTAAACACGTATATTAAATTTGATAGATGCTCTCACATGTTTACTCCTTTTTGTAAAGATAATAAAGCTTAACTTGCTAAATAAATTATGTGAGAATAGTTATAAAATAAAATAATGGTTAGCTTTAACTTGGCTTTTAAGTTCAAATATGTTTTGTTAAATCTGAACTAATAATATTTTTATGGTTTTATCAACTAAAATAAATCAAGCTCAGAACTGTCTTCTCTTTTATAATGTAAAATTATCAGTAGTCGTTTTATTTTATCAATAGTTGGTTTTCGACGTTCCTTGCGTTCTCGTGACCGTAGCAATGAATCCTCTCAGTTAGAACGCTGTTTGGTGTATTGTTCTTAGTGTCTCTTTTTGCGTGTTTGTATGTTTCTCTATACATGGTGTTTGCTACGAGTAGAACGAGAACCGTTGGAGACCTTTGGAGACCAGAAGCTGATGACTAAAAGTATGAGAAGGTTTAAGCAAGTATATAAGGCAAGTATAGCTTGGGACCTCCTTGATTACCTATTCACAATAACCACCATATTTCATATGCATATGTCTTTGATCCCCTATTAAGGATGACTTAGAGTTGATTATCTTACACCTTGATGACCATGGGATATTTGCATATGGGTAGTACTTGCTAGTGTTGGATATATATATAACCATGATCTCGTAACATGAATAATGGAATATGCATTGACATTAAAAGATGATTCTATTACTGTTATAGAGATCTAGAGCTTGGTATTTTGTTGCTCTAGTTTCTCTCCATAAGGACTTATCCGTAAGTGGTCACCGGATTTACAAGACAATTTGTGAGGGCTATATGGCTCGGCTTTAGTCAAGTATGAGGACCTTTTCTAGCTTGTTAGAGGTTACCGAAAGGCGCAAGAGGGGCTTTACACGATGGGCATAGCGTGGCTTCGTCCTCATGTGTTTCTTTGCTGCGGTGTGAACCATTTGGAAGGGGGATTCTATGTGCGCTTGTCGAGGAAACCTAGCGGCCCTAACTTGTTAGACGAACCTTTGAAAGGCTTCATAGTGAACCCCGCCGACCTTCCTTGGAAGTGGGTCAAGAGGCTGATTACCTCGGGCAAAAGGGTAAATCACGACTCACGGTGAAAGTGTACACCTCTGCAGAGTTTAATAAACTGGTATACTAGCCGTGCCCACGGACACGGGCGGCCTTGGGGATTCTTATGGAATAGCTGATCACTGATGTATGGTGTTTAATTATGTTGTTATATATTATTCTTTATTCTTGTTCACTTGATCATGTGGTTATGGGATATGCTACTACCTTGTTGCTATTAATGCCATAAATATTAATCATCTAAAAGCTAAATGCAAGAAATTGTCGACTTTTTTGAGCCTCATGAACCCCATGTTACATTTCTTTGAGTACGACATGTACTTACGCGCTTGTCTTTACTTTTAATTCTTTAGAAAATCCCGGATGGGTACCGGATGGTGGAGCTAGTTTATTTTGTAAGAAGTGCTAGGTGTATGTACCCCAAATCAACCGTCCCCCGTGAAGATGGAGTCTCAAGAAAAGACTAGTGTCGTTTTCGCGTTACTCGATGTAAGTGTTAAATATATGTAAGTTTCCGCTATATATATAACACTGTTTTTGATACTCTCTACTTCTGTTTCTGTATGTGTGGACTTCCTGGGCACACATATGGTAAGCCTAGTTTTGTTTATTAAAACTGGGTGTTACAAATTCTCTGTTTTCCAGGGAGTTATCTAGAAAGTGCATAATTGAGGATTAAAGTGCACAAAAGCCATGAAATTTAACCGTAATGGAAAATATTGCTAGAGGGGTCAAGAAGGATCTAGAAGACACTAGAATGAAGCGGAGCCCGAGCCCTTATGGGGTGAGGCCGCCCGGTCCCATCAGTCAGGCCGGCCGGCCTCCCCAGGTGGCCCCCACCTTTCAGCATCTGTGTGCTTCTCCACCGCCTTTGAGGATGCATCTTGACCCTACATTAAATCGGTTTGATCATACGGCTGATGTTCATTCCACCGGACTATAAATATGGACCTGTACCCCCTAGAGAGAGCAAGATCAATGGAGAGCTGAAGAGCCAGAAACCCTAATTCCTATCTAGTAGATCTAGGCTAGCAATCAAGAGAGGCTAGTTCAATCTAGAACTAGTTCTTGTTTAGAGATTAGAGAGATAGAGTTGGAGAGTAGAGTTCTAGAGGATTTCTGGCCTGTCGGTGCTTCTTCGTTGCTATATTCTTCAAGATCAACCTCCCTTGACCGAAGTTTACATCTTGAGATCATTTTTTGGTCAACTTCTGGTTAAAGTAAGTGTTTTGTTCATATTATTCTTCTAGTTTGCAACTCTTATTGAGTACTTTGATCTAGATAGCTTCTTGATTAAAGTAGTATTCGTAGCGTAGACGTGGTGTTTGGGCTATATTTACTTGTGAATGTCCCCTGATTTTCTTGATAGTGGTAGCTTGCGGAAGGTGACTTATAGCTTCGTTGAATCCTCTGTAGTCCACTTCCCATTAATAGGTTTGGCAAGCAAAAGGTGCTTGGTAGGAGAGAACTCTGATTTCTACTCCTATCTTATTAAGTTATCGCTCATGATCATATAATATAAAGCAACCACTTTTAAAGACCAGAACTAGATAACCCACATTGTTCTCCTTGTTCTCGCTATTTTCTAGCTTGATTGTGCATTGGGTTAAGTTTATAGACTTAGTCATCGTCACCTACTATTCCTTTGGGTTCAATATTTAAAACCGGGTTTATCTTGGTGAAGTGCTACAACAATATTATATCTGTGTGCTTGCAGATAATCTTATTTTTTTGTGCATTTAATTAATACCAACAACTATTGTATGTCCAGCGTTGATTTTCTAGGAAAGCTTTTGAACATCCTTCCCATGTCTCAATCTAATCTTTAATTTGATAGAACCACTGCTTCACCTTTCCTTGCAATGAGAATGGAAACAAATGAAGTAGCACAATGTCTTGAGATATGTTCTTGATGTTGATGGTGCTACAAATCCCTAGAAAATTCTGCAGATGAGCACTAGCATCTTCATCCTTCTTTCCACTGAATGTGATAGCTTGCACCATATTGATGAGGCTTGGTTAAGTTCATAATCATATTCTCCAATATTGAGAGTTGGTCCAACGTGAATATTCTCCATGCTTGGAGCAGAGAATTCACGCAATGTCTTCTCAGCCATAGCTTCTCAACTGGTGTTTAGCTTCTTTAGGGTCTTGGTTGCTTCTAATTGTTGAGAGTTGATAGCACACAACCAATCTTGCACTTACCCCCCGCATAAAATATAAACAAAGACAAAACACGGGTAAGCCTGCTAAAGCAAAAGATGTTGATCTACCTATAAGTATTTATGTCTATAGTCATACTACTTTTTTCTTTTGAAAAAAATATTTTCTTTAAAAGATCGAATACCGCTAATGAAATTATCCCGGCAAATAAATGTTGATCTCCCCGGCAATGGCGCCTTTAAATGCTTGTTGACATTTCTAACATCACTTCGCGTTAAGTTGTCATCCCTAACATGAAGCCAAAAATTCTAGAAAAGAATCTACACTTGATGCTCTAAAAATAACTCTATAGAATATATCCGCAAGCGCCACGAGATAATTCTCCCTGTTATAGCATTTAACCCGGTAAGATTCCTAAGTATCGTTTATTTGTTTTAAGCCAAAAGGAAAACTCATTTATTGCGTTGGATCTATCTAGAAGGGGGTAGAAAAGAATTATGACTATGACTTTAAATTTGCAAACCTATAGTAATCAACCACTCTACTGTTTTTAGTAGGGATGAGTTGTTGACGGCCATTATTGCATAAAAATTACCCGCCAACTAGCCTTGGAAAGGAGACAATTGTGAACACCAAAGTAGATATAGGGTTTACACCGACCGATTTCCACGAGTTTTGGTGTTTTACTATTTCTGTAGGTATAAACTAGAAAAGACACAATCATAAGAGCTTATCGGAGCAAGAAAACGTAAAACGGACTCCACGGCACTACAGGAAGAATCTAGAAGGAACGAGAAGCCACCACGCCAAGCCGGCTGCCCGGAGGACACCAGGCTAGACCGGCCAGTCTGGGCCTGGACCAGCCGGTCTGGGCCTGGCTCCCCTCGGGGCCCGGTATGCCCGGTTCGCTCCACCGCCTTTGAAGATCAATCTCAGCTGCCCGTCAATGTCAGTTTGATCCAATGGCTCATGATCATCACCTAGGGCTATAAAAGGAGAGGCACCCCCTGGGAGGAGAGCCCAAGAAACCCTAATTCATTATTTCCTCTCTCAAGAGAGAGCGAAGGGTTCCATCCTCAGAGAATTAGATTAGAATTCCAATACTTCAAGTTCTAGTTAGGCATTAGCTAGCAAGGTTTCAGTAGAGTTGAGCTACGCTCAGGATTCTAGAGTCGTCATCCAGGAGGCTGGTATAGCTTTGTATCCCTCTTTATTTATGACTTCGTTCTTAATTACTATGTTTCAGTTTATTAAGCTCCTAGTTTATTCTAGTGTTTTGCTTGATATAGTATTGATTGATGATGAACTATTTCATATGATCGTAAAGCGCTTAGCTCATTACTCGAGTGGGTTAAGTGGTAGTAATTATGTAAGCATGGTGCTTAGATATGCTCTACCTACGAATACACCTTGTAGGCCGGGTTTGGTGGTAGATCGCGGGTGTGGCATTCCTGTTGAGTCCTTTGTATTCCACTCCCCATCTATAAGACTAGCAGAATGTGATTACGAAGGAGGAGCGTGTTTTATTCACAAACCTCCCTAGTAATGTTCCTTGTGAGTACTTTAGAGTCATCAATACTATAGATGAGAGTAACATACTAGAGTCGATGCAAAGACTTAGTAATTCTGACACTACATAGGAATTCAATCTCTGAACTAATCTCCTGTTTCTGCCTTGCTACATTAGAGAGTTTCTACTTCTATCTCTGAGTGATTTATCATTGCCCTACACTTATCATATATATATTTATGTGGCTTACCCCTGTATAGGTATGTCCTTGTCATGTGGATTCTATCTAAGTACGTATACACATCAATATTCTCTAGCTGTCCTTTCCCATGGGATTGAATAAATTCGACAATTAGGTTCACTCCCAATAAAATGCTACAATGGTATTTTATCTGTGTGCTTGCGGATAATCATTATTTAAGATAGTTGCATGATTTAATACCACACCTTGTATGTCGCTGCTAGGGATGACAACCCGGTGTATTGCATGGTGACTTTAGAGGTGTCAACAAGCATTTTTGGCGCCGTTGCCGGGGAAAGGCTAAGCTATAAAGAGATATTGATCAAATACATACTTATAGATGGAACCATGACTAGGTACCTCTGCTTAAGCAGGTTCACCCTTGTTTGTCTTCGTCTATATCATATATAGGGTATTGCAGGATTGGTCTTGATTCATCATCATCTTCCGTCAGTTTCAATCAAATCAATCGAGAGTTCGTTTCACACCAGTTTCTGAGCCATGGCTGACAAGACTCTACAAGAGTTCTCTGCTCCAAGCACGAAGGACAATTCGCACTGGACCAACACTTCCAATCAACAATCTTGAGTTTGAGCTCAAGCCAAGTCTCATTAACATGGTACAAGCAACTCCATTCAGTGGAAAGATTAGTGAAGATGGTAGTGCTCATCTTCAGAATTTTCTAGAGATTGGCAGCACACTCATCATCAAGAACGTCGCTCAAGACATCATACTTCTTCATTTGTTCCTGTTCTCATTATCTAGGAAAGTGAAGTAGTGGTTCTACGCAAATCAAGAAAACATCAAGACATGGGCAGATTGTTCAAAGGTATTTCTGGAGAGATTTTTCTCTTCAGGCAAGACTAGTGCCTTAAGAGAGAAGATTACTGGTTTCCAACAGCAGAAAGATGAACCAATTCCAGAGGCATGGGAATGCTTTCAGGACTATATATCAGATTGTCCCCATCATGGAATAGAGGATTGGTTGCTCATGCAAGGGTTCTATCATGGATTATCCAAAGGAGCACAAGGGCAACTAGATGCTACTGCTGGAGAAACATTCTTGTCACTCACTATCGAGAAGGCCAAGTCACTCATGGAGATGATAGCCTCTAATTAGGGCTGGTCGTTAGATGATGTTCTGCACTGCAAGATGATTGAAGAAGCTAACATTGAAGAGTTGAGTGCAGTTTCAGCCAAGATGAATGTATTATTAGACTGGCTCGAACAGCGAGACAACTATAAGAAGGATCGTCAGGCTATTCAGGATGCTATGGATTCTCAGGCAAGAACAGAGAGATATTTAGGAATCACATACTCTCCTGATTTGCCAGAAGATCTGAGCATTATTGGCAACACCCAAGGAATGGATCAAGTCAAACAACTATCCTTGTGGAATGTGATCAGACAGCAGCCCAAGATCAATGAAGAACTATCACAAAGGCTAGCTTCTAATGAAAAGATCATAGAGAGTATGAATCGTAAGATGGAGAGTTTTTCTTCTGCTATAAAGGATCAACTGAGCTATAACCGAAATATTGAATCACAAGTAGCAAAGTTGGCTACTGCTTTGCCCCTTGCCACCAGCTCAGAGCAAATCAAAGCAATCACTACAAGAGGAGGCAAGAGTACTTAAGATCCCCCATATCCCGAAGGTACACAGCCTAGAAGAGTAGTAAGAGTACAGGCATCACCAGCAGCACCTGCAGAGAAGAACAACGACGAAGTAGAAGAAGTTGTGCCACCATTAGAGCAAGAGCCTCAGCGTAATTATAATGACACCAACTTCTTACCATTTCGTCGGTAAAGAAAGGAAAGGATGGATGAGCAGTTTGGGAAATTTGTGGAGGTTATACATCACTTATATATCAATGTGCCTCTGCTAGATGCCCTACAAGTGCCGACATATGCAAGATACCTCAGAGACATTCTAAATAATAAAAGGCCACTACCCACCACTGAAGTTATCAAGCTCACAGAGGAGTGTAGTGCGGCCATCCTGAACACATCACCAATCAAGAAACAATATCTAGGACGCCCCACTATTGAGTGCTCAATTGAAGACCAAGCGTTTGAACATGCATTATGCGATCTTGGCGCCAGCGTAAGTGTTATGCCCAAGGCAGTCTTTGACAAACTCAACTACTCCAAACTCACACCCACGACGATGTGCCTTCAACTCACGGACCAATCACTTTGCCACTCTAAAGGAATCGCCGAGAACATTCCGGTAAAAATAAGAGAGTTCTTTATTCCTGTCGATTTTGTTATGCTTGACATGCAGGAAGCAACGAATACGCCACTCATATTGGGAAGACCCTTCTTGAGCACGGCAAATGCTCACATTGATGTTGGGGTCGGAGAAATCTGATTCCATATCAATGGTAAGGAAGAAAGGTTTGCATTCAAGCCACGACCAAAACAATACTCTCAATCAGAGAGGTGTGAAGAGCAAGAAGATTTAAGGTCTCCAACTCTGGGACTGACAGACGCCATAAAGACATAATCATTAGGAGAAGTCCAGTCTGGAAGACTATAAATATCGGACCCTCGCCGAAAGGTAATTGGTATTTACCTATTGACTTCTTATATTCTAAAAATCCAAAAATATTTTTCTTTACCATTTGATGTTTTTATAAATCTAAAAATACAAAAAACTAACTAGCGGGACCCACAAACACTAGGACCCACTTGTCATATCACTTCACATCATATTACATTGGATTCTCATCTCCACTCACTTCCTGCTGTCCTCCACTCCCTCCTTTCCACCGAAAGTTGCACACACACATAGTTGAAGGGATGATGGAGCACCAAGAGGAAGGAGTGGCCAAGTGGGCCCAGAGTGGGACCGGCCGGTCCCACACCAGACTGGCCAGTCTCCCCCTCCTCTCGTATAAAAGGGCAAGTGCCCAGTGAGTTCTACTCACACCCTAGAACACTGTTGACATTTCTAACGTCGCTACTAGAAATAGAGGTATATCCCTATCCCTGGCAACGGCGCCAAAAATGCTTGTTGGTATTTCTTATCCACAATTAAATTATGAAGGATTCGCAAAGCGCCACGTAAAACCATTGTAGCATTTTACCGGGAGTATTCTAGGCATCGTTATTTATATTTTACCACTAGGAAACAATGGATAAAGACATTGATAGTTCACCATCATGTATCTACTAACTAATACACCAACTAGACTAAAGTAGGGGGTAAATGATAGATGATAGGAATTATGTATATATGACACACATAGGAGAATTCTATGATAAAAGAGTAGATAGCTAAAGTGAGAGGACAACAGGAGAGCTCATGGTTCCTAAATACTTCTATATTACTTTGGTTCTATATAACTAATTCATGGTAGATAAAGCAATCACACAATAACATTTTGGAGCAACAGTACCTTTCCAACTCTCGAGTAAGACTGGGAAGAAGGTAGTCGGGGAAGGCTGCCAAAAGCTCTACGAAACACCAACTCCGACGTGGTGGAATACGAAGACCAACAAAGCTGTCACCTCTAATGGCTACCACAACTAACCGTAAGAGATGGGCGCAACCTCAGGTAAACCCTAGCCTAGACACCACGTCTACACTAAAGATTACTACTCTAGTCATGATCTATAACTAAAGCATCTAATACAGACGGAGATCCCATGCTAAAGTATAACAACTATACTAACCAATTAAATACTAGGCATAAAAGTAAATAAAGAAGATAAAATATATTAAAGCATAAGTCTTACAAGAATAAATATAAAGACATATCAAAACTCTGACGACTCCTCTGAAGACTCCTCCAGAACCCGAGCGTAGCTCCGCTCTCCCTAGCTCTCAACTAGAACTAATCTACTACATTGGAAAGTCTAGCCCTAATTCTCTAGAGATGAGAGGTCATCCATTCAAGGGACGCCTCTACATCTCCATAATAATGTGGTGCCCCAGGGAGGGGGGTCTACCTCTTTATTTATAGTCTAGAAAAGCCTCCACCTCTTCTAGACAGGCGATGTGGGACTAATTCGACTTCAGCAATAGTGGAGATGCAAACCCTAAGGCAGTAGCAGGCCGTCCGTCGAAGCGGGCCATGAATGGGCTCCAGAGGGCGCCGGCCGGCCCCGTGGTGGGGCCGGGCGGCCCCACCCTCTAGTAGGTGGGCCCCACCTTCGGTTGATCGCTTTCCCGTGTCTTCTAGAGTCTTCTAGTGTTGGTTTCAGTGTAGAATTGATATCTTTTGACTCTAAACTCCGAATATAGCAAATGATATGTTCATTTTGATCGTCTCGACGAGCCCATCGCAATGGTGTAGTCCAATTCCTTATTTGAGATACTTTTATTCTATGTAAAATTAGATGTACCTGCAAAACGATCAAGAACAACATAACTCATGGAACTCATTAGAATCAAACCCTACAACTATGCTTTATGGTTGATATCATGTTATATTGAGCAATAGTTGATGGTATAAAATAGGCGTTAAGGACCGTCAACAAGTTCCCCCAAGCTTACCCTTTGCTAGTCCCTTAGCAAAGCCTAACTACTAAACTTGGATCAGGAGTTGCTACAATGCTTTCACTTCTCAAAAGTACACATGCTTTCAAACTGAAATTCTCCCTTGAATTAGACAAAACTGCTCTAACTTTCAAACTTACCCATATTACCATTGACTATGGAGCTTTTCAACTTTTGCGTGGGTTTTGAGTAATTGGAAAATAGAACAATCAAGTCAAGCACTATGTCTCAAATTCTTCACTCAACCAATATTCTGGAGTTTTTATAAGTTTTCAAAATAAAACTCAGAGCTTAATCGTATGACACCCTCAAATCTCTTATTGTATGTGATATTTGTGGATCTCACTGAGGCATTCATGTTGTCATGCCCTCCTACAACTAATTATTATTGTGGAGCTCATAGGAGTGGCATTAAACAAGGACGAGCATACTTGCAATTCATATATTGTAAAGTCAAACAATGCATCCAAAGAGAGTCAAGTCATACAATCAAACCAAGATGTGCATGTGTATGGAGTATGGTGGATAGGTGTATATATGGTATTTAGTGGCTAATCCTAATTCTACTTTTGCTCCTTGAAATAAATCTCTCTCTTGAACTTAGAACTTTTCATAAGAAAACATGGGCTATCTCTAATCTCTTTTTTTTCTTCTTCTCTTTCTTTTTTCCTATATATATATATTTTAGGGAGACGAGCATCTGAGTACCCATTGTTTTAAATGTCCATTTTTTTACTCCCTCTTTTTTTCAATATATTTTTCTTCTTCATAGCCACATGCATCCTTTGAATATAAAATAATTGGAGAGATAATAATAACTTAGAGCATTAAACAGGGTTTTCCTATGGGGTATATCTTTGGGTGTTTACTCCCAGAGTAGGAGAAAAAACAATTTTAAGGTCGATCTAGATGAAAGTGAAAAATGATTGCGCTTACTCCTAGGGTAGGAGCAATGCATATGTTGGTGGAGTGTGTGTTGACACCTCTTAATGTTATCTCTAATAACGGCGCCAAGAATGCTAGAGTAGCGCACCGCCACTAGAATGCCAAGTTGTCATCCCCAGCATAACACCAAGGGGTGTGGTATTAAATCATGCCACCATTTAGAATATAGAAATGTATCCGCAAGCGCACAGATCAAATACCATTGTTGCATTTTACCCGGAGGATTACGAGTTGTCATTTATATTTTCCCAAAGGAAGGTCTATATGGCTTGTGTAAAGGTAGTGTGTTGACCTAGAGTGTAACGAATAGGCATAACCATGTCCTCGCTACTCAATGCAGGGGTAAGTCACAAGATAATAGATAAGATAAGTATATAATCATCAGCATAAACAGATAGAGACTCCTAGCTATATCATTAGGGTTGCTAGTAGAACATCAAGAGATATTCTAGGTTATTCCTAGCTACATATCAATGTATATTATGGTTAGTGCAATACACCTAGTAGTCATGGCTAAGGTTAGCATTACATTTATTCATAGTGGACATACTAGGGAAGTTTGAGAACATAGCACGCCCTTCCGTCTTATAAAAGCCCTACTGTGCCTATAAACGGGGTTCGGTTTACATAGGACTCAACAGGAATGTCACACCCACGATCTACCAAACCCGGCCTATAGGGTGCATTCGCAGATAAACAACGTATAAGCACCACGCTTACACAATGTTTATCACTCACCCAACGATCAATTAGATGAGTGCTATACGAACCTATGGATAAACATAATGTTAATCTAGCTATACTAAGCATATAACCAAAATAGACAAGGAACATGATAACTATGAATATAAGTAAATGAGAATTCATCAATTCAATTGTAGCAATCATATAACTATACAATGAAAGAGAACAAAGACGAGAGGAGGTAAGAACTATACCAAATCCAAGCTCTTGATGGCTCCGAAATCTAAGCCTGCGCTTGCCTCCCTCTAGTTCTAATCTAGCTATCTAGGCCCTAGCTAAGGAGCTCTGATTAGGGTTTCTGGCTGATGATCGGACTTCTGAATGAGAATGAATGAATGGGGGCCTCTCCCCCAGGGGGTACCTCTCCTTTTATAGCCCTGGGCGATGATCGTGAGCCATCGGATCAAACCGACATTGACGGGCGTCTAGGATCGATCCTCAAAGGCGATGGAGCGAACCGGGTGAACCGGGACCCGACCGGGGCCGTGGGCGACCGGCGGGGTGCAGGGGTGGGACCGGCCGGTCCCACCTGGTGGCCTCCGGGCCCCTCGGCTCGGCGTGGTGCCTTCTCGTCTCTTCTGGAACTTTCCTATGTAGCCGTAGAGTCCGTTTTCCATTTTCTTCTTCCGATAAGCTTGTATGTTTGCGCCTTTTCCGGTTTACGCCTGCATAAATAGTGAAACATCAAAACTCATGGAATTTGGTCAGTGTAAACCCTATATCTACTTTGGTGATCATATTTGCATCCTTTTCATGGCTAGTTGATGGTTGAATTAGTAAAATAGTGGCCGTCAACAACTCCCCCAAGCTTAACCTTTGCTAGTCCCTTAGAAAAGAAAACTTAGAAAAAGTTATTGAATATATGTGTACGTTAAGCATTGTAGCCATCTCGGAGCAACTCTCTCCAAATATACCTGCAGTCAGACAGAAATTCTCCTCCAAGTTACGCAATAACTGAGCTGACTTTCAAACTTACCCATATTACCTTGGACTGTGGGGCTTATTAGCTCTTCCTTGGGTCTTGAGCACTTAACAGATAGAAAGATCCCATCTAAGCACTATGTCTCAAGTTCTTTGATCAACTATCATTCTGGAGTTTTTAGAGGTTTTCAAATAAAACTCAGAGCTTCCCATGTATGACACTCTCAAGTCTCTCAAGATATGTGGTATTTGTGGATTCTCACCAAGGCAGTGATGATGATTGCCTTTCTTTTCATTCTATAACTAAAGCTTATGTGGAGTTCATAGGTAAGGAGAAAACCGAAAGAGCAAACTTGCAATGCATATGTTGTTAGGTCAAACAATGGATCCATGGAGAAATAAGTCATGTAGTCGAATCAAGATATATAGGTGGATGGATATGGTGGATATATGGTGGAACCTAACTCTACTTAGCTCCTTGAATGCTTCTCTCTCCTTTAAGACTGACCAGAGGTTATGAGCTATCTTTTTCTTTTTTCTTTTCTTTTCTCTTTTTTTTTCAGGGAGTCGGGTATCTAGTACCCATTGTTTTGCATTGGGACACTTGTCCATCATTCTTTTCTTCTCCCTTTTTCTCAAATATCTTTTTGCATAGCTCATAGCACTCCTTTTGACATTGATGGATTTAGAGAGATAACACAGGAATCATGGAGCATTTATTGGGTGGCTAACCTAATGGAATATTTTTGGTGTTCTCTCCCAGTGTAGGAGGAAAACATTTTTGGAATGGATGTAGGTGGAATGGAATGTTGTTGCGCCTACTCTAGTGTAGAGTAGTGCATATGGAGGTGGATCTTGATTCAAGAGCATGATAAATTTCTCACCAGGGTCACAAAGGTTAACAAAACTCAATGCAAGACAAGCAGCATTTATGTGGAATTTTAACTAGCCTATCTTATCATGTTAGCTCTGGTGGGAATGTAAGCTTTGTCATACAGGAACTCATCATGTTTTTGCATTTTTTTATTTTTTTTCAAAAAAAGATAAATCTCCAAAACTCTAGTGTCACTTAGAACAAGATAGATAGCAGCTCAGATTTTCTCAATCTTATCAATCAGGTACCTAGACTTAGTTCAAGCATATGCAACCCACAAGTTTCAGGCTCAGAGCAAATTCTCATGTCAAAACAGTTGGAGCTAAAACTTGGGAAAACTTTTGTCTAAACTCTAGGCATTTCAGAGGTGTTGTAACAGAGCAGCTTATCTTCATTTCAATTCATTCAAGAGCTTCCTTTTATTGACTCTAGACAGACAAACATTTTTATTTGGTTTTTCATTTTTCAAAGACTCAAATTATAAAACTCAAAAGACTCTAAGGACTCTTAAAAAGCATGGACCTTCATGTGCCCACATATTTTTGGTATTTTTAAATTTTCTTAGATACTATGGTGAACCTTCATGTGCTCACATATTTTTGGTATTTTAAATTTTTATGACTGACTCGATAATCGCGTAGGTACACTTACCTGGGTACCTAGGGGATGCCTTCCCCCAAGCTGATTGTTGTCACGGTTGAGCATTGAAGCTGAGCAGTCCTCTCGATGGAGCTCACGCTTGTAAGAGCTGGTGTAGCCAAGAACCTTCATCTCATCCAACAAGAAGTTGCTTCCTCCACACAGTGGTTAGCTGTGTGCAAGAAGGTGTACTTCGAGTGATGAAGATGATGATTCCTAGGTGAACTAGCTCTCAGAGTCATCCTGCAGCAAACATCTCACAAAACACCAAAACTCGTGGAACGGGTTAGGATAAACAGTTAGTGGTTAGCCGTTCGTGGGTTGGTTATTGTGAGAGGTTTCCAAAGGTTATTACAGTACATTCAATGCGACAGGATGCTCAATGATTATTTTTGTTTTTTTTATGAAACAAAATTGAAATATGTATTCTAATTTTTATTTTATTTTTATGCCACCATGGTGAACACTCCTTTAGCTTGCGCTGTAGGCATGTCACATGGGGCTTTGATGTTTTTCAAATGTTTTTGTGGTTTTCTATAAAGATGACAAAAACTAACTATGAATTAAAAGTGCAAGAAAGTAAATGGATAACTACCATTGTTACCTTATGGCAAGGGTTTGGAGTTTAAAGTCCTCCGGACAAGACTTCTCGTCTTCTTCATTCCTGGGGTGCTTCATCGGATCCCGAAGATGGGGACCCTGATGTTGGACCTCCTGGTGACGATGTCTCAGTTGAGGAGGTTACCTTTTCTTTCCATACTTTTGTAGGTTGTTGCTTTGGTGCTGTAGGTTCTTCCTTGATTTCCTCCTCCTCAACATTGCTCTTTTGAGAGCGATTCCTCCGGCGCTGACGTCTCCTCTTGGACTGGGTAAAAGCTGCTAATCCAGGAGAGTTATAATCTTTAAAATAACAGCGTACCTTCTCTCCTGGAAATTAGAAGTGGACTTGGCCTGATCCATTGTAGATGATCGCGTTGGTGGTGCTGAGGAACGGCCTTCCAAGTATGATCGGTGTCTCGTCTTCTTCCCCCATGTCCAGTATCATGAAGTCGGTCGGGACGTAGTGGTCCTGGATCTTGACCATGATGTCTCTTGCTACTCCCTCCAGAAATCTCATCGTATTGTCCGCCAGCTGCAGCTGCATATAGGTAGGGTATAGGGGTGTATCGAATAATAAATCATATACCTTTTTGGACATTATGTTGACAGCTGATCCGGTGTCGCAGAAGGCATTGTAGAATGAGCACTGTCCAATAGTGCAATCAATGGCTGGCGTGCCTGGATCCTCTTTCTTGGTTAAGAATGGTGAAGCTAAGAGGTGGTCATGCTTGTACTCAACAGCCTTGACTACTTGGACCTACTTTCTCACTTGTCTTCTATTCCTGTTCTTTCTCTTCCCATTTGAATTCCTCTTAGTTCCTTCATTTGTTGGCTTGACTGGGAAGTAAGCTCCTCTTGGATCTATAGGAGCTTCAAGGGTCTTGTTCTTGAAACTGAACTTCTCTTTATTGCCCTTGATGGTGAAGCAAATCTTGGCACTGTCCGTGTAGATGATAGCCTTTGCAGTACTCAGGAATGGTCGGCCAAGAATAATTGGACTCTTGGGGTCTCTGCCGGTATCCAGGACTACAAAGTCTACAGGGACATATGATCTTCCGATTTGTATGCACACGTCATCTAAGATTCCCTTGGGGTACTTGATCGTCTGGTCTGCAAGCTGCAAACACATATCTGTGTACAACAAAGATGCCCATGGAAAGACTTGGTCGAAGATTACCTTAGGCATGATGTTGACACTGGCGCCTAGATCGCAGACAACTTCAGGGAAGTCATGCTGCCCAATAGAGATGGGGATCACAGGTCTCCCTGGATCTCCTCTCTTGGGTGGCATGGAGTCATCCTTCCATCCTGATGATGCTTCAACATAGTAACCTGCATACACATCAACAAGATTCACGGTCTCGGGCTCTAGAGGTTGCCCTGGAATCTTACCTTCATTGGTCGGTGGAACAGCGGCCGCCAGCTAAGCTAATTGTTGTTCTATCATTTTATTGAAGCTAAGCTGGTTCTTAACAGTAGAGGTAAAGCTATCCATTTTGATGTTTATGTTTTCTAGCATTTTATCATTGGATGCTACCTTCCTAGATAAAGTCTCCACAATTTTATTCTGGTTGGAGATCACTTCTCTCAAAGGCAATTGAGCATAGTTATTGTAATTAGTGCCTTGAAAGTTACCTTGGAAGTTACCTTGGTAGTTAGGCCTTTGCTGGTTCCATCCTTGATTTTGAGGACGATAGTTGTTGTTGTTGTTGTTGATGAAGTTCACGTCCTCACGGGTCTCAGGACAGCTGTTGCCTGAGTGTCCCATATTGCCACACACTTCACAAGTCATGCATGCATCATTAATGCGCATGACATCTTATTTCTGGCTCATCTTGTCTTCCAGCTTCTTCATGAGCAAGTCTATCTTGGCAGACAACATGTCTACATCCTTGAGCTGGTGCATTCCTCCACTCCTCTTGCGGGTGGTCTGGCGCTCATCATTCCAATCTTGATTGGAGGCCATCTTCTCCATAAGAGCAGTAGCTTGTGGTATGGTCAGTGACATAAATGCACCTCCAGCAGCAGCATCAACATTGTTGCGGGTGCTGTTGGTGAGCCCATGATATAAAGTTTGCATCAGGAGCCAATTCTCCATCCCATGATGAGGACATTCTGATATATAATCTTGGAAGCGTTCCCATGCCTCAGGGACTGACTCATCATGTTGTTGCTGGAAACTCGAGATTTTCCCTCTTAGGGCACTCGTCTTGCCCATAGGGAAGAATCTTGCTAGAAAAGCTGTGGAGCATTTGTCCCAAGTTGTATGGTTGTCTTTGTTGGCGTAGAACCATTGCTTTGCCTTTCCCAACAGTGAGAATGGGAACAGACGTAGCAGCACGGTATCCTTTGGTACATCCTTTAGCTTGAAAGTGCTACAAATCTCCAGGAAGTGTTGGAGATGAGCACTTGCATCTTCATGTGCTTTCCCACAGAACAGGTTGGCTTGCACCATGGTGATGAGAGCTGGCTTGAGCTCAAATCCATTCTCCCCAACTTCGATGTTTGGTCCAGTGCGGATGTTGTTGGTGTTCGGAGCGGAGAACTCGCGCAGTGACTTATCAGCCATTTCTTCGAAGATTGGTGCTAAGTTGCCCTCTTGTTGTTCTTCTTCTTCTTCTCTTGTAGGAGCTTGCTCCTCCAAAGAACGAACCTCAGCAGTGGGTGTCCTTGATGGGGATTCAAAGATGTCCCTCACTTGCTGGAATTTCTTCCTTCGAAAGAGTTTCTCTGGATTTTCAACGTAGTTATCTGGCAGATCAAAACCACTCATTCATTACCCGGCATAAGATTTCACAAAGATAGAAAACACAAGGGTAAGCCTGTATTGAGTAGGGGTCTATGGTTTCCTCTATCTCATTAGTTTGTTAGGTCTACCGCTATCCTTTTTAATTCCCAATTGCCTTCCTCGGCAACGGCGCCAAAAATGCTTGTTGACACCTCTTAATGTTATCTCTAATAACGGCACCAAGAATGCTAGAGTAGTGCACCGCCACTAGAATGCCATGTTGTCATCCCCAGCATAACACCAAGGGGTGTGGTATTAAATCATGCCACCATTTAGAATATAGAAATGTATCCGCAAGCGCACAGATCAAATACCATTGTAGCATTTTACTCGGAGTATTACGGGTTGTCATTTATATTTTCCCAAAGGAAGGTCTATATGGCTTGTGTAAAGGTAGTGTGTTGACCTAGAGTGTAACGAATAGGCATAACCATGTCCTCGCTACTCAATGCAGGGGTAAGTCACAAGATAATAGATAAGATAAGTATATAATCATCAGCATAAACAGATAGAGACTCCTAGCTATATCATTAGGGTTGCTAGTAGAACATCAAGAGAGATTCCTGGGTTATTCCTAGCTACATGTCAATGTATATTATGGTTAGTGCAATACACCTAGTAGTCATGGCTAAGGTTAGCATTACATTTATTCATAGTGGACATACTAGGGAAGTTTGAGAACATAGCACGCCCTTCCGTCGTATACAAGCCCTACTGTGCCTATAAATGGGGTTCGGATTACATAGGACTCAACAGGAATGTCACACCCGCGATCTACCAAACTCGGCCAATAGGGTGCATTCGCAGATAAACAACGTATAAGCACCACGCTTACACAATGTTTATCACTCACCCAACGATCAATTAGATAAGTGCTATACGAACCTATGGATAAACATAATGTTAATCTAGCTATACTAAGCATATAACCACAATAGACAAGGAACATGATAACTATGAATATAAGTAAATGAGAATTCATCAATTCAATTGTAGCAATCATATAACTATACAATGAAAGAGAACAAAGGCGAGAGGAGGTAAGAACTATACCAAATCCAAGCTCTTGATGGCTCCGGAATCCAAGCCTGCGCTTGCCTCCCTCTAGTTCTAATCTAGCTATCTAGGCCCTAGCTAAGGAGCTCGATTAGGGGTTTTCGGCTGATGATCGGACTTCCGAATGAGAATGAATGAATGGGGGCCTCTCCTAGGGGGGGTACCTCTCCTTTTTATAGCCCCGGGCGATGATCGTGAGCCATCGGATCAAACCGACATTGACGGGCGGCTAGGATCGATCCTCAAAGGCGGTGGAGCGAACCGGACGAACCGGGACCCCCGGGCCTAGGGCCAGACCCGGCCGGCTGGGGGGTGGGACCGGCCGGTCCCACCTGGTGGCCTCCGGGCCCCCGGCTCGGCGTGGTGCCTTCTCGTCTCTTCTGGAACTTTCCTGTGTAGCCGTGGAGTCCGTTTTCCGTTTTCTTCTTCCGATAAGCTTGTATGTTTGCGCCTTTTTCTGGTTTACGCTTTTGCATAAATAGTGAAACACCAAAACTCATAGAATTTGGTCAGTGTAAACCCTTTATCTACTTTGGTGATCACATTTGCATCCTTTTCATGGCTAGTTGATGGTTGAATTAATACAATAGTGGCCGTTAACGATTGTGTGAGTGTGATCTTGATTTTAAAAAGCATGACAAGACTCTCATAAGGTATACATCAAAGGTTGATTGAACTCAATGCAAAGCAGCAAGTATAAATGAGCAGAGGTTTTCCTATTCTAAATGTATATCATATATGGCTTTGGTAGGAATTCAAACCTTGTCATACAAGAGCTCATCATGTAAGATTTTCAATTTTTAAAAGATAAATCTCCAGAACTTAGTATCGTTAGGAATAAGATAAATAGCAGCCCAGACTTTCTCATATCATATCCCGCAATCACCTAGACTTAGCTCAAGCATATGCCTCCACAAGTTTCAAGTTCAAAGTAATTACTTATATCAAAACAGTCATATCCAAAACTCGGGAGAATTTAAAGTTGAACACAAGGCACTTGAAAGGAATTACGACAGAGCAACTATTCATCATCTCCAAGACAAAATTTTATTGTTCTTTAGTTTTTATTTGACTCTTAATAAACTAGACGAAATCTATGACCACACCCTAAATAGTTAAAGTATCTTTATTTGATTTTAATAATTATTCATCTTTTTATTTCTTTTTAGACTAATAGACTCACAAAAGACTCTATAGACGTGGACCTTCATGTGCCCACATATTTTTGGTATTTTATGACTATAAGATAGACTCGATAATCGCATAGGTATACTTACGATAACTAGAGGATGCTCTCCCCAAAATTTGGATGTTGTCGTAGTTGAGCATTAAAGCCGAGTGGTCCTCATAGAGGAGCTCATACTTATAAGAGCAAGTGTTGCAAGGAATACTTCAATCTCATCACCGAAGAAGTTACTTCCTTCACACAGAGGTCAGCTGTGTGTCAGAGAGATGTGCTTCGAGTGATGAAGATGAAGATTCTTGGGTGAGCTGGCTCTTGGAGTCATCCTGCAGAAAACTCTCACAAAACACCAAAACTCATGGAATGATATTAGGATAAAACGTTAGTGGTTAGCCCTTTTTTAGAGGATTGGGTGTTGTAGAGGTTTTAAAGTATTTTTATGATAGCAGTATTGCAGCAGGATGCTCAGTTGATATTTTTGGATTTTATGGGTTTATATGCAAAAAGTGTGCGACATGACATATATATTTATTTATTTTGTAGGCCACCATAGTGAGCACTCCTACAGCTTTTACACTACAAAGGGTTTCACATGGGGCTTAAAGTTTTTTTAATGCATGAATGCAACCTAATGCAATCCTATTTATTTTTGTTTTTTCTATACAATACTAATGCAGAAAAGGAAACATGCTTAAGAGAAAATAAAACATGCAATGTTCAATGTAAATATGAATAACTACCGATATTACCTCACGGCGAGGGTTTGATGTTTTGAGTCCTTCGAACTGGACTCCTCCTTGCAGTAGTTTATTGATCGAGTACTTCGGTTTGCTTCTAAGGATGAGGATTAAGGTGGTGTCTCCACTAGTGGCGCTTCCAATGGTGGTGCCACCTTCTTCTTTTCTTTTTGTTAGCATCTCGAAGCCAATCTTATGTGCATCCTTGTTACTAGTTTAGAACTCCCACTTATAGAATTTGGGGAATCTCCCCACACTTTGCTTGAAGTAGGTTCTGCTCATAAAGACAAGGTAGAGATCAAGCGCAGGGGCTCTATTGGTGGGAAAACACCAACAGAACTAAAAATTTATTCATTCTCTAACCTTAGCAAAATAAGATTGATGTTGTTCACATTGTTCATTTGTAACATGTGAGATCAAGAGTATAAATATGGCATTTAAGTTTACTAGATAAAGGAGTGGAGTTGCTTAACCTATGGAAGGGTCGTTCATCTTTATAAGTTATCAAGATTAACATGATGACAACCATCTTCAAAAAAAAAATAAGATATATCATATTTGAGCTCATTTGGTTAAGATTGAGATCAAGAGAATAGTGTTATGGTATGTACTCCACGATCAAGAGAAAATGATGACCACTTATCTTTAATATGTTACCTTTATTACTAGAGCATGATGGCACCATGTGGTAAATGGTAGTTGAACTTCAATGGTCTTTTCCTTTCTTGCATTTTGAGTTGATCATTAGCATCTTGTCTCCTATGTTGCACTTCTTTCTCACTCCTTTAGACTTTTGCTTCTCTTATTATTTTTTTCTCTGCAAGGGATTAGTAGACAACACATACCCGAAGGAATATACTATTTATTTAAAGTATGGATAGTGTTTGCCAAGTAGTTAAAGATTAATTTGTAGCCCATATTTAAATGATTCACCATTATTTCAAATCTTCCAAATAAGGTTAAGGGAAGATATAATTTTAAAGAATACTTCTAACCTTGATTTGATTCTATGAAGTCTCCTAAAATGATTTGAACATTTTTATACAGGAGCGGATAGTCTATATATGCAACCACATTCCTATACAAATATGCTTTGATGTTATAGTGTTTAAGTAATATTCTAAAACATACTTATAATAGAGTAAGGAAGTTTAAAAGACTAGAGATAGAACCAAGAATATGTAGGTGAACCAAAAGAATATTTTGTTTGTTTTAAGTTTGAGTAAATTAAGCATGACATAGGTAAGGATAACCAAGATAATTAACAATATGGTATAAGATTTTCAATGTAGTTTGAAGTTATATAAGGCTTGGGTAAACATACCATATGAATTGCTGGGTGATTTATCACTATCATGGTGAAGTGTAAAAGGTGTTGAAGTGTTCTTACATTGATTTCTTTTTATCTTAGTCTTTTCTATACACTTGTTCTCCTTCCTTTTCGATCCATGATCAGACAATTATTCTTTCTTTCCTGCATAAATGTTAGTGGACACATACCCGAAGGATTGCAACAAGTTTGGCATGTGGGTTATGGTCCATATAATTCATGCGAATTTCATCTATGCTAATGAAAGGATAGACTTTTAGGGTTACCTTAGCATAGATTTCTTTTAATAAATTTTGTTGGTAGCTGCACTTTTATATGGTTCAAGGCAAAGGTAACTTGTGACAAAAGATTAAGTGAATAAACTTTGATACTTACAGCTCTTTCATGGAGAACGAGCTGTGTCTTCCTTTTGTGCAATTTATTGGACTTCATCACATGCCTTGATTCATCTCTGTGAGTTTATCTCTTGACTTACCCGAATTGAATGTAGGAGTTTTCTATAGGGGTTAGTCTAACAAAATATCCAATATCCACTAGAGCATACTTTTGGTTCAAAAATCAATCTAGACACCACGTCTAATTTGATTTAGGAAAGCATTTTAACCTAAGCACCACACTTAATTTAAAAGCTTTTTTAGAAGTAAACTCAACACACCTTATGATTCAAAAACCAAACTAGACACCATGTCTAATATAATTTAAGAAGATGGTTTAAACCAAGCACCATGCTTAATTTAAAAGGTGTATGAAAATACTTCAAAACCTAAGTATACAATAGCAAACAAAGGTAGCATGAAAGCATATAGAGATTTACTCAAATAGAGATGAAAGCATGATCATGCATGGCGAGAATATTTTTTATTATTATCATTATTTTTAAGTAGCTATGCAAGTGACATGCATGTGTGCAAGAAACTAAACATGCTATCGATTTGATATGAGATGGAGTAGATGCATGAATTATTCAAAGTAAATATGCAAAGTGGAATGCAACAGGATAACTACTCATCAAATTTAAAGTCTATGAGCAAGACTTTCTCACCTTTCTTGATCATACTTACCATGAATCACAATGGTATTTATGATTAGCGCAGCATCTTTATTCGTCACATGTGATGAACTTTGAATTCATGTGATGATGACTTTTTTTTCCAATCTACACACGGTTAGAATAATATATATAAATGTTTATACATACCGTGAGATGGCAGGGCTTCATTGTTGATGGATCATGAATGTTCGGGCACCCTGGGTTCTTAAATATTCTTCTTATCTTGGTCTTGTGGAATTTCACCATAAAGTTGAAGTGGTTGATAGCCCGCTTATTCCACAACTCAACCAAACAAGGGTAATCCTACTAAAGCTAGTAGTAGACTAGATAGTAGATATCAAGATCAATATCAAAATCTCTACGCCAATTGTTTCTCCGGCAACGGCGCCAAAAATGCTTGTTGACAATTCTAACGTCGCTACTAGAAATAGAGGTAAATCCCTATCCCCGCAACGGCGCCAAAAAATGCTTGTTGACATTTCTAACGTTGCTACTAGAAATAGAGGTATATCCCTATCCCCGGCAACGGCGCGCCAAAAAATGCTTGTTGGTATTTCTTATGCACAATTAAATTATGAAGGATTTCAAGTTTACGTAAAAACCATTGTAGCATTTTCTTGGGAGTATTTCAGGTATCGTTATTTATATTTTACCACTAGGAAACAATGGATAAAGACATTGATAGTTCACCATCATGTATCTACTAACTAATACACCAACTAGACTAAAGTAGGGGGTAAATGATAGATGATAGGAATTATGTATATATGACACACATGTGAGAATTCTATGATAAAAGAGTAGATAGCTAAAGTGAGAGGACAACAGGAGAGCTCATGGTTCCTAAATACTTCTATATTACTTTGGTTCTATATAACTAATTCATGGTAGATAAAGCAATCACACAATAACACTTTGGAGCAACAGTACCTTTCCAACTCTCGAATAAGACTGGGAAGAAGGTAGTCGGGGAAGGCTGGCCAAAGCTCTACGAAACACCAACTCCGACGTGGTGGAATACGAAGACCAACAAAGCTGTCACCTCTGATGGCTACCACAACTAACCGTAAGAGATGGGCGCAACCTCAGGTAAACCCTAGCCTAGACACCATGTCTACACTAAAGATTACTACTCTAGTCACGATCTATAACTAAAGCATCTAATACAGACGGAGATCCCATGCTAAAGTATAACAACTATACTAACCAATTAAATACTAGGCATAAAAGTAAATAAAGAAAAAATATATTAAAGCATAAGTCTTATAAGAATAAATATAAAGACATACCAAAACTCTGACGACTCCTCTGAAGACTCCTCCAGAACCCGAGCGTAGCTCCGCTCTCCCTAACTCTCAACTAGAACTAATCTACTACATTGGAAAGTCTAGCCCTAATTCTCTAGAGATGAGAGGTCATCCATTCGAGAGACACCTCTACATCTCCATAATAATGTGGTGCCCCCAGGAAGGGAGGTCTACCTCTTTATTTATAGTCTAGAAAAGCCTCCACCTCTTCTAGAGGGGGGCAATGTGGGACTAATTCGACTTCGGCAATAGTGGAGATGCAAACCCTAAGGCGGTAGCAGGTCAGTCCGTCGAAGCGGGCCACGAATGGGCTCCGGAGGGGCCGGCCGGCCCGGGGTGGGGCCGGGCGGCCCCACCCTGTAGCAGGTGGGCCCCACCTTCGGTTGATCGCCTTCCCGTGTCTTCTAGAGTCTTCTAGTGTTGGTTTCAGTGTAGAATTGATATCTTTTGACTCTGAACTCCGAATATAGCAAATGATATGTTCGTTTCGATCGTCTCGACGAGCCCGTCGCAATGGTGTAGTCCAATTCCTTATTTGAGATACTTTTATTCTATGTAAAATTAGATATACCTGCAAAACAATCGAGAACAACACAACTCGTGGAACTCGTTAGAATCAAACCCTACAACTATACTTTATGGTTGATATCATGTTATATTGAGCAATAGTTGATGGTATAAAATAGGCGTTAAGGACCGTCAACAAACACATTCTCACCTCTTTCGTCTCTGGATTCCGAAGTTCTTCTCCTTGTTCTTGCTAAAACCAATTCCTAGAGAGAGAGAAGGAAGGAGTAAGAGAGGAAGAGAGTAAATGTGCTAGGAGGTTGCTTAGTGACTAGTGGAGGGAAGTGTTACTGAAGATTAGAGGTTGCTTAGTGACTAGTGGAGGGAAGTGTTTTGCTGAAGATTAGAGGAAGAATACTGCCAACTCCCTCTAACTTTTCTTCTTGTTACTAACTCGATCTATTTTCCACGTGCATTTATTTTCTGTATTTACTTCCATGTGTTTTTCTTGTTATGTGGAGGTAGCAATATCCCACATTGTTTTCTATATTTATTGTGTACTAACCCTCTTGTGGAGGAGAACATTCCCACAAGAGTGATCCCCTCTTGGAGCGGTTATCTTCATCATTATATTTTCTAATCCCGCTCCTGGAGTTGTTGTTGTTTTTGTTTCTTAACCTGCTTGCAGGATGAGTGGCATATGGAGAGGGATCAAGAGTGGATTTAGGTCCCGGTCCACACGATCAACTCGAAGCTCCTCTTCCCGAGAGAACTCTGACATGCAGGTCGATGAGACACCACCCGCTAGCAACAGGCCATCTTCTTCCTCGATGGTTATACACCGTCTGATGGAGGAACATGATCTCAAGTGGAAGAATGATGAAGAGAAAGAAAAGTACAAGCTCATTAAGAATCGCAAGTTCGTCCTGACCACAGTGTACGATCCTGAGCTTCTTCGAGACACAGGTATGGACACTGAATTCCTAACCATCTTCTCAGCTATGGGTTGGATGGGATTTGTAGATATTTCGGAGCCAGGGTGTAAATTGCTTACTGCTGAATTTCTATGCACCTTAAACTTTGTTGAAAATGGGGTGAAATTCTAACTCTTTGGGATAGAGAAAACATTGACATGGAAGGAGCTAAGTCTAGCTCTAGGTTTCCATGCTGAGTGCACTGTGGATGTTTATGCTGTCATTCCTAATTTCGTGAGAGAGCAGTTCTGGAGAGACATAACTAGCCAAAACTCACCCACACATGTCAAGACTAGTAGCATCCAATTACCCACATTAAGGTTCATGCATAGGTGGTTGGCATTTACTCTCTTTCCACGAAATGACACTAGATATATTGTGTACCTACGGAGGCACCCTGATGTGCCGGGTCGTGTGGTAGTCCGCGCAGTGACAATTTGCGTTGGTTCCTCCGTAGTCCATCCCCCGTGCACGTAGGACTAGCCGAGCATGGTCGCGAAGGAGGTGACCTTTGTGTCTTAATATCCTCATTAGTTGATGCTCCTTATGATGTCTTCTCGATTTTATTGCACTATAGATGAAAATGTGTAGCATGCGTAGGCTATAGACTTTATATTAGTAATTACATAGGTTTCCTTATTTCTAATTGAATCTCTAGATTGCTTTAATATATTAGAGAGTCTCTATATTCTAGCTCTGGAATACCATTTATCTTAATTACTCATTTATCATTTATCGTTACTGTTGACTAGTTATTGCTAAGGCATTGGTGTAATAGGTTATGACAGGGTTTATTCATCTATACTTAATAGTTACCCACACCTAATAAATAGAATGCTGCTTTATCCTTTTGGCATAAAAATAAATAGAATGCTGCTTTATTCATCTATACTTAATAGTTACCCACACCTAATACTCGGAATACTTCCTCTGGGTGAAATGCTACAACGGGAGAATTATCTGTGCGCTTGCGGATATATTCTAATTAGAGTCACTGCGTGTAGATTATTTTTATCCTTGGTTTTTGGCATCATGTTAGGGATGACAACTTAACTTGAAGTGATGTTAAAAATACCAACAAGCATTTCTGGCGCCGTTGCCGGGGATGGCAATTTTATTTATTAGGATAATTTATTAGGATTATTGATTTGCCAGGATATACATATTTTTCTAGAATTTTATATGAGTAAACCTTCTATGGAAAACAAAATATTAAAATTATATCTAGATCATAACCTTTTGCTTTAGCGGATCGGACTTACCCATGTTTTATTTAGAAAATTTTATAGGGTAAGTGCAGGAATTGGTTGTAGAATTTTAACTCTTATCGGGAACAACCATAGGAAGAAGGGTCTTACATTATTTTGAGAAGCGATGGCCGAGAAGACTCTGTGTGAATTCTCTGCTCCAAGCACTGAGAATATTCGCGTGGGTCAGACTTTCGACATTGTAGAGCATGATTATGAGATCAAGCCAAGCCTCATCAAAATGGTGCAAGTTATCATATTTAGTGGAAAGAAGGATGAAGATGCTATTGCTCATCTGCAGAATTTTCTGGAGATTGGCAACACCATTGACATTCAGGGCATTCCTCAAGATGTCATGCTACTTCGTTTGTTTCCTTTCTCATTAGAAGGAAGAGCGAAGCAGTGGTTTTATCAGAGTAAAGATCAAGTCAAGACATGGGGAGAATGTTTGAAAGCTTTCCTAGAGAAGTTTTTCCCAATAGGCCGAACGAATATCTTAAGAGGGAAGATTTCAGAATTTCGTCAGCAGAAAGGTGAACCTATTCCAGAAGCTTAGGAGCGTTTTCAAGGATACATATCAGACTGCCCGCATCATGGAATGGAGAAGTGGTTGCTCATGCAAACATTCTATCATGGACTGACCCAAAGATCATGTGAGTAATTGGACGCCACTGCTGAAGGATCATTTATGTCACTCACCCCTGGAAGAGCTGAAGCAATTATGGCAAAGATGGCAGAAAATCAGAATTGGACATTCAACACCCAGACATGCCATGAAAGTGAAGAAGTTCCAGAGGAGTTGTGTGCAATATCAACCAAGATGGATGTATTATTGAACTGGCTAGGACAGAGGAATAATTACAAAAGAGATCGTCAAGCTATTCAAGATGCATTCAATTCTCAAGATCAATATGAAGAAGATATTAGTGCAATCATCAAGAAGCAAGGATGGAGTCAACCTCAGGCATCAAGCCAAGGTAAGTACCAAGGTAACTATAATTCTTCAAATCAAAGACAACCACCCTTGAGAGAACTAATATTAGAACAAGCTAGAATTAATGAGAGTATTTATAAGAAGCTTGCTTTTAATGATGAAATGTTAGAAGGAATTAATTCAAAATTAGATAATTTTTCTCTAGCAGTCAAAGAGCAGATAATGTTTAATAAAAAGATAGAATCACAAATTACACATCTAGCTTCTACTCTGTCTGCCACTAACCATGAACAGATTAAACGAATATCTACTCGAGGAGGTAAGGTTACACGTGATCCACCTTACCCAGAAGGGGCACGTAGACCCTCACATACAGTGCAGGTAGACAAGGAAGCTGGAAAGAACAACCAAGAGAAAGAAATAGAAGCACCCCTACCAACAGATGATCCGCAAGAGCCCGAATTAATGCAAGACTTCGAAGATACTACTATCCTACCGTTTCCACAAAGGAGGAGGAGTATCTCCACTGATGATCGGTTCAGTAAGTTTGTAGAGATTATACAGAAATTATATGTCAACATTCCGTTGTTAGATGCTATGCAGGTACCGACATATGCAAAGTACCTTCGATCCATCCTCAACAACAAGGGACCACTACCCTCTACCAAAGTCATCAAGCTAACAGAAGCGTGCAGTGAGGCAATCCTACATTCTTCTCCTGCCAAGAAGAAGGATCTAGGATGTCCCACTATTGATTGCTCTATAGGCAACCAGATGTTTGAGAACGCCTTGTGTGATCTTGGAGCGAGCGTCAGCGTCATGCCCAAGACGGTCTTCGACAAACTCAACTATGCCCCACTCACTCCAACAACAATGTGCTTGCAACTAGCTGACCAATCAGTCCGCTACCCTGCAGGGATAGCAGAAAATATTCTGATAAAAATCCGTGACTTTTTTGTTCCTGTAGATTTCGTGGTACTTGACATGCAGGAAGAGAGGAAGATACCTCTTATCCTTGGGCGACCATTCCTAAACACCGCAAATGCGACCATCAATGTTGGAGCTGGAGAAATTATATTCACCATCAACGGGCAAGAAGAGCGATTCGCATTCAAACCAAGACCCGAGCAATGCAAGACTCTGAAGGATCAGGAAGAGCAAGGTGCATCAACGTCCCCGACCGCGGAGGTCAACCATAAAGAATAAATCAATTGGAGAAGTCCAAGTCGGTGGACTTTAAAACCCCCGAACCTTCGCCGGGAGGTAACACGGTAGTTATCAGTAATTTAAAATTCTCGCATTAACTAGCATATTTATTTTTCCTACCAGTTGCATTATTAAAAAGAAATAAAAACAAGCATGCCATATATAAAATCCAAGCCTCATGAAATTATGACTAACGGAGTGTAAAATCCCCGTCAATGAAAATCAGTTTGGTGGCAGAAAATTATAAAAATACTATCATTGGAATTCTAATTTTTCATAGATTCATAAAAGTAATTTAGTTTTTTATTCTTATATCATTATACGGTATAAATACGGGAGACATATGGGACCTACACACATCACCTCACATCACATCCCAACCACCAATTATTCACCACCATCCAAAATTTCAAATTATCACATGCACTCACCTCCATCCTTCCTGCCACCGAAAGGAGCACCTAGGTACTAGGTAATTGATCACATACATGCCAAAGAGGACACCAGAGGAGAATGGACACCAGCAGGCAGCAGGTGGGGCCAGCCGGCCCCACCACCACGCCGGCCGGCGCCCTACTACTTCCTCTCTGCCTCCAACTTCTCTTACCCCCTCACTCATTCACTTAGAAACCAGAGAGCGCATTTCCTCCTCTGTTCTCAACTACGACATTGCATTCTTCCAAATCACTCATTAATTAGCAAGAAAAAGAGAAAAGAAAAGAGAGAGAAATCAATTTGCAAGATCATTACAAGGATTTCCCCTCTTCTCTCCCTCTTTGATTTGCTAATCCTAAATCATTTTTCCAGTTCTTCGTGTTCTTGTTGTTCTTGCCGTGTTCTTCGTGTTCTTCATTCTACAGGCAAGACGAATCAAAAAGTTGGAGGTGCACTCAGGAGCATCAAGAGGACACTCTCCGCAGCACCCGAAGCCGTTCATCATCTCAAGTACCTTCGTTTGCTGGCTCCGGAATGGACGTTGACCCTCCATCACCTCCTGAGCAACATCAACCGTCATCCTCTTCCCCACAGGAAGAGAGGTATGAGTTAACAAACCTTAATAAAATTTTATTACCACTTAGACCTCAAATAGAAATATTCAATGTGGTAAAGACAAAAGAGTTTACTCATACTCCAACATTTGATGACAATTTGCTCGTTGAAACCGGAATGGATTCCGAGTTTAAGCTTATTTTTAGAATGATTGGATGGGAGGAGGCATGGGAAATCACTGAGCAGGGTAGCAAGTTACTCACCATAGAATTTATTAGCTCCCTAGACTTTGATGATGATTATGTTCGGTTTAGAATGTTCAACAAGCCTTTTACTCTCACATGGAAAAATTTTAGTTTAGCACTAGGATTTTTCGAAAGCAAAGTGTGTAGTGAATATAGCTGATGTTCTTGGAGATTTTAATAAAGATGATTTTTGGGAGAGCATCACTGCTAAGAAATCGGAACGCAAGCAAAAATATACTACTGAGGAAGTCCATAACCCAACACTGAGATTCATGCTTAAATGGCTAGCTTTTACTTTCTTTCCTAGAGAGGAATTAAACACCATTAGACAGGATGAGCTGCATTTACTATACATCATGATTAAAAAGAGGAAAGCATCTCCTGTGAGATTAATGTTGAGCTATTGGAAAACCGTGCCTCCCATGAGAAAGTGCAGTATTTCATTCACATCTTGGATTACACGCCTAGCTACAGGATTAGATTTATTGTCCAATGCTACACTCACATTTATTACTGGTGCCCGAAGAGTTATTGGATATGACTTTTTCTTTCGTGCTCACATGGTGAAATGCTGAAATAATAAAATAATCATGATTTATAAAAATTATCCAAATGAGTACGAGCTGCCCAACAGGGAGTTGGGGATTTATTCCGTCGACAGTTTCACTTTTTCAGAGACCACTAACATTGGCGGTGTCCATCAAAGACATCGCCAGAGTACCTAGGATTTGTGTACCACAGGGACCGACACAAAGCACCCTCGGGTCTAGCTTATTTCCATTACACTAACTTTGATGAACCAGGTGCATGTCATGAGCCACATCAGCCGTGGTCCACCCACCCAGGTTGGGAGGACCAACCCACTTATCATCAAGGCGAGTCGTCCACATCTACAGGATGGGGAACATTCCATACACAGTGAGCCCGAAGATCATGGACAAGATTTTTCAGAGAGGCCGTGCATCATTCTCCTCGCGCTGAGGAACACGGAGTACACCACGGGTGGACCGCACTGTACCATGCACCACCGGCAAATGATTACATGCCGCCTCCCGAGCAAGCATTTTGGGGCTATTGTAAATGATTACCCCGCTATGTCTATGCTCACTAACCTTCAGCGGGGCAAAGAGGCGATGAGCGACACCTTGCACCAACATGAGCAAAGTGGCAACACCAGATTGACGACATGTGTTTCATCGGCAGTACACGATGGCAAAGACCGGATAGACGGCGGCTCGGCGAGTTACAACATGGACAGCAGCACATACAGACAGGGTTGGAGTACCTGATAGACCAGTTGGGGTATCCACCACCGCCTCCGCCACATTATTGAGTACAGCAACATGCGGCTTGGGGGAGAGCCCCCACGAGGTGAGCACCATCCACCTCTGTATATACTTTATCCTTTCAGTATTTTTAGTATTTACTTTTTAGTATTTAATTTCTATCATTAAAGCAGAGTAGTTAGAATTCTGAAGTACTTATTCATAAAAAAACGTGTGTATTTATTCTGAGATTAAAATCCCCTTGCAATTACTTAGTATCTGAAATTAAAATCCTTCTTTGAATTATATGAAGTTTATCTACTCGAGAATTTATTCGAAACCCGATAACTGTGGGTAGCATAAAACTTGTGATTCAGTCTAAGTAATTGGCAGATATGATATAAAAAGTTTGAGCTAGTATATGTTTCATTCTGAGTAATGGCTAAGCTCCAGATATTTTGTAAGAATTAATTAAGCAATCTGATAATTTATCTTACCACTATAATTTGAGTAGACTATTCTGTTATGCATTCATGATTGAATCCACATGCACAAAAAGGGTTTTTGCTCTATATAACAAATTCTCTCTTAGAAGTCTAAAAAGAGAGTGTGGGTTATAAAATGAAAAGATGCCATACCAAAGAAGTATGAGCCCAAAAGATGCCATATCGAAAAGGGTATGAGCCAAACTAAAAGAAAGAGAGTAAAACAATGGGTGCAAAGACACTCGCCTGAGAGGGAAAAATGGGTACAAAAATGTATCCACTGGGGAGATAGCCCACACTTCTCGAAAGGCAGAAAAGAGAGAATATTGTATAAGAGCTGGAAATAAAGTTTTTATCACCGGCACATTCAATCATGATACATAGCTTAAGTAGTCCACTCCAATCTTAATAGTAAACTCTCATGGTTTTCAAAATAATAATCCATACAAGCTCAAAATAAAAAGAAAAAGAAAACCTCTGGAGTAGTGCTTAAGCAAAGAATAAAATATATGCAGCGCTTGCTTGATTATTCTATCTTTCAATCACCCAAGATTTAATTAAGAGTTTGATAAGCCCCACAGTTAAAAGGTGTAAGGATAAGTTTGAAAGATAGATTAATGAATTATAATGCGGAGAAGAATTTTAAATTCAATACTAAAGTACTTGTTGATATAACATGAGATACCCTCGAAATATTATTTCAAGTCAACTTTGCTAAGGGACTAGCAAAGACTTAGCTTGGGGGTAATTGTTGATGGTCACTAAGTGCAAATTTTATACCGTCAACAATGGCTCTTGAAGAGGCAATAGTAGACTAATAGGGGTTATATCTGACAAATTCCATGAGTTTTGGTGATTTGTGAAATTTCCAGGTGATTTTCCAGAAAAGGCTAAAAGAAGGATTTTAATGCAAATTTACCACAAAACTTAACCGCGACGCAACTACATCGCCGGAAGGTTCAAGAAGACTCGAAGACGCCAAGCGGCGGGGCCCGTAGCCGCCACCGGTGGGGCCGGCCGGCCCCACCATGGGGCGGTCGGCGCCCCTAGGGTTCTTGGCGGCGCCCCCTTCCAGAAGCTTCCTCCTGCCGCCTAGGGTTTTCATCTCCACCGTTGGCTACGTCGGTTTGATCCTACGGCGTGCATGCACTCCACCGGGCTATAAAAGGAGGGGTAGACCCCCCTCAACACACCAATTCATTCCTCCTGCTTCATTTGTCAAGAGTAGTCAGAAGTTAGGGTTTCTATAGATTAGAAGTAGAGCTCTAGTTCTTCAAGTTCTTAGTTTAGTCGTCTAGCAAGATTCAAGTAGAGATCGGGCGCTCCGCTCGGGATTCCAGATTTGTCTTCTAGAATTTGGTAATTTTATCTTGTATTTCATTATGACTTTGCTCTACTTTAATATATTGCTAGTTATTCAGTTCTTAGCTTATTCTAGTTGCACATTCGATATAGTTATAGTTTATGATGATTATTGTTATATGATCGTAAAGCGCCCGATTCAATACTCGAGTGGGTCAGGTGGTGCGCGTTATGTAGACGTGGTGTCTAGATATATTGTGTACCTACGGAGGCACCTTGATGTGCCGGGTTGTGTGGTAGTCCGCGCAGGTGACAGCTGCGTTGGTTTCTCTGTAGTCCATCCCCCATACGTAGGACTAGCCGAGCATGGTCGCGAAGGAGGTGACCTTTGTGTCTTAATATCCTCATTAGTTGATGCTCCTTATGATGTCTTCTGATTTTATTGCACTATAGATGAAAATGTGTAGCATGCGTAGGCTGTAGACTTTATATTAGTAATTACATAGGTTTCCTTATTTCTAATTGAACCTCTAGATTGCTTTAATACATTAGAGTCTCTATATTCTAGCTCTGGAATACCATTTATCTTAATTACTCATTTATCATTTATCGTTACTGTTGACTAGTTATTGCTAAGGCATTGGTGTAATAGGTTATGACAGGGTTTATTCATCTATACTTAATAGTTACCCACACCTAATAAATAGAATGCTGCTTTATCCTTTTGGCATAAAAATAAATCAACGATACTCGGAATACTTCCTCTGGGTGAAATGCTACAACGGGAGAATTTATCGTGTGCTTTTGCGGATATATTCTAATTAGAGTCATTGCGTGTAGATTATTTTTATCCTTGGTTTTTGGCATCATGTTAGGGATGACAACTTAACTTGAAGTGATGTTAAAAATACCAACAGAAGACAAGTGAGAAAGCAGGTCCAAAGTAGTCAAGGCTGTTGAGTACAAGCATGACCACCTCTTAGCTTCACCATTCTTAACCAAGAAAGAGGATCCAGGCACGCCAGCCATTGATTGCACCATTGGGCAGTGCTCATTCTACAACGCCTTCTGCGATATCAGATCAGCTGTCAACATAATGTCCAAAAAGGTATATGATTTATTATTCGATACACCCTTGTACCCTACCTATATGCAGCTACAGCTGGCGGACAACACAACGAGATTTCCGGAGGGAGTAGCAAGAGACATCATGGTCAAGATCTAGGACCACTACGTCCCGACCGACTTCATGATACTGGACATGGGAGAAGAAGACGAGACACCGATCATACTTGGAAGGCCGTTCCTCAGCACCACCAACGTGATCATCTACAATGGATCAGGCCAAGTCCACTTCCAATTTCCAGGAGAGAAGGTACGCTGTTATTTTAAAGATTATAACTCTCCTGGATTAGCAGCTTTTACCCAGTCCAAGAGGAGACGTCAGCACCGGAGGAATCGCTCTCAAAAGAGCAATGTTGAGGAGGAGGAAATCAAGGAAGAATCTACAGCACCAAAGGCACAACCTACAAAGGTATGGAAAGAAAAGGTAACCTCCTCAACTGAGTCGTCATCACCAGGAGGTCCAACATCAGGGTCCCCATCCTCGGGATCTAATGAAGCACCCCAGGAGTGAAGACGAAGAGAAGTCTTGTCCGGAGGACTTTAAACTCCGAACCCTTGCCATAAGGTAACAATGGTAGTTATTTATTTACTTTCCTGCACTTTTAATTCATAGTTAATTTTTTATCATCTTTATAGAAAACCACAAAAAACATTTGGAAAACCTTAAAGCCCCATGTGACATGCCTGTAGTGCAAGCTAAAGGAGTGTTCACTGTGGTGGCATAAAATTAAAATAAAAATTAGCATACATAATTCCAATTCGATAGTTAAAAAAAATCCAAAAATAATTATTGAGCATCTTGCTGCATTGAATGCACTGTAATAACTTTAAAAACCTCTCACAACAACTAATCCTCGAACGGCTAACCACCGATTTGTTTATCCTAATCCGTTCCATGAGTTTTGGTGTTTTGTGAGATGATTGCTGCAGGATGACTCTGAGAGCTAGTCCACCTAGGAATCATCATCTTCATCACTCGAAGCACACCTTCTTGCACACAGCTAACCACTGTGTGAAGGAAGCAACTTTTTGTTGGATGAAATGAAGATTCTTGGCTACACCAGCTCTTACAAGTGTGAGCTCCATCGAGAGGACTGCTCAGCTTCAATGCTCAACCACGACAACAACCAGTTTGGGGGAAGGCATCCCCTAGGTACCTAGGTAAGTGTACCTACACGATTATCGAGTCAGTCATAAAAATTAAAAAAATACCAAAAATATGTGAGCACATGAAGGCTCACCATAGTATCTAAGAAAACCTAAAAAAATACCAAAAATATGTGGGCACATGAAGGTCCATGCTTTTTAAGAGTCCTTAGAGTCTTTTGAGTTTTATAGTTTGAGTCTTTGAAAAATGGAAAAAATCAAATAAAAAATATTTGTCTGTCCAGAGTCAATAAAAAGGAAGCTCTTGAGATGAATCGAATTGATGATAAGCTGCTCTGTTACAACACCTCTGAAATGCCTAGAGTCTAGACAAAAGTTTTTCCAAGTTTTAGCTCCAACTATTTTGACATGAGAATTTGCTCTGAGCCTGAAACTTGTGGGTTGCATACACTTGAACTAAGTCTAGGTACCTGATTGATAAGATTGAGAAAGTCTGAGCCGCTATCTATCTTGTTCTAAGTGACACTAGAGTTCTAGAGATTTATCTTTTGAAAAATGCAAAAACATGATGAGTTCCTATATGACAAAGCTTACATTCCCACCAGAGCCAAACATGATAAGATAGGCTAGTTAAACTTCCACATATATGCTGCTTGTCTTGTATTGAGTTTTGTCAACCTTTGTGACCCTGGTGAGAAATCTACCATGCTCTTGAATCAAGATCCACCTCCATATGCACTATTCTACACTGGAGTAGGCGCAACAACATGACATTCCACCTACATCCATTCCAAAAATATTTTTCTCCTACACTGGGAGAGAACACCAAAAATATTCCATTAGGTTAGCCACCCAATAAATGCTCCATGTTCCTGTGTTATCTCTCTAAATCCATCAATGCCAGAAGGAGTGCTATGAGCTATGCAAAAAGATATTTGAGAAAAAGGGAGAAGAAAAGAAAGATGGATAGGTGTCCCAGTGCAACAATGGGTGTATTAAATGCCCAACTCCCTAAAAAAAGAAGAAAGAAGAAGAAAGAAAAAGATAGCTCATAACCTGCGGACCGGTCTTAAAGGAGAGAGAAGCATTCAAGGAACTGAGTAGAATTAGGTTCCACCATATATCCACCATATCAATCCACCTATACATCTTGATTCGACTGCATGACTTGTTTCTCCATGGATCCATTGTTTGACTTAACAACATATGCATTGCAAGTTTGCTCTTTCAGTTTTCTCCTTACCTATGAGCTCCACATAAGCTTTAGCTATAGGATGAAAAGAAAGGCAATCATCATCACTGCCTTGGTGAGAATCCACAAATACCACATATCTTGAGAGACTTGAGAGTGTCATATATGGGAAGCTCTGAGTTCTATTTAAAAACCTCTAAAAACTCTAGAATGATAGCTGATCGAAGAACTTGAGACATAGTGCTTAGATGGGATCTTTCTGTCTGTCAAGTGCTCAAGACCCAAGGAAGAGCTAATAAGCCCCACAGTCAAAAGGTAATACGGGTAAGTTTGAAAGTCAACTCAGTTATTGCATAACTTGGAGGAGAAGTTCTGTCTGGCTGTAGGTATATTTAGAGAGAGTTGCTCCGAGATGGCTGCAGTGCTTAAACATACACATATATTCAATAACTTTTTCTGAGTTTTCTTTGCTAAGGGACTAGCAAAGGTTAAGCTTGGGGGAGTTGTTGATGACCACTATTGTATTAATTCAACCATCAACTAGCCATGAAAATGATGCAAATGTGATCACCAAAGTAGACATAGGATTTACACTGACCGAATTCCACGAGTTTTGGTGTTTCACTATTTATGCGGCGTAAACCGGAAAAGGCGCAAACATACAAGCTTATCGGAACAAGAAAACGGAAAACGGACTCCACGGCTACAGGGAAGATTCCGGAAGAGGCGAGAAGGCACCACGCCGAGCCGGGGGCCCGGAGGCCACTAGGTGGGACCGGCCGGTCCCACCCCAGACCGGCCGGTCTGGCCTAGGCCCCGGTCCAGCCCCGGTTCACCCGGTTCGCTCCACCACCTTTGAGGATCGATCCTGGCCGCCCGTCAATGTCGGTTTGATCCGATGGCTCATGATCATCGCCCAGGGCTATAAAAGGATAGGCACCCCCTTGGGAGGGAGCCCCCATTCATTCATTCTCATTCAGAAGTCTAATCATCAGCCAGAAACCCTAATCAAAGCTCCTTAGCTAGGGCCTAGATAGCTAGATTAGAACTAGGAGGCAAGCCTTGAGGCTTGGATTCGAGCCATCAAGAGCTTGGATTTGGTATAGTTCTTACCTCCTCTCGCCTTTGTTCTCTTTCATTGTATAGTTATATGATTGCTACAATTGAATTGATGAATTCTTATTTACTTATATTCATAGTTATTATGTTCTTTGTCTATTATGGTTATATGCTTAGTATAGCTAGATTAACATTATGTTTATCCATAGGTTCGTATAGCACTCATCTAATTGATCGTTGGGTGAGTGATAAGCATTGTGTAAGCGTGGTGCTTATACGTTGTTTATCTGCGAATGCACCCTATAGGCTGGGTTTGGTCGATCGCGAGTGTGACATTCCTGTTGAGTCCTATGTAATCCGAATCCCGTTTATGGGCACAGTAGGGCTTGTATACGACGGAAGGGCGTGCTATGTTCTCAAACTTCCCAAGTATGTCCACTATGAATAAATGTAATGCTAACCTTAGCCATGATTACTAGGTGTATTGCACTAACCATAGTATACATTGACATGTAGCTAGGAATAACCCAGGAATATCTCTTGATGTTCTACTAGCAACCTTAATGATATAGCTAGGAGTCTCTATCTATTTATGCTGATGATTATATACTTATCTTATCAATTATCTTGTGACTTACCCCTGCATTGAGTAGCGAGAACATGGTTATGCCTATTCGTTACACTCTAGGTCAACACACTACCTTTACACAGCCATGTAGACCTTCCTTTGGGAAAATATAAATGACAACCCGTAATACTCCGGGTAAAATGCTACAATGGTATTTGATACGGCGCTACGGATACATTTCTATATTCTAGATGGTGGCATGATTTAATACCACACCCCTTGGTGTTATGCTGGGGATGACAACTTGGCATTCTAGTGGCGGTGCGCTGCTTTGGCATTTTTGGCGCCGTTATTAGAGATAACATTAAGAGGTGTCAACAACTGGTCGGGTGGCTCATTAATCGAGGATATCACCGATTCTCGTCTTTGGTTGTTTTTGGGATCCATGCTGCATCGATGGTTCAGTCTTTGCGGCTTTTCGCCGACTGTTTCTCCTCCTGAATGGAAGGTGTAACTAAATCTTGGACAAAGACTCCTGTGGGACTTCAGCTCAGGATGACCCAAATTTGGAGAGCTCGTCCGCTGCTTGGTTTTCACTTCTTGGGACATGAATGAATTCCAGGCCATAGAATTTATCCTCAAGCTTGTGGATTGCTGCAACGTAGGCATCCATCTTCTCGTTGGCGCAGTCCCAGTCTTTGTTTACTTGGTTGATGATCACTCGGTCGGTGGCGGCGATGTAGAGTAGCAGGCGTTCATCTATGACGGGAGCTGTGAGGACTAGTGGTGAAGATAGATATGTCTTTAGATCGTTGAAAGCTGCGTCGGCTTCTTCAGACCATGCAAATTTTTCCTTGGCCCTGAGTAGCCGAAAGAAAGGAAGGCCCTTGTCGTCGAGCCGGGATATATACCTGCTCAAGGCTGCCATGCACCCTGTCAACTTTTGGATATCTTTTACGCACTTAGGATGCTTCATATCCAGGATGATTTTAACTTTTTCAGGGTTAGGGCGTATGCCGTCTTGGTTGACGACACTACCGAGCAGCACCCCGGAAGGTACACCAAACACGCATTTGTTTGGATTTAGCTTCCATTGAAAAACGTTCAGGGCTTTGAAAGTCCTGTCTAGGTCCTTAATCAATGTTGAGGCTTCTCTGGTTTTCACCACTACGTCGTGAACGTAAGCCTCGCACAGTCCATCGCGGATTTCTGCTTGTAGGCATTGCTGTATGGCGCGCTGATATGTTGCACCAGCGTTTTTTAAGCCAAACGACATGGTCGTGTAGCAATAGGCCCCAAAGGGGGTGATGAAGGATGTTTTCTCCTAGTCATCTAGTGCTAGGGCTATCTGGTGATAGCCCGAGTAGCAATCTAGGAAAGAAAGCAATTGGCAACCCGCAGTTGAGTCGACCACCTCGTCGATGCGAGGGAGCGAGGAAAGGGTCTTTTCGGCAGTGTTTGTTGAGATCGGTATAATCAACGCACATTCTCCATTCATTATTCTTTTTGCGTACAAGGACTGGGTTTGCTAACCAGTCCGGATGGAATACCTCTCTAATAAAACCGGCATCTAGGAGCCTGGTAATTTCTGCCCTAATCGCCTCCTTCCTGTCCCGAGCAAATCATCGCAGCTTCTGCTTGACTGGTTTGGCTGTCTCAGAGACATTAAGGAAGTGCTCGATCCGTTCCCTAGGGACACCGGGCATGTCCGCAGGTTTCCAAGCGAAAATGTTTATGTTCTCCTGCAGGAAATGGACGAGCGTGTGTTCCTATTTGGGGTCGAGGTCGGCCCCGATCATGGTGGCCTTGCTGGGCTCGCCAGGGATCAGAGGGACCTTCTTATGTGCCTTGTTGACCTCCTCGGGGCGGTTGTGCTGTTTCACCGGAGCTTCAAGTTCGACGGGCTTGGACACTCGAAGCTGGTAGGTGACTTCTTCCAAGCGACCCTTGGCCTCTTCGGCTTCGGCGGCGGCGAAGGCACTTGTCTCACAGGCATGAGCCATGAGGACATTACCGCGCAAGGATAGGATCCCTTACTCGGTTGGCATCTTGAGGACAAGGTAGCCATAGTGCGGATAGCCATGAACTTCGAGAGAGCTGGTCTTCCGAGGATGGCGTGATAGACGCCGTTGAACTCAGCCACTATGAAGTTGATGTAGTCGGCGCAGAAGTGCTGCGGTGTGCCAAACTGGACGGGCAGTGAAATCTGCCCAAGGGGCATGGATGGCTTATCCGGCATGATGCCCCAGAAAGGTGAATCACATGGCTCGAGCTGGTCTTCTGTTAAGCCAAGCTCTAGGAAAGCGCTGTGGAACAGGATGTTGAGGGCGCTACCACCATCGATCAGCACTTTTTCAAAGCGAACGTTCCCAATGACTGGGTCGAGGATCAGGGGGAAACGACCAGCTTCTGGAAGCTTGGCCCACATGTCCGATCGGCTGAACGATATAGCCTACTCGAACCAGGCAGGAGCTCTGACGTCGGCGACGAGCTGGTCTGCTTCAGCGAAGGTGACGATGCGACGTCTAAGGAGCTTTTTCTCCCTCGCATTTTTGGTTGCGCCCTTGCCCCCGAAGATGTAAGCGGTTACATGCTTCTCTGGGTCCTTATAGGCGTGGCGAGGGTTCTTGCCAGCTTCTTCTTCGTCGTCGGACTTGGGGCGCGCGCTTGGCTTCCTTGGATAGTCCTTCTTGTTGGTGCGCTGCCTCTTTCGAGCGAAGATGCGGGCGAAACCGTGACATTCGCCGAAGGTGTGGCCTCTGTTCGGATGACGGGGGCAATCCTCGTTCAATATCTTGTCGTATTCCCCGAGGTCGCCGTCGACATCCCGTTTCTGTCCCTTGTCGGTATTATAGATGGAGTCACGTTGCCGACCACCGCGATAGCGACGGTTGTCATTGTTGTCGTTCCATTGCTGCTGTGGTCTATCATTGCCGCAATGGTTGCGGTCATCATAGCGATCGCTGCCCCGATCGTCGCGGCGCTGACTGGGGCGATCGTCTCTCTTGAAGTTGCGACGTTCGGGACCCGGTCCTCGTCCGTGATCTGGATCCCTGTCATCGTCCCCATGAGGCTTGATGCGCTTGTAGAGGTCAGTACAGCCATCCTCGTAGAGGGCTTCGTAGACCTGTGCCCACTCCTGGGCAATGCTGAATATATCCTCCATGGTTGAGGGGCTCTTTCGAAGGAGTTCCTTCCGGAGGTCGAGGTTGCGTGGTTGCCGGAGTCCGAAGATGAAGATGCCGATTGCTTCCGGAACGGAGAGGTCAGGGACTGTCACCCAAACTTCGGAGAAACGGCGAATGTAATGCCGTAGTGACTCGTGAGCCGAGTCGTGTACTTGGGCTAGCTGCATTGCCGTGCCCGGTTGCTCACAAGTTGGTCGGTAGTTGTCCACAAACATCTCTCGCAGCTGGGACCAGTTGTGGATTGAACCGTCTCTTTGGCGCAGCAGCCACTGGTTGGCGGATTCGCCAAGTACTACCGGGAGGTAGTTAGCCATGGCGAGCTCATCGCCGCCTACGGCTCGTACAGTGGTTTCGTAGATCACCATCCACTGCTCGGGGTCGGCCTTGCCGTCGTAGTGCCTGAGGTCCCCGATCTTGAAGTTCCTGGGCCAGTTGACTTGACGTAGTCGCTCGGAGAAACACCTGGGGCCTGGGGGCCCGTATCGAGCTCGGTATCTGTCGTTGATGACGTCGCGGAGGTCGGACAGATGTGGCTGGTTGACTTCTTGTGGTGCGCTAGGTGGCCTGTTGCCATGGCCTTCTGGTCGGTTAGGACGACCACGGTCCTGTCCCACATGATGACTCTCCCTGTCCCGATAGTTGGCACCGCCACCTTCGGCTCGATCACGTCGAGAGTTGTGGGAGCGACGGCTCCTGGAGGGCCCGGCGGACGGTTCACGCATGATGTTTACCTGAGCCTCCGCGGTGTTGAGGTGGTCTAAGACGGCCTCTATCTCTAGCGTGGGTTGCATGTTGTGGAGTCGCTCGACCGCTACAGCGATGTTGGCACTGGGTGTCTTGTGGACTCGTCGTTCGCCGACCAGGTCAAACTCGTTAGCGAGGTTCCTAGGTGGCATCCTCCCTCTTTGTTGTACTGCTTGCGGGGCGGGCGGTGGATTGGCGTCAGCATCTTGCGCCCCGTCCGCCGCTCCTCCTTCGTCGGCAGCTTGGGCTTCTGGTTGGGGAGGTGGCTGAGCCTCGAGCCGTCGTCGCACCCGATCTGCATTGCGGGCCAACCTCTCTTCCCGATCCTGGGGAGTTTCTATGATAGGCTCCCCCTCGTCTTGGCTGATGTTGAAGACGGTTCTTCCGAAACCTGGCAGATATTCTGGGAAATTAGTGACGTCTACGAGCTGTGCCATCCTCTTGGTGAAGTCGTCGTCGTCGGACTCAATGGCCATCGAGGAGCTTGGTGAAGCCACTGCGCCGTCCAAACCCGAGATAGAGCTTGAGCCGGTCTCCTCCTCGATGGTGGGAAGGGAGTGACTAGAGGCCTCCTCGCTGTGAACATAGTTGACGGTGTGCCTCGCCGTCCCATCAAGGTGGAATTTGACTAGTTGAGCTGGTGGCCACTGCAGAGCGTGGAGCTGTCTTTCCACCTGTTGCTGGTACGCGGCAGATGCATCCCTGGATCTGTTGTCCATGTTGATTTGCGCGGGCCTGAACACCGCGTCGAGGACAAAGCCCGACCAGATCACCTCGGGATCTTGGTTCCCGAGTTCGCCTGGCACGGGCCTGTGCACCGTGCAGCGGTCGAATCGTGACCAGATTGGAATCTGGGCGATGAAACTGATTGGCGCGAACCTGAGAGTCGCGCCTGATCACGGCCAGGTCAGAGCCTGGGCGGCGGAAGGGGTTCACGCGGACCTGAGTGCCGCAACTAGCCGCTGCCAGACCAGGATCTGAGCGGCGTGAAGGACCGGCGTGGGTTGGAGCCCGACGCCGGTGTCGTTGGACCATGGTGAAGCCGTCATCGTCGGGCTGATTGCGGACCGACTCCAACTGGTCGATAATCTCCTCCAAACCTCTTCCGAGGTGATCGATGGACTCGAGGAGATCGGAGTTATCGATCTGCCTCCTCTGGTATCGAGGCAGCGAAGGTCGAGTCGTCGGTCATGGTCCCCTAGGGCCTGGACCCGGAGGAGGCGGCGGTGCTTGAAGCGCCGGTGCTTGGTTAGCCGGGATCTCCTGGGTGTTTCCCGCTGCAGTGACGGTCCATGTGACCGAGCCGACGGTGAAGGTAGATCCAGCTTCGAACTCCATGGTTGTTGCGAAGGACACCATCTTGCTTGCCCTAAAATCCGTACGCGCACCCCCTACCTGGCGCGCCAAACTATCGATGAGATATCGGCGATAGTTCTACCATGGGTATACCAATGGTAGTGCTTTATGTGGAGGCATGCGATGGAACACAAGCGAGATGGAACAGGAAGAACAGTACACACAGTTTACCCAGGTTCGGGCAGCCTGATGTGTAATACCCTATGTCCTGCTCTTCTATTATTGCGAAAAGTTTTTGATCAGATGTCTAGGTAGGGGGTCCTTGCCCGCCTTATATAGTCCGGGGGGCAGGGTTACAGATCTTAAGATCCCGAGGTGGTCGGTTATAGTAGAAGTACAATTGGTTTTCTAACCGACTAGTTCCTTTTGTAACAAGCAACTCTGATTGTCCATCTGGGACTCCGATCAGACCAGAAAGGCCGACCAGGCTTGGTCCTGTGGGCTGGGCCACCTTGTGGGTCAAGACTAAGGACCTGCCGTGAGGGTATAGGGGGCTAAACCCCCACAGACGCGTAGGCTCCTGCCGGTGTATGCGCCAATGGAGATGGCTGCGCATGCAAGATTTCATGATGGCGCTCTCCACGGTGGCTGCACGAGTGAAGGGGCCGCGCGAGACTAAGAGGCAGCGACAGCACACAGGATCTCCGGAGGGGCGGATCTACAGTACTTTGTCGGGGTCCGCCGACCCCGACGACCTTCCGTGAACACCAGGTGCCCTTCGTTCTGCCACCATGTTGGACCCCAGTAAAATTTAAAGGTGACCTCGACAAACTACTGTTCAGCCCACGGAGAGCATCGTCTTGTTTTCATTCCGATAGGCCCCAAAGCCTCTCTGCTTGGCATGAAACCAGGACTCAAGCTGTTAAGCGGACAACGCAGCCCAAGAGACCTAAAACCTATCGATTGATTGCTATCCGCCTCTCTTGGAGACTCGCCAGGTACGCCAGCCAAAATTGAGCATCTCCAATAACTTAGAATAATTGACTTGCTAAATTATATGCTTCAGCAAGTTGCTATTTTATTTGGCAACTCAAAAAAGAACTCTCTCCAACAATTTGCTATTCTAATTTGCTAAATTCAAAAAATCTGATCATATGAGTCCTTAGAGTTTTGCACAGAGGTCCAGGAAGTGTAATAAAATTGTGCACCAATCCTCGTTCCTGCCTTCCATTGAGCAGAGCAGAGGAGGCAACGGTCATGCTCGGGCCGACCGCTTGATGACACGGCGGCGGCTTGATGAAGGCGTCGGAGCCATAGGGGTCCCAGGCGCACCCTCCAGCTTGCCCTGACTCTCCCTGTGATGGACTGGTGCCGCTCGATTACGTGGAGGAGGAGGAGGAGGTTGGGGAAGCGGGGATCGGACGGGCGGCGACGGGGCCTACACCGGCGGGGTGTCGCCCGGCGGCGACGACGGAATCTCGTTGGGGTCGATGACGAAATGTGGCGTCCGATCCATGACGGATTTGCTCTGTCCCATCAGGAGGATTTGCCGTAGAGGGGGATAGTAACTTTGGATTGTAATTTGGCAAATCTCGGCAGTAGAGGCCTCTGGATAGCAACTTGGGAAATTTAGCAAGTCGATTTACCAAGTTGTTGGAGAGGGTTTTTTATGTTTTTACCAAGTCTATAAGAATACCAAATTGATTTAGGGAGTTGTTGGAGACGCTGACGGATGCACAAATCCCCCAACTAGTACTTTCGTGTCGGATCCTCTTTTGATATTTCTTTTGTTTCAGTTGGTTAATTGAATCAGATCAGATTTTAGAAGCAAACTATATATAGAAAGAGTTTTTTTTCCTACAAGCAAATGAGGATTGAGGAGTAGAAACATTGGCTGATTTGAGCAAGATGCCAGGTAAGGAAATATCTGGTTTCTAAGAATATAATTGTAGGCTTTCATATTTGCAATGACAATGTGCGAGCCGATGCAAGATTTGACCAATTGGATAATATTTTTGGACTCGTAGTCTAATGATGGATAAAAAACATCTTGTTTCTACTTTGGTATATGGACAAACTTGTGCTACTATGACGTGAGTGGAAAGGTGATTTTCAGTAGTAAAATTTTTTATTTTGTCCTATTATGATATTGCTAATTTTATCCCTCATTGCTTGACTTTTGAAATGTGTTATCATTATTATTATTTATGTGAATGTTATGTAATGATCATAGTATTAGATTCCTATAAGCTTAGGTAATATAAGTTTGTGCTGACCCTGGCGAGAATATAGTCTAGATCCGCCACCCCGGTTGCCCATGGAAACGAAGGGTTCCTTCCCCAGCGCGTATTCCATGGTTTCGACGGCTTCGTTTCGTGTGAAGACGTCGTTTCTAAGTAACAAAAAGTTTCTTTGTTTTTTCCCTTCTCTCTTCATTAAATGGCTTGCCACATTAACAAAATGTCTACGTGACAAGGTGCTCCCTCCATCCCAAAAAGATGACGTTTTTGGGTGTTCGTGCCACAAGTTTGTCTTGATTTACAGAAATACATACAATATTTGTATCTCCAAAAAAATTTGTTAAAAAACTAGATCTAACAATCTTTCTGATAATACTAATAATGATACTAATCAATGATATTTATTATTTATAAAAATTACCGGCAATCATTTCTTGGAAGCAAGAACAACATCTTTTTTGTTACAGATGATATAATTAATAGAGATAGAAACCATGCTAGTGTCAGCGTTAGGACTTGGGAGTTGGGAGTGCCCTAAGAGATTACTGTAAGCAGATAGCTGTTGTCCAACTGGTACCTGTTGGATTGTAATATGGCAAGTGGGCCTGTCCACCATGCCTATATATGTGTACGCTGATTAATGCAATAATCATAGAGTATTACCACAATTACTGTCTATCATGCTTTCAATGATGATCATATTTGTCATGCCTGTCAGCTAGGCCGCCATGTGCGCCTACCATTCAGTGTGTCACACTCTCGTGCTGCTAATCCTTTAGATTTAATACATTGTGACCTTTGGACATCTCCGGTTGTTAGTGTGTCGGCTACAAATATTATTTAGTTATTCTTGATGACTGCACCCACTACACCTGGACTTTTTCTTTACGCCTTAAATCTGAAACTTTCAGTGTCATCTCTAACTTCTTCTCGTATGTTCGCACATAGTTTGACTCCTCCATCATGGCAGTTCAGTGCAACAACGGCCGCGAGTTTGATCACTCCTCGGCCCGCACGTTCTTCCTCACTCACAGGGTCACTCTTCGCATGTCGTGCCCATACACCTCCCAATAGAACAGACGTGCCGAGCGCATTCTTCGCACAATCAACAACATTGTGTGGTCCCTTCTGTTTCAGGCCAGTCTCCCTCCGGTTTATTGGGCTGACTCTCTCCACACCGCCACCTACCTCCTTAATCGTCATCCCACCAAAACCTTAGGCGGACAGACTCCCTTTTTCGCTCTCCATGGCACGCAGCCATCCTACACTCATCTTCATGTTTTTGGTTGCGCATGCTATCCCAACCTATCCTCCACAGCTCCACATAAACTATCACCTCGCTCCTCCCTATGTGTCTTCCTTGGGTACTCCTCTGACCACAAGAGGTATCGATGTCTCGACCTCCACTCCAACTGGATCATCATCTCTTGTCATGTCGTTTTCGACAAAATGATGTTTTTGTTCTCTGAGATGTCCACCTCCCCCAGGAACCTCACACACTCGCATTTTGGATGATGCTGATGATTCCTGTTTGCCTATTTGGCCTAGAGTTGTGACTGCAGGTACACTCCCTGGAGGTTCGAATGTCGTGTCAGGGCCTGACGGTGCCTCCCCTTCTGCTGTCCTAGACAGCAGCCCGGGCGGCCACGGCCTCAACAGCTCGCCCGGCCTCGGCGGCAACACAAAGCCAGGCGGCCAGCCCCTAGCCTAGGCGGCCTGGGCGGGCTTCCCGGTGGCCAGCCCGGCCAGTTCAGCCTCAGTGGCAAGGGCGGCTCTCTCACCAGTCTGGCTGGTGCCACTGCCCCTGGCGACTTAGTTTCCTAGGTAGTTGCCATGGCACCGGACGCATCGTTGCCACAGCTCTAGTGCCGATTGCCCCTGTCACCAACCGCACAACTTGCGCACCCGTGGCAAGGACGGGTTTCGGTAGCCCGTCGACCGTCTCAACCTCAGCACGACGGTCGCCGCTCCTTCTCCACTGCCATCCTTTGTCCGTACAGCTCTCTCGGACCTAGCCTGGCGTCAAGCTATGCAGGCGAGTTTGATGCTCTACTGGGCAATGACACCTGGACTTTGGTGCCCCGCCCTCCTGGTGTCAACCTTGGCACCAGCAAGTGGGTTTTTCGTCATAAGCTCCAATCCGATGGCTCTCTTGATCGCTACAAAGCTCATTGGGTCCTCCGTGGGTTCACATAGCAGCCGGGTATTGACTATGATGAAACTTTCAGTCCTGTTGTCAAGCCAGCAACCATCAGGATGGTTCTCACTTTGGCTCTGTCCCGCTCCTGGCCAACTCACCAACTTGATGTGAAGACTACTTTTCTCCATGGCACTCTGAATGAGACAACCCATCGTGTCAAACCCTACCTTGGGTTTGTTGACTCCACCAAGCCCAATTATGTCTGTCATCTGAACAAGTCACTCTATGGGTTGAAGCAAGCTCCTCATGCCTAGCACAATCTCTTTGCCTCCCACATCACCTTTCTTGGGTTTACTAAGTCCAAGTCCAACACGTCGCTGTTCATTTACTCCATAGGTGTTGATATGGCTTTCCTCCTCCTCTATGTTGATGACATTGTTCTCACTACGTCTTCTCCGAGCTTTCTTCATCGAATTATCGTAGCACTTTGACGGGAATTTTCTATGACAGACATGGGGCCTCTCCACCACTTTCTGGGTGTCAGCGTTCAGCGCCAAGGTGACAGCCTTTTTCTCTCTCAGCTCCAGTACATGTTGAAGACTCTGGAGCGAGCTAGAATGAGCAATTGCATGGTGAGCAGCACACCTGTGGACGCTCACTCCAAGCTCCCCGCTGATGGCGCCACTGTCTCCGACCCCAGCCAGTATCACAGTCTTGCTGGGGCCCTTCAGTACCTCACCTTCACTAGACCGGATATTGCCTATGCTGTTCAGTAGGTTTGCCTGTACATGCATGATCCTCGGGAACCTCATCTAAGTGCTCTGAAGCGCATTCTCCGATACCTCCAGGGTACCTTGGACCTCGGGTTGCACCTTCACCGGACCTCGCCAGCTGATCTCACTATCTACACCGATGCAGATTGGGCGTGCTGTCCTGACACGTGCAAATCCACCTCGGGTTATGTGATGTTCCTTGGGGACAATCTCATCTCCTGGTCATCTAAGAGACAGATGATAGTGTCTTGGTCCAGTGCAGAGGTGGAATATCGAGCAGTTGTGAATGGAGTCGCCAAAGCCAGCTGGCTGCACTAGCTCCTCCTAGAGCTTCGCTGTCCACTCCATCACGCCACAATGGTGTATTGTGATAATGTCAGCGCCGTTTATCTCTCCACCAACCCAATTCAGCACCAGCGAACCAAGCATATTGAGATCAATCTTCACTTCATCAAAGAGTGAGTCGATGAAGTCCGCATCCTGCACGTTCCCACTACGTCCCAGTATGCCGGCATCTTCACGAAAGGTTTGCCGACGTCCATGTTCACGGAGTTTAGGTCCAGTTCGCAGTGCTCCAAGTTTGGACTACGGGGAAGTGTTGGATGGTAATATGGCAAGTGGGCCTGTCCACCATGCCTATATATGTGTACACTGATCAATCCATAATCATTGAGTATTACCACAATTAGTGTCTATCAGTACCCACCGAACCTGCCACATGGAATAGATAGGGGGCGTTTGGTTGCCTATATATCGGACAACTAGGCTCTATAGATGCAACTTCAGTGTGTTTGATTGCCTGCACAAGAGTCTAGGCTTGGCTCTCCAGACGCAAAAGGCAGCCCATGGCCTGGCTCACCAGATATGGATTTCATTTGCGTTTATGGAGAGCTAGGTTCGCATGGTGCAACCCAGATGTTCTTAATGACAATATTAACATGTGATTAGTGTATATTAAGTGATATTATTGTATTCTAAAGCAAATTAAGATACTAGAAGTAAAGTTAGAACTATTAGAGTGTAGTTATATAAGAGCAGCTTCAATAGTTCCCTATTCTAGGTTGCCATCTTTAGTTTTTAGCAAAAACAGAGAAAACCTTCTCCAACAGTTCCCAATCCCAGGTTGCCATTTATCCCAAGTTAAGAAAAAGAGCCTCCGCACGCGCATATATACGCGCTCGACTCCTCGTGTGCATCCGTTCATATTAGAAGAGGTGGAAGGGCATAAAAATAATTTTATTTCAGCCGCAGGGTTCCTGATGTAAGTTTTCAAGAGGCAGAAGGACATAAACATAATTTTGTTTGTCTTAGGGTTCCTGATGTAAGTTTGCTCTAGATTTGGCAAGTGAATTATGCCAAACTATTGGAGATAGACTCTTTTTTCACTTGCCATACATTTTGGAGAGTTGCCAAATCGCAAGATTTGCCAAGTGAATTTTGGCAAACTCTTGGAGATGCTCTAAGTCAAATATTATAAGATTACTTGTTTATCTATTTTTATTTTATATCGTACAACTTTGTGTGGGCAACCAAACAATATCTCCTGTCAGCTAGGTCCTACACATGCAACTAGTCAAACAAAAATAACTTGCACCCTTGTAACCTGTCTAGCCTAGGCCTAGCTCCCATATGCGATATAGGCTCCCTAGACTAAGGGAACCGAACGCCCCTGTGTTTCTCACAGTGGAGGAACAGGACCGATGCATATGCGGGTACAGGTCTGACTGGGCCGCAGGGAGTACAATTTCTTGGCCACTACTACTGGGCACACTTTTTTTGTGTGTCGTAGTCACAGTTACACTCCTGGCAGTGTTAGCTGCTGCCTTGTGTCGTCTATGGAGTGTATTCGAAGTTCAAAATTTGTTTTGCAAAATTAATGTTTGAGACCCTTGTTATAAGAAAATTATGGTAGGATTGCTATCATGGACACGGGCTTCCTGTGAACCGATTGAGCATGAGTTTAGTCACAAAATTGAACCCTTGATGGGTCATAGGTTTTTAGTAGGCAAGTTTTATTTTCATGGGCATGAGTTTAGGATGGTATAGGATCAGATCTTGAGGTCACCTTTTACCACATTTTAATTCAAACACGAATTTGAATCCAGATGCTTTCGAATACGAATATAGAAAGGATATCTTGAATTTGGATTTCTATCTAGAAATTTATTTAAGTGTACTTTCATTTAATTAAGCACATTGTTATAAACAATACAAAGTGTCACAAAAAATATAGTTATCAATAAAGATATAATAATTAAATATATCAATTAATCAACTAAAATATGTTTAAATAGATTTGTATCACAAATAAATAAACTAAAGTATTAAAAAAATAAAATAACAAATTTATCAGGATTAAACTGAATAAAAATACTAAAATAATTTGTATCATTGATAATTTTAATGTTATTTGTAGATATATACTATTAAATGGGCTCAGCGCATTTGTAACACACACACGGGGGGAGGGTGGATCTGGGCAAGTGGATTGGAGAGAGGAGACGGAGGAGGGAGGGGGCGGCGACCGGCCCAAGGGGGCAGTTCCCTATGCTGCTGGTGGCGGTGGCATGCACGAGGGGGAGAGGGTGGTAGCGCAGGAGGAGAGGGGAGAGGGGGCGCGGGCGCGGGAGATTGGAAATAACGGAAATTACCCCCAATTACTTTCTTGATCCAATATGTTACAATCCTCTATTATTTATAGTCTCGAGTAGACTCTAACGGAAAAGTCCTTATCGAACGCGGATCTTCTAAATTTCCTAATCAAAATTCCATAAATACTAATTAATAAAAGGTAACTTGGGGATTGAAGAGTAGGCGGAGAGGTGGGGCCTGTGCCCCCCATCGCCTGGGGGGGGGGGCGCCACGCCCTAGGGGGCGGCGGCGTGGGGGGCCCCACCCGCTGCTCACCATCCTCTTTTGGCCTGGTGTGGGCCCATCATACTCGTCAATTGTCACTGTCTTCATCTGATGTGTGACAGAACTCCCCCTTCTCCGATCAGCACGTCCTCGCGCTTAATTTTAGTCCGCTCAACTAATCCAAAAGGAGGGTGGTTGCTGCTCCAAATTCCGCTCCATTATTGAAGAAGAAAATGTCTCAAAGCTCACCTTGAATCTGCATCATAGTCTGCTACAAAGAAGAAAAGCAATATTTGAGGTTCCCACAACAGCCACTGACATATCTCTGAAACCCATCAAAGCTCCCAATTGTGTTGCATCTGCCATCACCAATGCTCAGATTTGATAGGACTCCAGACAAGTATAGATTGTACATAATCTGTGGTGGACTTGTGATCTGATATGTCTGCCTGACACCCACTTGGCCTCTAATATGCCTGCACATTGTTGAGTGAACCACTATAGCAGGTGCTATGTAAAAGTGTTGCATCTCACTAAAAAGAAGGTCTTATAATCCCTAGGAGACACCTCATGTGCTCCATCCTCTGTCACACCCATATTGACATCGTCTACCTAGATAATTAGCTAGCCATTGCCGTCATAGAAAATAGTTGTGGCTTTCTGGATCTCCTGAGTTGGCCAATGCTACAAAAACAGGATACTAGAGGGAAATATCTGAACGGATGGTGTCGAGGTAGGAAGATGAAATCAAACTGCTAATTGCTCTGAGAAAAATAATCTGGATGCCACAAATATCTCCTGAAGCAATGTAGATGTTGCTGGAATATAGAAGCGATCATCATAATAGACAATTCCGTCATGTGCTGACCAGGCTAGTGCTGCTGCATGAACTTTGATGGTGGCACTGATCATCTCGAGCTCTCTGTCATCTAGTACTGCCTGACGTAGAATAGCTAATATGTCGAAGTCTGTGTTGCCAATCTGAGGAGATGGTAAGGCTAGTATCACCTCACATGTATCCCAATTCTCCTTTTCTTCACCATTGTTGACGTCTGCCTCATATGTTGTAGTGTCGGGCACCGTGATGTCTGAGTCTGAGAGATCGGCTGCTGTCAGTACCAAAGTCAGAGAAACTCATGTCTCATGCTGCATAGACCATGGCTGAAGTGCCTGCTGTTGCTCGAGCTCAAGGGCCAGCTGTTGGGCTACCTCTATAGATGACGGAGAAGAAGAATCCAGAAGGTGGCGCATAACATGAGATAATCCAAAAGAAATATGTGTAACCGTTCAAACTTACTGACATTAGTGGATTGATTCTCACGTGCACCGAATCTCTGAATGTAGTCATCCACTGAGCCAATCTGCAGCGGCTATTTGGCAAATTCCAGTGTCCGAAGATGGCCGAATTCATGTCGAAGGATCCATGTGAACAACTCCTAATCATCAATAGGCTTGACTGTTGAGATTTTTGTGAACTAAGCAGATGCAATATCTGTCAGATGGAAAGCCGTATAGGTTACCTTTTCTTCCTCAGGTAAATTGTATAAACAGAACAGAAGCTGCATTCTGGACATCCATGGCAATAGATCTGAAGCTCTGTTGTATGTAGGTGCAATCATGTTGACGCTGTATGGTGGATGCCAGAGCGGAGTCTTAGGCACAACGCGGTCCATGATCGCCGATCTTTGCTTTTTTTGCCTCTACAACCCGCGGCTCCTTGCGCAGTTGTTGATGGTGGTCTTTGGAACCGCCATTGGGAGCTCCAAGATACATATGACGTGCGAGGGTCCATCTATGCCAACGCCTTTGATGGGTGCTGGAGGGGCCGGCGATGTTGGTGTAGATCCGTTCCTCGTAGCACGATGTTCCTCCACGATCTGGAGGTGATCGCTGAGGTCGTCGAGGCGGCGGTGTACCTCATCCACGTGCTCATCGAAGTTGTTGCTAAAGGCATCAAGGATCTTCTTCAACGCAGCCATGGTGGTGGTGGAAGCCATAGATTACTCCTGGTCTTCTAATACCAGTTCTAACACATGCAGCAGGAGGGTGGATCTAGGCTAGTGGATTGAGGAGAGGAGAGGGAGGAGGGGGGGGGGGCGGCACCTCGTCTTCTTGGTGACGGTAAACAAGACACGAGGGGGAGGGATGGCGGCGCAGAAGGAGACGGGGAGAGGTGGCGTGGGCGCGGGAGATTTGAAATAACGGGAATTACCCCAATTATTTTCTTGAGTGGACTCTAACGGAAAGTCCTTCAACATGGATCTTTCCAGTTTTCTAATCAAAATTCCATAAATACTAATTAATAAAAGGTAATTTGGGGATTGAAGAGCAGACGGCAAGGTGGGGCCCGTGGCCCCCCATCACGTGGGGGGGGGTAGGGGGCAGCGTCGCCTGCCCGTACCCCCCGTGACGACGGTGGCGCCTGCTGCCCTAGGGCAGGCCGTGGGGGGGCCCGTCCTCCGCTCACCACCTCTTTTGGCCCGGTGTTAGCCCATGCTCGTTAATTGTCACATCTTTATCTGATATGTGACAACATTATTACTAATAAAATTAAATAAATAGTCACACGCTATGGAGAGAAAGCTTCGCTCGCGTTCACACGTTTTTGGCGCCAAGGAACTTACAGGAGCGGCGCGCCAAAGCCCAACGGTCTGACCGTGCTGGCTCGGTGGCGTGGGCGCCACGCCATCGGGCGCGCGGGGCCAGCCAGAGCGAGAGGACGACCCGTTCCTGCCCCTGCCTTGTCCTGTCGTGAAGGGACAGCATGAAGGCCACTCGACCCAGGACATGTGGCACTGTTGCTGTTGCCCATGCCAGCAGCTACGTTCGCGATGTGCGTGCCTGCGTCAGCGTGAGCACAGCGTGCGTGTCTGTCATGTTCACTACCTGCAGCTACATATGTTGATGCTACCATGTCGTCACGCCGAGACGGTCTAATCCGATTGTATTAAAACCCAACTTTCCTAGAGTGCAGATGTACTATTTCTACGGTAATATAATACTTTAGCAAAAAATCAGATTACCTTTAGCAAATGTGTGCTCAAGTTTACCAAATCTAATTAACTTTAGCAAAAATCAATAATAATAAACATACGTACACTACTAGTCTAACAATAAAGAGACAAAATTTTCGTCAATTTTTTAACCTATATATAAGTTGTAAAACTCCTGCTAAACCAAGATTTAATCTCAAATACGTATATTTTAGAAACATGAGTTAAGTGTGACCTCTACATTGACGACCTGCACCATTATTTTTTTCCCCAGGATTAACGAGGCAGATTCTTTTTTTTTTGCCATAATTAGATTTTGGTCCAACCTAAAACCGGGGCTATGTAGCGAACGATCATTGGATTCGTAAACAGCAAATGAACTTCCGACAGTATTTTCTTTCCAAATTAAGAAACTTGCGGGGACAGCCACATTCCTTTTTTTTTATTCTGCATGGACGCGTCCTACAATAATAAAGTGCTTAATCAGTTTCATTCTCTTAGCTTCTTCTGTTGCATGCTGGTCTCGATTCCACCGTCCCAGTAACTTTCCTTTTTTGAGAAAAAATTCCGTAAGTTTTTGGACAAATTTACGTGTAACTCTTTTTGTGCAAAATTTATGTCTAACTTTTACGTATAACTTTGTGTGTAAAATTTAGGTATAATTTTTACGTATAATTTTATGTGCAAAATTTAGATATAACTTTTACGTAAAACTTTGTATGCAAAATTTAAGTATAACTTTTACATATAACTTTATGTGCAAAGTTTTGATATAACTTTTACGTATAACTTTGTGCGCAAAATTTTATGTATAAGTTTTTTGTGCAAACTTATCGTCATAATTTTTCATCTAAGTTTTAAATTCTTTTTTAGAAAAAATATTTCCATATTTTCATTGTTGGAAAGGCACAACTTATACGCACAACTTATATACAAATAAGATAATAATTTGTCATCACAACTTATACGCACAACTTATATACATAACTTTTTACAATTTACATAAATAAACTTTTTACGTGACAAATTATCATCATAACTTGTCATTATAACTTTGCAGATTTGTGATCATAAGATTTAATTAAATAGGAAGAAGAGAAAATGTAAAAGAAGAGATAAAAATGGTGAAAAGGAAAATAAATTTTTAATGTATAAAAAAGACAAAAAAAGAAGTCGAAAATAATAAAAGGATAAAGATGAACGTACCTGTAGCAGTACACGTCCGACTCGAACAGGGCAAGGTAGTACGTGACACACTTAGGTGCACGTCCGAGTCTCGAAAAAGGGCCAGGTAGTACGTGACGCACGTGCGGCAGCGCGTGTCCGACTCGAATGAGGCAAGGGATCGATAGACGTGACACACCTACAGCAGCACGTGTCCGACCCGAGATCGTTCGCTCAACTGAAAAGCAGTGAACGCTCGCGGGAATGGATTTGCGACCTAAAACACGGTCCCCCCATATCCATAATCGTGTAGATTTCTTTTCCGTTTAAGTTCTCATGTATGATTCCCGATTCCGTTTTTTCCATTCCCACGTTCATACTTTTCCAGATTTCCTTTCTTCTTTTCCGATCGTCCAAATTACTTCTGGTTCCCTTCCATCCAGTCAACATCCGCTTCCCTTTTTTTTCTCATTCTGGGGTTTACTTTTTTTTCCTTTTTTCCTTTTGTAGATACACTAGAGTATCTAATTTTTTCTTATAAATATTAATATATTTGAGCCCTTAGCTTCTCTTCAATAAATAAATATATAAATATGTTTACCACTAAATGTTAATGTAGTTTTGATAATGAATAAAATTTATTTTTATTAGTTTGAATGAGCTAACGATCCAACTAATCAATCTGTGAACTGAAATTTTATGCAGTTTACAATATAATAAAAAATAAATCTATCTCAGCCGTACATTCATACCAATGTAATTCTCAACATGTGCTACTATGTGCACGTTGTTCTAATCATGAACAGAGGCACAGACCAATTCTTGACACGAAACCTATTAGCGACTTTGATCAGATAATAGAATTACTACATATTTTTATGGGTCCTCAATAAAAATCATGTACCTAGACATGTATACCTACGAACAAAATGATGATCATATGAAAACCAAAGTTATGATATATTTATGACTAAATATTTTTACGCCTTACTACGAAAGAATAAAATATCTATAATAAGTTTATATTTTAAATTTGAAACAGACTTAACAGGACATTATCATATCATTGCCAATATTAACTTATAGCATAGATGTCATGGTTATTATAAAATAAAATAAAATAAACTATAGCTTAACAATCTAATGGGAAGTGTAAAAATTAGTAGAAATGTAACATTCCCATTTTCTTTTAACATTTGATATGTTTTTTTTCCACATTGCAATGCACGGCATATTTGCTAGTATCTAAATAATTCATAATTATTTCATATAAAGTCAAAAAAAATTTGTATCAAACTTATGGAGCATGACATAATCCACAAAATTATACATATTTGACAAGTATTTTTTATTTGAGCTAATTTAGAAGCCCAAATATTTATTTTAATTCATGTTGATTTCAAAATTTAGAGTTTTTCAAATAACTTGAGGAAATGATATTTAGCCCATGGTGTGATAAATAAATTCGTACTTGACAACATTTATATTTCAGATAGTTTAGAGACGTAAATATTATTCATTTTTAATTTATCAAATTTTGGAATTTATTTTTTGATTATTTTTAATAACTTCAGTTGTTGGCGTTGTATAATTTAAGGTTGTAGACCTTAATGTTACCTTTAAATTTATGATAGTTGGCAACTATGTCATGTTCTGAGGTAGTTTAGTTGGACACTCTACGAGCTATCATCTTTTCTCTAGCTGACCTCTCTTGCGAGGTCACTAGCTAAATCACAGCGTTGCACACGTCCTGAAAGGTTGTTTGTTTCATTTAGGCAAATCAGCTAGGACCTTCACCTCACGCTCACAAAATCCAACATCTGGTTGTCCGGGTTTGCTCTAGAGCAAACGATGGTCGTGCTCCGATTGATCTCGATCCATGCATGGGAAGGAATTAACGGCAGTGACGCGCACGCTGATGCCAGGTGCCAACTGCCACTCTATGTCTCTGAGGTAAGGTGGACGTCCGGTTCATGATTCAAAGCTTTTACTAGGAGCATGAGTACTTTTTATTCTGTTCGTGCAACTTTTTCCCCTTTCTCATGCATTTTGTATCGTGCAAGTTGTGCAGGTAAGTTCAAAAGGTCCACGGTGCCGAACAGGTTGGATAGAAAAAATTGTGATGGAAATTTTGTGCTTTAAATATTATGTATAGATATAGATACAAGGCGAGAAAGGGAAAACAAGGGTTTGTATCAGCAAGCATGAACTGATAGAGGTGGATTGAGGACCGAAGCAAGATGGGCTTGAGTTATGAGTTCTCTTTACAAATTTGTATACTAAGATAAGAACAACTCCAATAGATTGGTTATACTTGTTGTGGACGCTATTCTAGAATTTGTATAGTAAAACCAATAGATATGCTATCTAATTTTGTAAAATAGCAAGCTGACGATTTCTTGAGTTTCGGAGCCCATATGTAGCCAACCACAGGCCCCCACTATATGATTTTGTAAAATAACATGGTTGTTGTAGATCTCTCTCTCTCTCTCTCTCTCTCTTCTAGAAGTTTTCTATTTTACAAAATTAAAGCAAACAGTTTCGGACAGTAATAAAAATGGTTGGAACCAGCCAAATTGCACTTGTCTTGACCGGTTTGGCCGGGTATAGTCTGCCTTGCCACAAACACACTTGTACTGCATCAGTTTCCATGCACATCCTTGCAAATTAAAGGCGTGTACCGTTGGGGATGTGGGGCACATTTTTCCGGATAGCCTCCTAATCAACCTACTAATACATCGGATTTTCTTTCTACGTCCACACGCAAAAAATATCCCCCGTTGAGGAGCCCCGTCTTAATCCACCTAACCTATTGTACCTAAAAAAACTACACAATTAGAATAGACAATCTAGATTTAATTTGAATCATTCTCTCTCCTTACTCATACACACCCGACGGTCCATATCAAAAGTGTCACACCTCCCCTCCCTGCTCAACCTCCTGCGCGCACAAGCGTTGAATCCTCGCAGCGCCGCGGACACGCACGCAAATCACGCGACCTGCGCCGCGCTCTCAGCGCCTTGCACCTCGCCGGACGCCCTGCTGCACGCCGCCCACCGTGACTTCGCCCTCGCCGCACCCTGCCTATGCTCGCATCGAGGGACGGACGGCGACACCGGCCTTCGCTCGCCATCGCCGGACACAAGAAACCCTGCAACCTTGCGTGGAACAAGGACGCGTCTTGGAACGAGGAGAACCCTGTGATCGAAGCCAGTGCGTGATGGGCGGGGCGTCGCTACCTAGCTAAGCGTGAAGTCGGCCAGGGCTGCCGTCACTAGTTCCGTCCACGCGGTGAAGCTTTGGCGCTCCTCGGCGTCAGGTTCGGGTTGTCAATAGCCAGGTAAATCTGCCCGCAGGAATGGTTGTCGTGGCGGCGTCGATCCCACGTTTGATCCCCGACGATGATGCGGTCAGACCTACACGCACGGCGGACCCTAGCGGCGGTGTAGCTCCATCCACGGTCCACCCCTGCGCTCCAACGTGACGTGCCTGCAGATCATACGCAACACACAGCTTGTCATCAGCACCAACAGGCAGGTGTGTGCATCTCTCAACCTCCTTGCCTCCTCCTCCTTTTCCTCCTCTTCTTGCTGTGGTCCGGTGCTGGATCTGCAGCACCACTGTATATTGTAATATGTGGTTGTTAAGTGTTCGACGGTATTCCACTAAGAGGCTTTGGTTCAGTCCTGTGTACATCGTGGAGGAATGAGATGTAAAATTAGCTCTCTTGCTTGCCCGTAGTTGATTATTTAGAATTGAATATTTATGTGTTTGATACACCTGGATTCTTGTGCCAAACATACAAGATATGGTTTAAAGCTTTTGACTGGCAATATTTTTAGTTCAATTCAATGAAGTAAAATGGCACAATTGTTCTTTCTGCAAAATCTTGATGTTCTCTCGACATTGACTATTACAAATTAGAGATTGAGAAAATTGGGAAAGAAGTAAGTTGCAGTTTCTGTAAAACTACATTGTTAGCTCTTTGCATCTATGCTTTACTATATTTTGATAGGGCTGAACTATAATTTTTACCCATACGACATTGATTCTAGAATGCAACATAATATTACTGTTTCTCTTAACTTCACTATACTTTCTGGTACCGAAGCCTTTGAAAAAACAGGGTACATATAGGAGTAGCTGAAGGATTATAAGCAAAAAGGCAATTCTGCTACCTGTTCATTTAGACATTAGCCTAGAAAACCTGAAATTGTATTTTCCTTTTGATCTTTATTTTCACTGATGTTGACTGGCTAATTCAAGAATTTGCAAATATTCTTCTCACGAGTCCTATCTTGGAGCTTGGTTAAATCAATTTCTTTATCTGATTAAAGCATACATTTACTGATATATAATTTTGGCAACCAATAGGTGCTGGTTCAATGCAAATATGCCTCAGGAGGCTTTGCTGGTATGTTTCCCAAATCTACACATGAGACCTTCACATGATAGCATCAAACTGTTTGCAGGTCATATATCAAACGGATTCTTTTCTGGAAAAGATTTTGAGATAATATTGTTGCAGAGTACTGCAATGTTATATCATGATCATCTTCATGGTGCCATTTGTTTTTGGATTTTCCACTTCGTTGCTACGAGAATCTATAACATTCTTCTACAAGTTTTAGTCAGTTGCTTCCAGGTTCAAGGTATCAAATAAAAAGACTATTGTCTTTGTTTCCTTTTAGTTTTGAGATGAGATATGTGCTTATTCATTCAAAGGTTTTTTTATGACTTTTGTTTTGAGATATGTGCTTATTCCATATTCAAGGGTTTTTTATGACTTAGAGATCTCTCTATTGATATTATTTTTTTTAATGATTATAGCCTATGTAGTTTGACTTAGAGGTGTGAAATTTAAAAGTTGCCTGCTTAGTTTTGATGAAGCTCTCAACTGTACTGTTCAAATGTTTTCATGATTTGCTAATATCTGAACTTCAACTTCAGTTTTTGACTGATCTCCTTCACTGTTCGTTGCTCCTGGTCCTCAGTTGCTGGTGACCTGATGCAATCAGCAGAGGCAGTTGCTGTTCACCTGGTGCAATTAGCAGAGGGCATGGTGGACACATGGCTGCTTCCATCCCACGATTGAGGAATCAAGCGGACCATGCCTACTTGCAAAGCCTCTAGAAACACATGTCGGTCTTGCATAATATACTGATATTTTTATGAAACTGTTAGCATGAGAGACCATCGAGATGGTCTTCGTTCTTTTTTCTTCAACACAACTCCATCAAGATATTCCTATGGCATATGATTCCTGTTGATAAGGTCTGTCTTTCATTGTTAAGACTAAAGAGCTTGGATCAGCACCTTTCTAACTGGATATGTTTATGCCTTCTATTCTGTTCCCCATCAACCTACTAATGCATCGGATTTTCTTTCCTATGTCCACACGCGGAAAATATCCCCTGCTGAGGAGCCCCATCTTAATCCACCCGATCTATTGTACCCAGAAAAACAACACAATTAGAATAGACAGCCTAAATTCGATTTAAATCATTCTCTCTCCTTACTCGTACACAACTGAAAGTCCAGATCAAAAGTGTTACACATCCTCCCCTCTCTCAATCCCCGTGCGCCGCGGCATGCCAATCAGGCGAGGAATTTTTCTTTCCTCCTGTCGCTGCTGATCGTGTTGCGCATTGGGGCGGTTCACCGGATCGAGATTGTCGGCTCCATCCCTACAGCACCTTGCCAATGCACGCCTTACCACGGCTGCTCCTCCTCGATGGTGCGCTGGTGGCCGCTCCGTGACGGTGGCCGGATCGTGATCGCGAATGCTATCCCTCGCCGGGTCGCGCGGCGCACCAAGACGGTTCACCAGATCGAGATCGCCAGGGCGTGGTCTTCAATGTTAGCTGCTGACCCCGCGGCGCACCGAGGCGGTTATTCGCCGGATCGAGATCATCGGCTCCATCCCTACAGCGCCTTGCCACGACGGCTACTCCTCGACGGTGCGCTGTCGGCCGCTCCTCGACGGTGGCCAGATCGTGATCGTGAACGCCGTCCCTCGCCACAACGTGATCGCTGGGTCGGACGCGGCGACTCGACGGAATGTCCTCACAGGATCGTGATCGTGAACGCCGTCCCTCGCTGGAACGTAATCGCAGGGTCGGACGCAGCGACTCGATGGAATGTCCTCGCTGGATCGTGGTTGTGGTGGACGGATCGTGATCAACAGAACGTGATCATGAATGCCCTCTTGCCCTGCTGCCCCATGCCATGGCGGGCAACGGTTGCTGATCGAACGGCGCACAGGCCTCCTCGACAGAACATGGCCGCCTTGCCCTGCTGCACCGTGAACAGGTTAGATGTCATACATTTCACACCTACGTCTCCTTAAGTGAACTACAAAAACTATTGGTCGTCTTCTTCAGTGAAATATCATGTTTTAATTCATGGAAACGATATATCATGTTTTAATACATTTGCGTTCATGTCTTCACCTCCTCCATTGCAACGCGTATAGCGGGTTTGAAAGATCATCAGTCCATCCCAAAGATAAAACCGTTGCAGTAGCACGGGCATTATACTAGTCTCTCTAATCATCCCAAATTGCCACTGTCTATTCCCTTTTCAAAAAAAAAGAAAGAAAAAAGAAATGAAAAACCCACCGTCTCAACTGCCTTGCCGTTTTGCTACTCCTATCTGTCACCTGGGAGGCCGGAAATGGTGTACAGTACTGAAATGAAACAAGGTGATTAGAAAGGTTTCCAAGGCACTAGCTATCTATCTGATCTGATGGCAGAAGCTGCATGCTGCTGCTCTGTCTTGCCCCATCCTGCCTTCAATTCCTTCACCCATTCCGATCCGCTGGTAATTATTACAGGCTATGCAAAATTCATTAACTCCACTGCTCACAGTCGAACACGGTGTCTTGTCGCCGCTCCGGCCAGACCGAGGAAAAGCTGCTCACCAGCCACGCCTCTCCATGTCCACTGACAGGCATGCCACTCCCGATCACCGTGCCATCTGGTCACCTATATCCAGCCAGCCTCCCCCGCACCACAGCCGCCCCGCCCAAACCCAAACCCAAACCCTAGCCGCCGCCACCATGGTCGCCGCGTTCAGCCGCCCCCTCGTCCCCATGAATGCCTTGGAGGTGGAGGGCGACATGGTCCCCGACATCGCCTTACCACCGGTCTTTGGGACGCCGATCCGCCCTAACGTGGTCTGCTCCACCCACAAGCTGTTGTCCTGCAACAAGCGCTAGGCCTACGTGGTCTCCCGCCACGCCGGCCACCAGACCTCCGTCGAGTCGTCCTGGGGTATCAGCACCGGCCGCACCATGTCCCGTGTCCCCCATGTTCCCGGCAGCAGCACCCACCGTGCCGGCCAAGCAGTCGTCGCCAACATGTGCCACGGCGGCACCATGTTCGCACCCACCGAGACCTGTCGCAAGTGGCACCACCACCGCAAATATTGTTGTGGCTCAGGGCATAGATATCCCTCCGCTGCAGAGACATTGGATTGTCTTTAATATTCGTGCTGCATTATGTGTTTAGGGTTTAGGATTTAGAATTTAGGGTTTAGAGTTTAGGGTTTGGGTTTAGGGTTAAATGTTTAGGGTTTAGGGTTCATCAATCTTAGCCGTCCGATAACGGGGGATACCTATGCTCCGAGCTAGTACATCCGCTTCGGCACCACTGCGTCAACGTCAATCTTCGCTGTGCCGCCACCGCCTCCGCCCTCGCCGCCAACAGCGTCCGAGCCCTCGTCCAGGTGCACGGACACCGCATCTCAGTTGTCCCCTAGCTGCCCCTGGTCATCTCTGACGACTTCGCGGCTGAGTCCATTGACAGATCCTCAAGCAAATCGGCGCCTACGTCGACGTCGAGAAGGCCAAGGACTCCATCACCGTACGCCATGGCAAGGGTAAGATGCGCAACCGCTGCTACGTCCGCCACAAGGGCTCGCTCATCGTCTATGGCGGCACCGAGGAGGGCTCCAAAGTCGTCAAAGCCTTCCGCAACCTCCCCGATGTGGATGTCGCCAACGTCGAGCGCCTCAACCTGCTCGACCTCGCCCCCGGTGGCCACCTCGGTCTCTTTGTCATCTAGACCGAGAGCGTGTTCACCAAGCTTGTGGGGCTGTATGGGAGCTTTGACGCGCCGTCGCAGTAGAAGGGCTTCCTTCTGCCGAGGCCCAAGATGATAGGTGCTGACCTGGGCAGGATCATCAACTCTAATGAGGTGCAGTCTGTTGTGAAGCATCAGGGTTGTTTCTATTGAAGCTTGCTCTATCAATCTGTTTTATCAGGCATCATCATTGTGTTACCTACCTGTGTGTAGGATTGAGACTTATGTTTTGCATATTTGTTTGGTCTGTGCAATTCCGTGTATTTTGAACCATTTATCTGAATTTTAGAGCTAAGTTTTAGGAACTGATGGTCCTTGCTTTGCTCAAAGCTTAAGTTATTCATCGTTGTGGATACCTCTAGTCTAATCTCTGGTGGCCTGATCAGTCACTAATAATACCATTGCAATGAAGGGATTAACAATTTAATTCAGTGTCATTGAAGGGACATCTAGTGGTAGACTAGGTATCAAGATTCTCAGCACATTTTTCATGGTTCAACTTCATTACTTATAGGCTGGTGAGGGCATGTTTGGATGAAGAGCCATGATATCAACAACTTGTTTTATAGAGTAGGTGCATGGCATCTCAAGCGTATTTCTAATCTAGGACTTCAGAAGACTACAGTTTTAGAAATATCTACATTTTCCAAACTACAAGACTTGTTATTGCATCCAACTGTTTTAGAAAACCATTGCAGTTTCCTAAAACTCCAAGAAAACTTAGTGTTAAAAGCAGCTCCCAAGTTGCATACTTAACCCATTTGTTTGTTGATTGCTGCGCCAGGGTTTCTAATGCACTAGGAAAATTTTTGGGCTGTAGGGAAACCCGGTGCCCTCATGGTAATTCCTATAGGGTATCCCGCTGCTCTACGTGTAATGTCAATCTTACTTATTTTTCGGCAATCATTTATCTACTTCAAGTGATTTTCATTGTGCAGATCTTATCAGGCTTTACAAGTCCAGCTCTTCTGAAGCTACGATAGGTGCTGATGCAGCAAGTGGAACAATACAATCATGGAATATTGAGGTCAAAGGTATTAACCATTAACCAGTGTTCACACTCAACAGAGCTGTAAAAACTTGAACTGGAACTGTGTCCTGCAATTATCTCAGTTTCTATTGATGATTTGTCCAATGTGCAGCTGTTAGAACTTTCACTGCACACAAATCAAGCTGTGCACTCTTGATTTCCATCCTTTTGGAGAATTTTTTAGACTCTGGGTCTTTAGCCACAAACATAAAAATATGGGAAGCTCCAAAAAAGAGATCCAAACACACATACAAGGGCCATACCTGACCAATTAGTGTGCTTAGATATGCTCCTCGTGCTTGATGGATTGTTTCTAGTGGAGCTGCATGCCAGTTAATTGTAATGCAAAATATTCAAAGACCATAGAACCCCAAATCTATGTTGTCTAACAAATTACAACATATCTGTTGTCAACAAGATGGACAATCTCATACTATCATTAATAAACTTTACCTCGTATTTCCTGATCACTGAGAAATTTTGTTTATAATATCTTGGTAGTTCTGATTTTGTGACCGGTAAATTTGTGCATGACTTTTGTCTTCCTGACGGTCCACTCAACTGGTTAGAAGTGCACCCCCGTGAGTTTTTAGCAGCTACAGGTTAGATTAAAGGTCCTAGATACCCAAACAGAAATAAATTTGCTTTGGCATGTCAGTCTTTCTAAAATAAGATTTCTATTATTTTTATTGCAGACTTAGTAGTTCCTCATTATTCTTATTTGTACATCACCTGGACATCATCTAGGTGACATATTTCATGATGTCCTTTTTCAAAACCATTGCAGGTTCAGTTGATAAAACTATTAAATTTTGGGACCTTCACATTTGATTGGTTCTTCTAGACCTGAGGTACTATATCTATTTATATCGACTCACAAAAAAGAATTGATCATGTCCTCAGTTGAAGCTATTCTTTGTTAAAAACCTGAATCAATATTCTTATTTATTTGCATATTTGTTTGGTATGTGCAATTCCGTGTATTTGCATCTTTGAACCATTTATCTGAATTTTAGAGCTATGGTCCTTGCTTTGCTCAAAGCTTCAGTTATTCATGGCTGTGGATACCTCTGCATAAAGTGCTGTTTCTCTCTCCCAATCTCTCTCCCTCAGATCTGGATAGATTTTTCTTGCAAGTATACTTGTACTTTTGTGGTAGCTTAGCTGATGTTTCATGATTGATTAAATAAAAGGAAAACGACAGTCACATACAAAGAGAAAAATCACTTTTTGATGCAGTTTTGCGTAAGTCATGTCCTGACTCTGCGACTGGCCAAGCAGCAGGTGTCAATGTCCTGACTTCCATGGAAAAAGCAAGCAAGCTTGATGTCCCGACTTCCAGGGAAGAAGCAAGCAAGCAAGCTTGAGGCTTCAAGGACTAGTATTAGGTATAAAAATATTTTTTCCTCGTTTCCTGTAATTAGCTCTTGTGGCTGTTGAATTTACCAGGGATTGTGTTGTGAGTACGACTGCTAGTTCATAGTGCTTTTGCTCCTGGAGATTGTACCAGACACGCGGTGAATTTTATTGTACTTACTATGTTGTGCGTGAATTAGGTTTAATGTGCAAGGATGAAGGAACAACTATGTTGTGCATGAATTAGATTTAAGGTGCAACCATGGAGGAACAATTGTTTGATTTGTCTCCTCTCTACGCTAGTATCGGTGATGACGACAATTTTTGATGCATCGGTGGCAGTTCTAGTGGCCTGCCGTGGTGACTCCATCAAGCGTGTGCTGAAGCGGCCCATTCCGGTGACGCATCCTCTGGTGGCGTGTGGCGACACGGTGGTGCTGGGCGGCGGGGTTGGAGAGGTGGCGTACTGGTATTGGTGATGCTTGACGACCGGCCCTGCTTCCACTCGAGGCGCCCCGACAGCTGACAGTAGTGACCATCACATCGGCGAGCTTCCTCAGCTTCTCTTCGATTTGGCGGGCAGTGTGATTGGGGGTGAGCCGATTTCCTTTGATCTAAGGTCTCTTCTCTGACTCTAAGCAGTCATCTGGTGGCGAGCACCTGCTCTGTGCTTTGGCCCCCAAGTGTTTGTTGGAATGTCACATCAAGGGAGTCAGCACTGAGTGTTCAATTTGTCATCTCATTCAGAAGTGATTTGGGATAGGAATCACAGCAGTTAAACAGAGAGATGGATAACCCACTGGAGTGATGTTCATGGCAGCAATTATATCCACCGGTGATGGCCACAGGGTGTTTTGATGAACTTTCTACCCAGGTGGTGTGGGATGAGGAATTGGTACAAGGGGTCGAGTCACCCAACAGTATATTGAAGCTATTAGCTCATGGAGAGTGTCTGGTTGATGTGCATGACAAACCAATTCCTGAGTTCCCTTTTGAGGATACAGTGGTGACAAAGGATGATGAAGGGGAGCTATTTGATGGAATGCATTGCCCGGATGTTATCTGGGATGAGGAGCCACATTGTGGCTTTGATTCACATGACCTATTGCAGCAGCAGCCTGAAGCAATAGGTGATCAGATAAAGGGCAAGCAGGAGGTGTCTGTTGAAATATTTTGTGAAAGCATGTCATGGGATGCAATACCAGCTGACAGTGATACACACCACAATTTATTGCCACAATTATCTCAAAATGGAGATTACTGTGTTGGTGAGGAGAAGACAACGAATGGTGAACTACCTGCTACATATGATGTTTTCACTCAAGTCAATCGATCTTCCTGTCTGTTGGAGCTTGGCATTGTGGCAGTGCATCAGTTTGATGGAATACATCTTGAGGATATACATGCATAAATGCCTGAGTGTGTTGAGTTCACCAAGGGAGATACACAAGAGGTCGCTGAAGGAATGCGTACTGAGGGAGATACACAAGAGGTCGCTGAAGGAATGCGTACTGAGTGTGACTTCCTTCTACACTTCCAAGTTGGCAGTGTGTGCTGCTTTCAAATTATTCAATGAAGTACCTCTTGTGGATGTGGTTTGGGATGAGGAATTGCAGCACAGCCCCAACTCACAGGGCTTATTGACACAATTGTCAGATGACCAGGAGTACTTGGATGTAGAGACCATGATTCTGGTTGCCGATCAGATGATTGGTCAGGTGCTATCACTTTGTCAATATCCCTACAGCACAACACAATGCCACCAACACAGACCAAATGTTCAATGAACATTACTGATGAAGTTGTGTGGGATGAGGAGAGGTTGTACAAGTTGCACTCACAAGATGACTATTTGCAGCAAGACTCTTTGTACGGTGAGTGTTGGGTTGGTAAGGACCAGGACCACAAGCAAATCACCGAATCTACCATGTATGGTGAGCTCACTCATGATAGAGACACTCCTCTCTTGGGCCTTGCTATGGATCGTGTGGATGAGATGTCTGCCAGTCGGGCCAGCCTAGGCATGGACAAGGACTTGCCATTTGTACCCAAGACACATGACATGTTATTGCAGCAATTGGCATGGGACAGGAAACTGCCGATGATGAAACACAAAACTTTATTGTTGAGATTATCCTGGAAGATGTGCTCTTTGATGTTGGCAGTTCCCTTCTCTATGTTGATTCATGTATGCAGGTCAGTGATCAAGTTTGCAAGTCTGAGTTATTCATCGATACTCATCTGGGAGCTGAAATACAAGACAACATGCATTTTTATAAGCCAATGGGGTCCAGGAATTTTGGATTATGTCCCTAGAAGATTGGCCTCTAGGAGGGAATTTCTTGCTGGCATTCTTCTATGTGAGTTGAAGCCTTATGAGCTCTGCGCTAAAGGTTATGCATGCTGTGTCATTGCTTGGGGACAAGCAACATTTTGTGGGGGAGGAAATGCCAAATTTAGTGTTGATGATGAGGTTGATCAGGTGCCTAATGCAATACTTGCCGAGGCCTCAAATGTATTTGTGTTTGCATGTACTGTTGAGACACCCATGAGATTCACAGACTACTGGTAGAGTGGGATGTATTCTCTATAGGAAACGTGTTGGACAGCTTGCTTAATCAGGGCAATTGGTTGGGTTCAAGCGGCTGTACCAACCATCAACAATAGATCCGCGACTAGAGGGCAGCAGGATAACTCTCTCACCAATCAACGAATGGTCTAATTCTTGTACCGAGTTTGAGTTAGTGGAGCTGGACATGACTAGAGCACAAATAGGCCAGAGAGAGGCCAATTTAACAGATGAAGAACATGTGAAACATAAAAGGTGACAGCAGGGAGCACACACAAGTTATTGAAATGGAGTCATGGCATCTTCAGTCAAGGGGAAAATGTGCAGCAATTTGAGCAATACATGATGCCTTTCGAGCTAGACATAATGTCTGATAGACAACGGGATCCAGCTAGTCTGGGGATTTCTTCTTCTCATAGTTCAAGGGATACACCGGAATTAAATGAGCATCACATTGCTGTCAGCTCATTGGGGACGTGATTTTTGGAGTTCTAATTATTGGTAATCTCCCTGCTGGAAAGAGATGTTTCAATTTTATCATCAACGGCACTATGCACATCAATATTACATCTTGATGTTAGGGATCCCTTGGTTATATTATCCATCATCCGTCCATGAGATCCTGGAGGAGTGAAGAGTTTTCTCAGAAACCTCTAAAGAAATGCTGAACTGTACGTGACCAGAGAAGATTTATGCTTTGCATTGGACGACGTTGCTTGAGGACAAGCAACTTTTCAGGTGGGCGGAAGTGTAACACCCGGCCTATATCGAATACTGGCTGGCTTCAATAGTGGGCTGAGTGTCACCAGACAGAGCCCATGGCCCATGTCAGCCTCATCTCTACGAAAGTAGTACTAGGAGCACGATATGGGCATCGAACAAAATACACGACATAGCACGGACAAAGGGAGGGAAGCGATTCTTCCTCCTTCTTATTAAGATCATCCTTCTCAGATATCCCTGTGATTGTTCACATCGCTGATTTGATCTCGTCGGCGGCCACGGGTTTGACAAGGATGCTGGCAGCTTCCTTGCGCCATCAGCCGTCCACCCCAAGAGCATCTGCACTCATCGGTCTTCATTGGCTCTGTCGTTCAGATCCCTCCACCGCGAGGCGGTTGGAGCAGCGGGATTGAGGCATAGCACAGCGGGTAGGATTGGTTGGCACAAAGCGATGGGTCCACACAGCGGAGTGGGGCGGCGATGGGAATGTCAAGCCCGCCACATTAGCCCTCACAATCTCACCTTGATATTACGATTCCCCTGGTCCTATTGGTGGTCATTGCCACAGGTTTCGTATCGAGCATGCATATCCATGGCCTTGGCGTCGAGGCTGGCACAACTGCAGGCCAAAGGCGTGCGAGGCGGCGATTCATGATGCGGCAGGGATGTGAGTACCAGCGGTCATGGAGAAGAACAAGAAGTACCAGGTTCATGCAATCGTTATCCTCTCTTCCCCATATGAGCATCGTGTGGCAGATCATGTGCGTCATACCGTGATCTCAATGCAATACTTCTTTTACCAATGTGCTCGATGAATATTAAACCTCGAGTGTTAGTGTGGCTGTACCTGTAGTGTTGTGTTTGGGCTGTGAAAATTTAGATCATCAAATCATCATGATAGGGATGTGACTGTGATTGGCAGGTTTGAGCACACGCAATTCTCTTCTGATCAAGCGTTCGGGTTTTAGACTTACACAAAAGGAATCATATAAACATCTTAAGTTTCTTGACCTGGTCTGATGCATGCTTGGTAACCAGAGGAAAAGGTGATCATGCTGTTTTCATGGAAGCCCAAGAGACTTTATAAGGTTTTCCATTCTTCTGCTGTCACGGGTGCTGCTGGATTGCAACAGAAAAATAAACAATATTATCGGTTGGCTATGACAAGAGGATGACAGAGTTTGATGATCTCTCTATTGAAAGGGCAGAGTTCAATAACCTAATTGACAACAAATGCATGAGTGTTTTAGCAAATCCATGTGATTTTAACTTATAAATGGTACAGACCGGGTAAGTGAAATTAAAAAATGTTGTTTCTTTAATAACAGGTAGATTTTGTAGCTGTTTTTTTTGAGGGTAAACAGGAGGGATTTGACTCCCTATTGTGATTTTTTTATTAAGGAAAAAAAAAGTTAATGATTCCCAAGCTCAGGTTAGATGCAATCCTGGCTCAAGAAAAAATGCAAACTCAAGAAACAAAGAAAGAAAATAAAAAAGATTACACATAAACTTCTAGCTTTGACACAATAGTAGGATAATATGAAGGCTTTGATCTTAAAATAATTAAGGCAAACTAGTATAGTGCCCGTGCTAACGCTACGATTTTATTTTAGGAGATGCACATGAAAACAACAAACAACGATATTTTTTCCCCAAGATTAAAGAGCAAATAACCGGACCAGTAAAAGGATATTTATTCCAAGATTGCATCATACTCAACACAGTAGGAACAAAATATTAAAAATTAGTAACACTTATTAGTTTACTTTCATGACAATGCACATCATTAGGCTTCAATTGGCAAACACATCACCATGATACAATCGTACAGAAATTTGTTGTGTTCATCAGCAGATTCCCAATGAGATGATTGGCCCAAAGTATAACTCTAATTGCCTATAGAGTAGCATAGGTAAACATATTGAAGATGACAAGTTTCTCTATCACAAATTCACATTTTAGCTATTGGTTCAAAAACATCCCTAGCTACAGCTAGCAGTTTGCTCCATTTCATTCAGAATCAGTATAGCTTTGTCAGGGAAAAAAAAGTCAAGATGAGTAAAGTAGAATAAAGTAGATGGAGTCACCGTGAACTTGCAAAATGCAAGCCTTGCCTAAAAAAACATAGATAAAGAGTGTTATCTACATGCAACCTCTAGTATATTTCGAACAGCCAAAAGGGATAAAAAAACACAGATAAAAGGGATGGTGTGCCCTATACCTATGGCCACTGAGATCATCAAACAAACAACGCTCAAAGTTAATTTTGCAAGATGATTGACTATGTAGGCAATCTCCTTTTTTTTTAAAAAAACAACCTTTTAACAACCAACCAATGCAAGATGAGTCCAAATTAAATTGTTTCTACATGCAATATTTCGAACAGCAAGCCCAAACACTATATCAGAAGCCCTATATACAGTAGAAGCAAGAATAAGTGTATGGCCTAAAAAAATGAAATTATGGTTTGCAAAATTCAAACTCTAATTTGAGTACTGAATTATTCTAGAAAACAATCATATCATGTAATCCTAATTTGATTCTTGAGATCTGGATGATCAGGCTCGACAAACATGCAAGTGCAGCTAAAAAAACAGCCTACCTACATCCTCTAGTATATATGATGAGAGATCAGGAAAGATGATTATTTGAATTATTAAAACACAAGAAAAAAAAAAAGATTAATTGAGAAAGATGCATACAATTTAGATACTATTATTTAACCAATCGCATTTGGACATGCCTCGATCATCATCTATTATGCAGAGTAGCAGTTGCAAGCCCATGAGCCCTCTGGAACCTGAAATAAGACAGAAGCAACATGAGCCCATGTACTCGTGTGTTAAAAATAATGCTAAAATTGTATAATTTTACACTGCCAAGCAGGTCAACATCTTGATCTTTGGTTCTGAAAGGAGCTCAAACCAAATAGTTGAAGCTGCAATAGTAAAAAGACCAATTTCAGTCAAGTTTAACCTGCTAAAGCTTTTTTTTTCAGAAAAAAAAACTTGATTTCATGAACTGCCAGCTTCTAGAGAAGGCAGGATCTAAGGTCTCTACATCTGATTCTCAATAAACAAGAAACATGAGGACAATATATCACTGCAGTATAATCTGTCATACCTGCTATGTGGATCGATCTAGCACTGATTGAGGAAGAAGCTTCATTGTCACAAATCTACAAATACCATGGTTACAGTTCAGGCATGTCGGGAGGCCACATCATGCCAGAATAGTGTGCTTGATGTCCCTGAGTTACATTCATGAATAGACATTTATGCTAATCAAGAAACCACTGGTTTTATTAAGAATCTTTTCTATAGATGGAGAGGAACTTCATCCAGGATTAGCTAGTCATAGCACCTATAGTTCATTGGAATAAAAAACTTTTTTCTGATACCCCCATCTAGAAACTGCAGCATCATGTGCCTTTTTTACTTGACTGCAAGTAACAGAACAAAGTGCTTTAAACCTGGCTAAATTGTTGTGAACAAAAACAAGTCAGAAATCATGTTGGAACTAAATGAAGTAAACTTGTTTAAGAAAATTGATGTACTGCAATGATGTAGACATCATCTGCCTATGCTATCAGGACAACAACACGCCGCCCGACATGGTTGTCAATTAGTGGCTCTCAAGAGCAGGTGGAAAGGATGATCTTAGTAAAACGGCATCCCAAAATAGAAGTGTACCTGACATGTCCATAAAGCAAGAAAATAGAATATCATAAATCAACAAAATTAATCACACGATCAAAAAAACTGGAGGAGCTCGCATACCTTGAAATTAAATCCCTTAAGGATGCTCTTGGATGGCAGGAACAAGGCCAACTCCTGGATGACATAGGCTCTTGCATCACTTGCACATTATGTCGACATGCCCAGTTCAATCCAAAGAAAAAGCAGTGAGAAGTACAGGGGGAAAAACTATATGGCCATAATTTTACTGCATAAACTAAAATACTTTAGCCTTATCAGGTAGCTCTACCAATCAAACAACCTTAGTATTGTGGGTTCAGAACCACTTGCCATTTGAACCAAGAACAAGACCAAATCTAACAAGGCTTGTTTTCGAAAACATCTTTTCACTTGGATCTGGGAGATGACCTGCCATCCTTGCAGTCTGTAGGAAGACAACAGAAGATTCAGTAAAAGCACATTAAATGGAAAACATCTTGGTGCCACTTTGCACTTACACTGAAAAACATGTGTCACACATATGATCCCTTCTGCCTTCTCAACATTGAGCAGATACCTCCATAAAGCTATGGATAAAAGTTATAAAATCCACGTAATCCATTACATAAGAAAAGTAGATGCATTATCTATATAAATACACTCTATTTGTTTCAATAGAGAACAACTGAATGCACCCTCACTCTCCCCTTTGTTGTCCAGTCCCTCCAACACTTGAGGAATATACAAGGATTATAGAAATTGTCCCCTGGAAGCTGCTAAATTAATTAGCTTATTAAATCAATGGCCTTGGTCAGCTGCTTCTTTGAGGAGGCATGCATCGTGAACATTCAGCAATACCAATAGATCGAGCTTTGATTAACAAGAAATATAAATAATCGAAGTTAAAACACAGATAACAAATTGCAAATGGTAGAAGCTGATGCGAACAGAATGTTTTTGTGATTCTGTTCTTGCGCAAAACCAAAATCCAGATATAAGCAATCAACTATGGACAGTTCATGGCACTATGATTAAATGCTAATCCTGAAATTCCTGAAATTATTTCAAATAGGTGAGGGCAGAGTTTCTTCCCTTTTCCGATTCTGATTTGATAGGCTTCTCTTCCAGCAGCATCTCTATGTTCGATACGATGAAATCAACAAGAGTGACGACATACCTGACTGTTTATTAGCCTAAAAAAATGGTATACAGGACCAAACTTCTGTGCTGCCACCACGGCCGCAGATGGTGCTGGCAACCGACTCCATGGATGAGAGCCCGAATTGGATGTGAGGGAGGGACGCCGGCGGGTGAAGGGGTTGGAGGCGAGGTCTGGATGTGAGGACAGCACGGAGATTCAGTGCTGGTTGAGAGCAGTACAGGCGGCAAAACCTTCACGGCAGTAAGGACGACGGCGCTGGCGCCGGGCGGGGACGACGGAGCAGGTCGTGGAGGCGGCGGCATCGCCGAGGATGACGACGCGAAGCGCACGGACGGAACAGGTCGTGGAGGCGGCAAAGACGGCGAGGACGACAGCGCATGCACGAGGTGGGGACGACGGACCAGGTCATGGAGGCGGTGGCGGGCGGGCGACACGACGAGGACGATGGAGATTGGTAGAATGGGCTCGCGGGCGTGATGGGCAGAAAGCGGCGGAGGCGGCGACGTGATCCGGGCGAGGACGAGGGCGGGTGCGGGGCCGGAGGTGCCGAGGCTTCTCCTTCCTTCCGTGTGTGCGCCTTTAGGCGCCGTGCGCCGAAGCCTGGTAGGGGCGCTGAAGCCTAAGAGGCATCCCGCCATCGGATCACGTTCAAATCTGAGTGGGATGTTTATTAGCCTTTGATTTTAATAGAGACTAATTCCCAGGTACATCTTGTGGGGTGCTTAATGGTTAGAGCCCTCGCCGGGGACATATTCTTGGGTGGACGGAGTATAATTTAAGTATGGGAGCGTATGCTATGGAAACTATGCAAACTAGAACTAGAGCCATTGAAATCTAATCTGATGGTTAGAGGAAGAGGTGGGTTATTTTTCCACTTAAGCCCCCCATCAATCCCGGCCTAATCTAACCATTTGCAAATCCCCCCTCCCAAATAAACGCCGCTATTTCTCGTCGTAGTCCGCCGCCGCTCCCGAGGTCACGCCGAGGCGGACGCCGCACCGCCGGGGCAAGGTCGCCGCCCAACGGCCGCTAGGGAGGCTGCGTCGAGGGATCATGGGGCACCGCCGTGCCGCCACCACGGGCGAAGCCTGTCACCGCCAGACACCGCTCGCTCGGAGGTCGTGGGCGGCGAGGACGTCCAAAGAACGAGGCAACAATGAAGCAACCGCTGCCGGCCGCGCGATCGAGGACGGCACGATGGACTCGCCATCGGCGGCCATGGAGTCTACGGTTCGCACAATTTTTTCTCGTTGTTTCACCGCCTCGTTATCGGGGCGTGCTTGTGCTTTCGTTTAATAATAATAGCATGCTCATTAGCCCGACACCGACGCCATGTTGCTACTCACAAGGTGGACTGCATAATGACTTTTTATAACAGCATAATGTCGCCACTCAGATGGTCGTTGCCGCTGCCACCAAGGCTCGGGTCGCCGTTGATCCCCTCGTCGCCGATGATGAAGCCATCATCACGACGGGCTTGGTCGACGCCGGAGTTGTAGCCCAGCTTGAAGAACCAAGCACACCTAAGCCGAAATCTTCTCCAAGTTTAATAGTAAGTTGCATGGAACTTTTTTTTTCAAAGAACTAGTTTGTCTCGTTTGCTCATAAAATTTTACATTTTAATAGGACACAAATTGCAAAGAACATTTGAAGCCGGTGGTTGGAATGATGTTTGATACACTCAAAGATGTGGAATCATTTTACAAATCGTATGCACACGGTTGGTTTCTCTATTCGTGTTGGTCAGCACAAGAAGGAAAATGATGAAATATTATTCAAGCGGTATTGTTGTTCAAGGGAAGGGTACAGACAGAAAGCGTAAAAAAGTTAGTGTTGAATCTGAAAAAGGAAGTCACCAAATGTGATGGAAACCCGATGTGGTTGTCGGGCACATATTGTTGTCAGGCTTGATAGTGACAAGAAGTATCGAATACATTCAATGGTTGAGGCGCACAGTCATGGTTTTGTGTCGCCAGATAAGAGGCATTTGTTGCGGTCGAACCGAAGTGTCAGTGAGAGAGCAAAGAGTACTTTGTTCAATTGTCATAAGGCTAGCATTGGCACATCACAGGCATATCGACTTCTCCATGTCAGTGAGGGTGGGTTTGAGAATGTTGGGTGCACAAAGAGGGATTTGCAAAACTATTTCAGTGATCTCAGGAAAAAAATCAAGGATGCAGATGCACAAATGTTTGTGGCACAACTTGAGAGAAAGAAGGAAGTAAATCCTGCCTTCTTTTATGAGTTTATGGTGGATGAACAAGGACGACTTGTTCGTGTATTTTGGGCAGATGCTATATGCAGGAAAAACTATAGTGTTTTTGGGGATGTGATTTCTGTAGATGCAACATATACCACCAACCAATATAACATGAAATTTGTGCCATTTACTGGAGTCAATCATCACTTGCAAAGTGTTTTCCTTGGGGCAGCATTCTTAGCAGATGAAAAGATCGATTCATATGTATGGTTGTTTGACACCTTTCTTAAGGCCATGGGTGGAGTACCACCTCATCTAATCACAACAGATGAAGATGCGAGCATGAAGGCTGCTATTGCTCAGATTCTACCAGATACAGCTCATAGATTTTGCATGTGGCATATCATGGAAAAGGTACCTGAGAAGGTCGGACCATCTATAAGAAATAATGAACAATTTTGGGAAAGACTAAACAAGTGTGTTTGGGGAACTAATAATTCAGATGATTTTGTGTCACAATGAATTGTATCATAACTGATTATGACCTCATGGGAAATGAGTGGTTCTCCACTAGGTTTGCCATTCGCGAATCATGGATTCCAGTTTACTTTTTGGACATACCTCTTGCAGCAATGCTTAGGACTACATCACGATCGGAGAGTGCAAATTCTTTTTTTTGGCCGTTTCATTCATAGAAAATTAACCTTTGTTGAGTTCTGGCTAAGGTTTGACACAGCTTTGGAGTGCCAACGCCAAGATGAGTTGAAAGTCGACAATGCAAGTCTTCACAAAGAATCCGAAATTGATGACACCATGGGCTATAGAGAAGCAATGTAGAGGGATATACACACATGAAGTTTTTAGTAAATTTTAGAACAAATCATAGCTGCAAGAGACCATTGCCTTATTCAAAGTATTTCAGAGTGTGAAGATATAAGATGTTTCACCATCGCAGCCTAACAGAAAAGATCGAAGTTGTGCATATGAACAAGTCAAACATGTTTGGTAGGTGCTCATGTAAATTTTATGAGTCATTTGGCATCCGTGTCGTCATATCATACAAGTGCTTCGAATCGAGAAACAAAATGAAATACCATCAATTTATATTATGAAGAGATGGGAGGCAAGATGTAAAAGGTGTGTATTCTTTCTTTTTTCTTTCCTATAGCTGTTTTGTTTCATTCTATATAGGCAAATAATCCTTCTTTTTCGTTGTACGAGAGAACTATTCTTTGATGAGGAAGGTAACCTACTAGATGAAAAGCCTAAGGATCCCATGGAGGTGGCAATGCGGAAAAAGATTTCAGAATCACGCAATAAGTTTGAGGATCTTATCCAAATGGCTAAGAACTCAGAACAAGGGATAGACTTTTTATTTTCTAGTTTATCCAACTTAGTAGAACCTCTCCAACAAATCACGCCTGCTGTGAGAGTTGATAAGCAGGAGGAATATGAAACTTTCCTAGGTAATAAAATTCCAAATGAAGTCATATACATCCACCAAATGATATCACGTCAAAAAGGGAGATGCAAAAGAATTAAGAAGGGAAAGGAGGACTCTACTGGAAGTGGAGGTCAGCGTAAAAATAAACGGAAATGTCGAAAGCATGTAACCAAGTTGCGGATCATGATGCACGCAACTGCCCTCACAAAGTTGTTGGCTGATATTTCAAGTATCTATAACCTTTTGCATGCTACCTCTAAACTTTGAATTCTAGAAGTGTACATGATGGCTGCTATTTTGAACCTGTATCCCTGTACTTGCTTCCTGAATGAGACATGCTTGTTTTGATATTGTGAACAGTTCCTAAAATTCATGTTTGTTTTCTTGTGTTATTCTGAAATCATGAGCATGTCAATTGTTGCAGTCTAAGTGAACAGCCAGTTCCTTTTCTACTGCAGGTAATGATTGTAGACTAGACACCTCTCGTGCCATATTTCATCTGGCACAAATGGCTACATTTGGTATCTATTATCGGCGGGTCACAACTAGACACCTCCTGATGATCGAACGATTTGGCCACAGCCACGACCATCTAGAGCACGTGAATTGCATGACAACAATTTACTTTTCTGTCAAATTTACAGGCTCATGAATTTCAAATGATAGAACACAATTCAATCTCTTCACTTGTTTCATGCACAAATCTACTGAATTTTACATATGACATTTCGATCTCATGAATTTCTAATGTCAGAATACAAGTGACAGCAGAGAACCAGCATCAGTAGAACGCATCAGCACAGAACCACCATCTTCGTCAGCGAGGCATCAGTACAGCGCCCGGGCATGGCAGGATGGCTAATCCACAGCGCGAGCGATCGGAATTCAGAAACAATAGCGGCGATCAGTGTCAGGCTAATGAACGCATGCTATTATTAAACTGAAAGCACAAGCACGTCCAGTAACGAGGCTACGAGGCAGGGAAACAACAGAACAAATAGTGCGACTCCATGGCTGCCGATGACGAGTCCATCGCGCCGTCCTCGATCGCCGCTGGCAGCCAGTGCTTCGTTGTTGCCTCGTTACTGGACGTCCTCGTCGCCCGCGCGGCCTCCGGACGACGGTGCTGGCCGGCGACCTTCGTCCTAGCGGTGCGACGTCCGCCTTCGACGTGACCCACGGAGGAGCGGTGGCGGATCATTTACAGAAACAGCGACGTTTTCGCTGGGGGGGGATTTACAAATGGTTAGATTAGATGGGATTGATGGGGGCTTAAGTGGAAAAATAACCCACCTCTTCCTCTAACCATCAGATTAGATCTCAATGGCTCTAGTTCCAGTTTGCATAGTTTCCATAGGATCTTAGTTTCCATAGCATACGCTCCCTTTAAGTATTCCATTATAGTAGAGATTCTGACTTGAAGATCTTCTTGCATTTCTGTATGGATGCTTGTGCATTTCTGAAGATAATATCGTTTCTCATTGTCCACACCGACCAGCACAAGTTACTATGATTTCCATGGCCCTTGAGTAAATCTAAACCTATTCTTGCATTATAACTTACAAGTTCAATATACTGCTCAACCTACAAATCATTCGCTAATGATTGAGACATACAATTATCATGTAGGGTCGTTATCAGTAGTTTTCTTTTTTTTTCGTGCGTGCTTAAACAGTCACATTTGTTTCCTCCTACTGACAGGGCTCTAGACAGACAGTTGTGCTTGTTAGATGTCGGGCTTAGGCAAATTGAGGTTCATGCATTTGGTTAAAGCAAGAGAGCAGTGACTCCCAGTCAGCTCTGATTAATCAATCATGGTCTCCAGATGGCCGGTATGTATCGTCTGGTTCAGCAGATCCTGTGATGCATCTTTGAAACATTCCTGATCCATGAAACATTGTCATATATCATATAGTATAGTATGCTTATCTCTATCTCTACCACAAATAAGATGAAACAGGTATTGTCCACACCACTCACTTAGCCCCGCCTGCATTCAAACCACGCGGACTCCTTTCCCCGCTCTCGATAAGCGGCTACATGCTCCCACCGCCAGGCCAGGACTAGATCCCACGGTTGCCCTCGCCCAATCCCCACCACGCCTCCCACCCATGTGAACCGGCCGCTGCTCATTCGATTGGACAAACCAGTCCCGCTCGACCCCATCCTGCACCGGTACAGCTCCCTGCTGCTCGGCCACCTCCAGACAAGTGCCTGCAAGAAAAAGCGGCGAGTATCGATATCACGAACAAGAACACGAGAACAAGCAGTCCTTTCACGCCCCAATCTCCCTCCTGCCGCCCTCAGCAGAAGCAAAGAGCAGCCCGCCGCCGACCCGAGACCCTCTCCTTCTCGCGAGTCACCCCTCCCCTCATTGCCGCTCCCCCGCCGCCACGGTGGGGTGGGGAGCGAGTTATGAGGCGCGGCAAGGTGCTGGGCGCCGGAGCTCGACGCCCGACGCCACGCACCAGCCAGCTGCCCCAATCCCACCACGCCCCAAGCGCCAGCAGCCGCCACGGCCCTCAATTCACTGACATAAAGGACGCAGCCTGTTAGCAACCAAGATCAGGAGACAGAAGAACGTCAGGCAGAGACTCCAGCCAGTCCGGCATGAAAGCGTAGCGACCGCACCAGACGTCCGAACCGGCTCATCACAGGTCCCGAGTGGCGCGCGCCGTAGGCTAGACACACCTGCGTCTGTGGGCCGCGCATCACGGCTTTGCCGATGTATAAATAGAGCGAGGCGAGGAGAAGAGAGGCATCAAACAAATTACCAAAACAATCTGAATTAATCTTCCTGGTTGCATGCTCTTCCGGCTCTCCTCTGTTCTTCCTTCCTCTCTTCTTCTTCCTACCAACCCTCCTCAATCCGATCTCTGCTCACACTTAGTATCAGATTCGTCGATCTGGCAAATCCACCGCCTACTCCATCTTCCTTTCCTACCCCACCAATCCACCACGTCTACACCCGCGGCCCCAAAGCCAATGCAACCATGAATCTAGATACTCAACTTCTTCTGAAGGAAATCCAGAAACTCACTGCCGATCAGGCCACCATTAAGCAGCAACTCGCGGATCAACATGATCTGCTCAAGCGCCACTTTCAGGAGGTCGATACATCACTGGATTCGCGCTTCCAGGAGGCGCAGGCGATCGTCGAACAATGAATCATCGACTCTGAGCTCCGCCTGGATGCACGATTCGCCATCATCGAGAACGCTGCCTCCGATCTGGGAGAGTGTCGCCAGGAGAAGGAGGGCCTCGTGGATGATCTTCGCCTCCGCCTAAACAAGCTCAACAAGTATTAGAATCGCTCGGTGATGGACACCTCCCTCGAGCCGGCCCCCACCCCCGAGTTGCTGCTCAAGCCGGAGCCACCGCTCAACATGGAGCCGCCGCTCAAAATGGAGCAGTACGCCGCGCCCTTCTCTGCGAGCTATACGGCTGCTCGGCCCAGCCAGTAATCGTGATCGACAACAACCATCGGGAGAGTGAGTACGGGGTGGTCACCACCCTGGCTCATTCCCCGATCACGGGTATGGCCAATTTCACACTTTGACCTCCTAAGATCCATCGCACAGCACAGGATTTGATTGCATCGCACATAGGCCTCCCGATTGACAACTCACTGGCAAACTACCAAAACTGAATTTCCATCCTTCGATGGCTCTGATCTCTGTCTTTGGATTGCTTGTGCTGAGGATTATTTCGCTATGTATTCTGTCGATCAATCAGTGTGGATTTCATGTGCGCAAATGCAGTTTACTGGACCAGCCAAGCACTGGATCCAATCCATCACCCAATAGCTTAAATCCATGAGTTGGTCCACATTCTGTAAAGCTTTACATACTCGATTTGACAGAGATCAGCATGAGTCCCTACTCCGTCAGCTGTACCATATCTGTCAGACAAGTTCTATTCAGGATTACGTTGAGAAATTCTCTGAACTTGTCGATCAACTCACCACATATGATCCATCCACAAATTCTCTGCACTACATCACGCGCTTCATAGATGGCTTAGTTCCTGACATTCGTGATGTCATACTTGTACAACATCCATCTTCTCTCGATATTGCGTACACTCGGCATTACTGCGGGAAGAAGTGGGCGAGCAAGCACGGGCGGGGCGGGAATTTTCGGCGTTCGACGCATCATTTCCACCGCGACTGGAATCAGCAAGGACCATCTACAACGCCCGGGCGCAAGGAACTGAAAGAAGGGCAGCAATGGGGATGCCGTGGGCCGCCTCGATATAGGGCCACGCACTATGGAATGCAAACTACTCGATCTGAAGGCGCATGGCGATCCCAAGGTCTCGTGACAACTGCAACAAGAAGTGGAGTCGGAATCATAAGTGCGCAGAGCAAGTCGGCATTCGCGCACACTCGAAGAATTGTATGCCTTGTTTTCAGAGTCTGAGCAAACCTGACAGTACAACATCTAAAGGGGAAGAGGAGCAGTTTTGTCTCTCGCTTAGCGGCCAGCTCCACACCCAGTACTATGTCTGCTAAAACATTGCAGTTCGAGGGCTTGTTTTAGAATACACCAATTCTCCTGTTGCTTGATTCAGGCAGTAATTCTTCCTTCATTAGTCAACAAGTGGTGGACAAACTCTCTGTGCAAACACAGCCATGCCGGTAGCTGTTAGTACAGGTCACCAATGGAGCAGTAATGTCTTGCAATTCAGTGGTGTCAGGAGCTGAATGGAACATTGGACAGTATCAGTTTCTTCACGATCTGAAAGTACTCTAGCTGACTTCATATGACATTATCCTCGGTATGGATTGGTTACAACACTTCAGCCCGATGAAAGTGGATTGGCGTCGTCAGTGGCTTGCAATTCCCTATAATGGCAGTACAGTTTATCTCCACAGTACAGCAGCGATCGACTCTGACGAAACTGACGAACTGATGGTACAATTATTGGGCCTTTCTTCCAGTTAGTCTGAAGATCAGCAAGCCATACCACCCAAAATTCAGCAAATCCTGGACAATTTCCAGTTATTACCACGCCACCGACACAACTTCCAAACCAAAGAGCGTGCGATCAGGCAATCCCTCTGATTGATGGAGCTCATCCAGTAAACATCCATGCTTATCGTGACCCTCCAGCTCTTAAAATAGAGATTGAAGTACAAGTGGATGCCATGTTGCAGCAAGGGTTCAGTCAACCCAGTAACTCTCCATTCAATTCACCAGTCTTGCTTGTACGCAAGAAAGACAAGACCTGGCGATTCTGCTTGGACTATAGATATCTGAATGTGATGACTGTCAAATCTTCATTTCCCATTCCAGTCTTTGAGCAACTTATGGATGAGTTATCAGGGGCCAGTGGTTTTCAACATTGGATTTGTTGCCCGGCTACAACCAGATCAGAATGAAGCCAGTGAGGAATACAAGACTATGTTTTCCACTCATGTCAGCCACTATGAATTTTGAGTGGTTGCGTTTGGCTTGACAGGAGCTCCAGCAACGTTCCAGGGCGCTATGAATGAAACAATCAAACCCTTACTACGCCAATGTTCCATAGTCTTCTTTGATGACATTCTCATTTACAGTCGCACGAAGTAAGATCATCTAAACCATATTCAGTAGGTCTTATCACTCCTGGACAAGGATGGCTAGCACATTAAGCTATCGAAATGCATGTTCGCCAAGTCTGAAATTGCTTACCTGGGACACATCATCAGCGGTCAAGGTGTTGCAACTGACCCGGCTAAGGTAGCGGATGTTCAGTCATGGCCACAACCAACCAATGTCCGAGAGTTGCATGGGTTCCTTTGTGCGCCACTATGCTGTCATAGCCAAACCACTTACCGAGTTGCTCAAGAAGCACAGCCTGTTCATCTGGACAACTGAACATACACAGGCATTTAACACACTCAAGCAAAGCCTTTGCTCCGCTCCTGGCCTGGCCTTGCTAGATTTCAGTCAGCCATTCTGCATTGAAACAGATGCATCACAGCTCGGCGTTGGTCCAGTCCTCATTCAGAACGGCCATCCACTGGTGTTCCTTAGCCACGCCCCAGGCCCAAGAAATCAAGGTCTCTTTGCCTATGAAAAGGAGTAATCTTGATCGCCATCGATCATTGGCGATGCTACTTGCAGTTAGGCGAATTTATAATATTCACTGACCAGAAGAGTCTCATCCACCTGAATGAGCAGCGTTTGCACACCCAGTGGCAGCAAAAGGTTTTCACAAAACTTCTTAGGTTGCAATATCGGATTGTCTACAAACCAGGTGTCTAGAATCGCAGCTGATGCCTTATCACGCTGCATGAACCCTTCAGAGCTGTTCGCGGTGTCCGCTCCGGTTCCGACATGGTTGGATGAGATTGTCACCAGTTATGCAAATGATGCCAAGGCCCAAGACCTGCTCACTCGTCTGTCAGTCTCACCTACTGCAGAACCACACTTTCAGCTCAGTCATGGTCTCTTGCATTATAAGGGACGTGTTTGGGTTGGCAAGGACCCTGACCTTCAGCTACGTATCATTCAGGCCTTCCACTCGCCTACTGTTGGAGGTCATTCTAGTTTTCCCGCTACATATCAGCGTGTCAAACAGCTGTTTGCTTGGATCAGGCCCAAGTCTTCCATTCAGTAGTTTGTGGCCGCCTGCCCTACTTGCCAACAAGCCAAGCCCGACAGGTCTTGATATCCTGGACTGTTGCAACCTCTTCCAGTCCCGACCATGGCGTGGCAAAGCATATCTATGGACTTTATCGAGGGCCTTCATTCTTCTAGTGGTAAGACCTGTATTCCCGTAGTCGTGGATAGATTCTCCAAGTTTGGCCATTTCATTCCTCAAGCACACCCATTCTCAGCTCTTTTTGTGGCTAAAATGTTTGTGCAACACGTCTATCGCTTACATGGTCTGCCAGAGTCCATCATATCTGACCGCGATAGGGTTTTTACCAGTCAAGTGTGGTAGGAACTCTTTCATCTGGCTGGGGTATCCTTGAAAATGTCCACTGCTTACCATCCGCAGATGGACGGGCAAATGGAGCAGGTCAACCAGTGCTTAGAAACCTTCTTGCGTTGCTTTGTCAGTGCTTGTCCATCAAAATGGTTGGAGTGGATCTACCTGGCGGAATTTTGGTACAATATGACTTGGCACTCAGCTCTTGGGTTCTCATCCTTCTATGTCCTATATGGCTCTCATCCTTATCAGTTTGGCTTGTCAGTGGACTCTATTGATCTTCCAAGCACCTGCGCCTGAATGGATTGATCAAAAGTTAGTCATCATAGCACCGCCCAAAGAACACCTCTCGCGAGCGCAGACCAGATGAAGAAACAAGCTGATTAATCATGGTCCGAGCGCCAATTTTTAGTGGGAGATTGGGTTTATTTGAAGTTGCAACTTTATGTACAGTCATCACTGGCACCCCGCTCGAATCAGAAACTGGCCTTCAAGTTCTTTAGGCCGTTCCGGGTGGTTAATAAGATCAGCTCCATTGCATACAAGCTTGACTTGCCAGCATCCACCTCTATACATCCAGTGTTCCACGTGTCCCAACTCAAGTCTGCTGTTCCTTCTACCCAAAGTGTGGCTGCATTACCAGCGTCACTCGATGGCCTTCAGTACCCCATCAAGATACTGCAACACCGTGTTAGTGCGTCAGACACTGCAGTTGTTCCTCAAGTGTTGGTTCAATGGTCCGGCCTTCTTCGGTTGCTAGCCACATGGGAAGACCTCAAAGCCCTTCAACAGAGATTTCCTCGCGCTCCAGCTTGGGGACAAGCTGGCTCTCAACAGGGAGGGGGTGTTAGCAGCCAAGATAAGGAGACAGAAGAACGTCAGGCAGACACTGCAGCCGGTCTGGCATGAAAGCGTAGCGACCGCACCAGACGTCCGAACTGGCTCACCATAGATCCCGAGTGGCGCGCGCCGTAGGCTAGACAAAGCTGCGTCTGTGGGCCGCGCATCACGGCTTTGCCGATGTATAAATAGAGTGAGGCGAGGAGAAGAGAGGCATCAAACAAATTACCAAAACAATCTGAATTAATCTTCCTGGTTGCGTGCTCTTCCAGCTCTCCTCTGTTCTTCCTTCCTCTCTTCTTCTTCCTACCAACCCTCCTCAATCCGATCTCTGCTCACACGGTCGCCTCCCTTCGCCACTGTGGGGTGGGGACTGGGGAGCGGGCACAGCAAGGAGCCCTATGCCAGAGCTCGATGCTCGACGCCACGCCCCGAAGACACGGCCAATGGATAGCCGGGGTGGAGGATTGCAGTTCACCAGGATGACCCTAAGCGCGCCGGCTGGATCTGCCCCAGCTGCGCCTCCTGCTCCTAGGAGGCAACAAGGTGGAAGACGGAAGGGTGTCGATCGGCAACAAGGTGAGTTCATTGTGTACTGGAGGATGCTTCTTTCGTGTATGCACATGTCATTCTTTTTTGGCTGCCTCATGACTTGCAATGAGCCACCAAGGTCGCAGTTGCAGAAGGGCCGCCTCATGATCTTGTTTGTGGTAGAGATTTTAGTTTAGTTGTGGTTCAACTCATCTTTTGATATATCTTTCTGCCCACCATTTATGTGACAATACCTTAACTCAAAGGAAAACTCTATAGATAACAGACTGGTCAGAATTTCATATTTCGTTGAAGTATATTTATACAATCTAAGACACACACACACACACACACATTAGTTTGTAGAAAACCTCTAGGTGACAAGCTTGTATTGTTTGTCATTCAAATTTTATAGTACTGTTTTCTGATTGTTACTTGGATACCTCTTCTAATAGAGATCTTGGTAATTTGAACTTATCTGGTCATCTGGTGCCTGAGCTTGGGAAACTGGAGCCTCTGCAGTATCTGTAAGTTCTTACTCAAATTTTGACAGTTGCTTATAGTAGGAAGTTAGACACTTGGACCCTACGGTCACTGTTTCTTTTTTCAATTGCTTTGGGCTTCAGGGCATGTAATTCTGATAATTTATCAATTCCATTATGCTCCTTGAAAAGGCTCATGGATCCATTTATCTGTAAGCTGATCTGACAGTAATGAATTTTTATCAAAGAGAAAGGAATAAAAAATCAGTGCACATCACCATAAATCCCTTTGCCTGAACTTTTTCCTCAAATCAAATCAGTCAGTTGGTTTTCGATTACCTGAACACAATCACTATTGAATCTATATGCAATTGAGGTTTTCTCCTGGCTTCAGTTGTTTATGCACACTGGCAAGTCCTTGATATCACTCTTCAAAAATACAGCTCTCTGTCAAGCCTGTGCAGGTGGGTATTGTTTTTTTGCAAGCTATTTCTATGGACAAGAGGGTTTGCCCTTGTTGCTCTGAATTTCACAGACAAAATGGAATTCGTGTATAGTTGTTTGCATCCCTAGGTCTATTTGCATTAATTTAAGGCATATACAGTTTAAAATACTAAGAGCGGGTCACTGTGGAATTTTAATATTTTTAATTTTTTCAATTCTGTTCATCTTGAGTGTACCTAAAATAGAACTCATATTCATGAATTTATGAAAGAAACATGTGTTCCATACTTCCAGTGCAGCTTGTTCACCATTGCTTGGCACATATTTTTTTTTCCTACTGACTTAGTTTATACCACTGGAGGACCTCCTGATTTCATAGTAGTGCTGCTAATTATTTGTTACCACTGGAACCTCATCAGATTGTTCAGAACTGTACTAATTGGAACCTATATGTCTTACTGGAATCATACCAGTGTGCAATTTTTAGAACCATAGTTTCCATTTGTCTTACGGGAAATCGAGCACTAACCACTAAGATAAGAGGTGACCTTTACATTTGTCCTTTACATTTTTAAATACAGGTCCCCTTGTCTCCAAGCAGAGACTTCCAGTTTTTCTGTGCCTCTCTTCTACCACATCCATAGCCTCAGCAACTTAGAAACTGAAGCACCATCCAAGAATCATTCCTGTCAACGAGTGCATTTCATTTATTTATGATTTTCGTCCTGTGATCCATTTCTTTTCTTTATAAACAGAATGGCATAAGACCATGTGTCTTTATTGATCTGAGTAACTGCATTTAGATTTCTAAATGTTTTTATTGATCTCAGGTATCTGGGGATGGACTTTATGCCTGTGGTTTTAGCACAAATGGGTTTGGAAAGCGTTACTTTGCTATTATGAAATGACAAATTCCTGTTGCCTGCATATCTAAAATAAGTTTCTGTATGTGTACCATTTTTATGGAGCCTTAACCAGCTACTGATTTCTATCGAATATTTAATTATGGGTGATCTATGTCTATTTTGTAATTATGCACTTGAATGATCGTGTTTTACCTTTTCTTTTTGGTTGACAGATTTAGGAATGAACTCCCAATCCAAATGCTCAGCTGAAATGGTTGCCCCTGAATAAGGATAAGGAGTGGTATGCATCAGTACCTGTCTACTCCCCACTTTGTTGTTTTATTATATTAAGATGGCATCTATGGGGCAGTACAAGCCATACTTCAGTATTGCTCATCTGCCCTTACATACTATGTGTCATAGGGGATGTCAATTGTACATAAAACTCTGTTCTCCTACTTAATTGAATGGCAGAGCTCCTGCCTTTCCTTTCAAAATAAAAGTATTACTCATCGCTAAGAATGGTCATTTTATGTAGATCATTTCAAATTACAAGGCATACTTCAGTATTACCATGGATCCCTGCACGGCTGCACCCATTGCATTGCCACCGTTGGCTGTGAGGTATCTTTGGAAATGGAAATGTTTAGGTGTTCAGATCTGCAGTGTCCTTTTTCCATACCCTCATCACAAATCCATCATTTTTTTTAATCTGCTATAGAAAACATGCTTCCAAAGTTCCAATAATGAGTAGTTTTGTTACTTCTCACTGTTAAGTTAGACACTGAATCTATTCTAAAAAAGAAATGAATACAAGGTTGAATCTTGGGATGTTCCTGTGTCACTGTGTATAAATCTTTCCCGTTCTGGTCACTTAAGTGTGTGGTTTCAGGTTTACCTTCAGAGCACATGTTGTAGGAGCTGGAGGCTTTGTAGCTTACCAAACTAATTGTAAGTTCAGGATTCAAATAATGAGGTGGCAAGAAAATGGTAGCCTTTTAGGTTGGGTGATGCAAGATGTGTTCCAAAAAAGTTACTCTTTTGGGGATGGGTAGATTTCAAATATTTGTCGTTTCAGCCTAAAAATTCCATGTAAATGGGCATAAGGGGCTTTGTTGGTTGGAAGCCAATTTTAGGGGAAGCCAAAATATGGGTACACCTTTGGGAGCTAATGTTGCATAACTGGCAGCAATAAACGAAGTCTATATATGTTTCTTTGATATGTGTGAGCTAATGTTGCATAACCTTAAGTCCAAACACATAGAACCTTTGATATGTTTCTTTGCAATGTATTCTGAATTGTTCAGAACCAATGATCAGTGGTCACACTGAACTGCCTGTCAGCATGTGCTTGAAATTTTAGAACCCTTCTGCTTCAGAAGTTAAGATTGAATTTGCCTGTTCTCAGAGCATATATGTAAATCAATTTTCTACAAAACCATCCACCTAAGAAGTTTCCTTAAAAGCAGTGAAGCTTGTCTATGTCGTCTAGAAGTAACATTCGTTGACCTTTCATGCTTAATTCCTGAATGCAGATTGGATGTGCTAGCCCCTTTCATGGCATATTCTTATTTGCTTTGAATAATTTAAGAATCATCATAGGCTCATGAGGGTACTCCCTATGTGCCAGTGTTGGTAGGATAATGACGTACATCTCATGGTCCATCTGAATAGAGTTTATGAGCCTATGATGAGGTAGTTCCAGACTTCCAGTAAATTGCTGACAAACTGTGTTCTACTCATGTTTGGACTTAAAACTGCTGTTCTACCCATGTTTGGACTTATGAAACCATGTATCGACAATGGTCCTATAGAACCTTGCCATGTTTATAATGCAACGATGGAGCAAATGGACATATGAGCAAATAAAAATGAGGCATATAAGACTGTTGAGGTGCTGAATAATATAAAAAAAGCCTTTACCCGTTATAATTTTGCCTTGTCAATTCTTGATGCTGCAGTACAAATGGATTAGATTACTGACCTAATTTAGATTTCGAACATCCAGTCTTTAAAATAGCAGATTAGTGCAACTTTACCTCTTCGTTTGAGAGGTTATTTTGCTGTCTTCCAACACAGTTAACTATTTTTAAACAACAAAAACTTCTGAGTTCGGTAACACTGATTCAAATGAGGGTGGCTAATCTGGACGGCGCCGGTCAGCAAAGCTTAAGAGGTGAACTGACTATATCTATGCAAATCATTGAACAGATCTCTTGGTTCTCATCAACTCCTAGGAGTTAGTAGGCATCCTCTCTTGTCGGCTGCAAGGGATCAAAATGCTAATGGCTGTGCAGCCAAACCTAACCAAGGTTTGCATGTTTGTCTTAGCATACTATCTTTTCAGAAACTATAATTGATGGCAAAAGTAATGTTCTATTCTAGGTATCTAAACTTATGATAGATACATCCGCTAACTATAACAAATCTATTCCCAGAATTCACTGCTCTAATTGCTTCCATTGCAGGCCAGATTCCTTCGCATAGCAAGTGTAGGCAGACCAATGTTAACAGAGCTGAAATTTTGAGAAGCAACCAAAAAATGGTCCAATTAGCTTACTAGGAATCACATTGGGTGATCAATATTTGAGGCCAAAAACATGTGCAAAGCTTGGAACATGTATTTGGTTGCCAGTGATTTGTACTTCTTTGTTATGGCATCTACAAATATAGGAACTAGGAACACCAGTGATACCCTTTGTGGAAATTTGCTTCGTTTGAATGCAATATCAATTGTTTAGCTCTGCTTGTTGATACTTGCATTGAAAATCTCAAGGTTCCTGTAGCAATGCACGGGCATCTGCTAGTTCAAATATATAATAAATGAATAGCGATAAAAAATGGATTTTAATTGCTATCACCCCATTGCTAAATTGTTGGTATGACAGAACTTGATCTGCTGACTCTCCCACATATATTGAGCGACTTGCGTGGGTCTGATTGAGCAGTCGAAATGTCAATGTCTTTCCATATAAAAAAGCTTAATGCCACAAAACTTAGGAGTAGAAAGTTGCAATATGTTATCTGTGAAGTTAATTTGCTTGTTTATTCACAATTCAGTTTCATGATTTTAAAGATGTGATCCATTTTCTTTATAGGTGACATAATGATGAACTCCATATGAGGGAGTGACATTTTGATTTATATAGATGGGACATAGGTGTTACCAATACTTATGTTGTTATTCAGGGATGATGGTGGCTTATGAATTGCATTGTAGTGAGACATTTGTACATATAAATTGTTTCATAGATTGTTCAGTTATTGGCTGGCATCAATTACTCAGACCATTGCCCGCTCATCCTCGGACTGTGTGATAGACTGCCAGGCAAAAGACGCTTCCACTTTGAAACTTACTGGCCCAATCTTGATGGATTCCAGGAAACCGTTGAAGAGGCATGGTCTTCTGTGGAATCCTGTCATTGTCCTTTGGAAACTTTGTCCCTGAAATTTAAAGCAGCAGCAAAAGGTTTACAAAGGTGGGTCAAAATAGAATTGGCCACATTAGTTCCCAAATATCTCTAGCAAAAGAAATCGTCCACCAGCTAGACACAGCCCAAGACAGCCGTGCTCTCCAGCCAACTGAAATGTGGCTGCGCAACAACCTGAAGAAGCACTCGCTTGCCCTAGCTTCCTTGATGAGAACAATAGCTAGGCTAAGATCTCGAATAGGATGGCTCAAAGAAGGGGATGCCAATACCAGATTGTTTCACATGCATGCACGGCATAGGAAAAGGAAGAATTTCATTGCCAAATTGAAGGTGGGTGATCGCTTCATCACCGCACGTGAGGAAAAGGCAGCTGAAATCTTCGAGTTCTACTCCAATCTGATTGGTACAGTTTGTGACAGAGAAAGAACCATAAATCTTGATGCCCTCAATATTCCAGGTTATGATCTAGAGACTTTGGACACACCTTTTACAGAAGAGGAGGTTTGGAACACCATCAATGAATTGCCATCAGACAAGGCCCCTGGCCCTGATGGGTTCATAGGAAAGTTCTATAAGACCTGCTGGCCAGTAATCAAAGGGGATGTAATGTCTTCTTTGCACTCAATTTGGGGAAAAAATTTCAGAAACTTATGGATGCTAAATTCTGCCTATATCACACTAATCCCAAAGAACGCTGAGGCTGATTAGGTGAAGGACTTTAGACCCATTAGTTTGGTACATAGTTTTGCTAAACTAGTGACTAAAATTCTGGCCAACCGGTTAGCTGGCTGTCTTGATGAAATGGTTTCCCCCAATCAAAGCGCCTTTATCAAAAGACGGTTTATTCAGGACAACTTCATGCTGGTGCAACAGACTCTGAGGTTTTTGCACTCCCAAAAGCAGCTAAGAATCCTCCTCAAATTAGATATCACAAAGGCATTTGATTCAGTGAATTGGTCATTTCTTTTGGAAGTACTCCGGAAGCTTGGCTTTGGTGCTCGACGGTGTGATCTTCTCTGCGGGCTACTTTCGTCTTCTTCCACTCGAGTCCTCCTTAATGGCAGTCCTGGACAGACTATACAACATAGGAGAGGGCTTCGCCAGGGAGATCCTCTTTCCCCAATGCCTTTTATCTTGGTGATGGATGTGTTGAACAGGATGGTCACACGGGCTGATGAGGAAAGACTCTTGCAACCGCTGGCTAGAAGGCCAATTCAACACAGAATTTCTTTATATGCTGACGATGTAGCACTCTTCCTCCAACCAGCATCGGCGGATATCACTCTGACGCTGAGAATGCTCCAGCTCTTTGGGGAGGCTAGTGGACTCAGGACAAATGTGCAGAAAAGTAATGGGTTCCAATCCATTGCTCTCAGGAAAATCTGGAATTTATTCAGAGCTTGTTACCTTGTGGGACTCAGGAATTTCCTTGCAAATACCTTGGATTGCCTCTCTCCACCAAGAAGCTGACCAAAGACCATTTCCAGCCAATCATTGATAAAATTGCAGACCAGCTGCCAAGATGGAAAGCAGATCTGATGACAAAGGTAGGAAGGGTGGTGCATGTGCAACATGTCCTGACTGCAATGTTAGTATACTTAGCTATGGCAATAGAGCTACCGCCATGGGCTATTAAGGCAATTGATAAAATAAGAAGAGCATTTGTATGGAGAGGCAGAAAGGAAGCAAATGGAGGACATTGTCTCATTGCTTGGCCCAAAGTCTGTCGCTCTAAAGAACTTGGGGGACTGGGAATTGCGGACCTGAAACCTCTTGGATATGCGCTCAGAGCTAGGTGGCCATGGCTGAAAAAATCTGAACCAAATAAACCTTGGGCAAGTCTGCCAATTCAAGTTAGCAAGGAGGTAAATGATCTCCTATCTATGGCAGTGTTTACTGAAGTAGGAGATGGAGCCAACACTGCTCGGAAGGATAGATGGCTTGCTAGAAAAAATATCCGTGAATTAGCACCAAAGATCTTTTGTTTGGTCCCTAAAAAAGAAGAATAGGCATGCGTATGGTGAGGGATGCCCCGACCGATGAGAAATGGATTGATGATATCTTAGTTGAAATACCGGTAGAAGCTTTGATGGAATACCTGGAACTATGGGATATAATATCTAGTGTTGAGCTGCATGGAGGGACACAGGACAAACACATTTGGAGACTTTCGGCTTCAGGAGAATACACGGCAAAATCTGCATATGATGCATTCTTTCAGGGCGCCACTTATTTTAGACCTTATGAGAGAATATGAAGACATGGGCTCCTCCCAAATGTCGTTTTTTTTATGTGGCTGGTTGCCCATAATCGGTGCTGGACAGCTGACAGGCTTGCTCGGCGAGGACTTCCTCACCCGGCCAAATGTCTGCTTTGTGACTAGGAACAGGAAAGCATTCATCACCTCCTAATTGGTTGTGTTTTTGCTAGGCAATTGTGGTTCACTCTCTAGCAGCGCATTGGACTCTCTTCTCTCACACCTCAGCCGGATGTTTCAGCTTGGGAGGACTGGTGGGAAAAGGCAGAAGCAGCTACCAATGGGGATGTTAGAAAGGCTTAAACTCTATCATCATCCTTGGAGCCTGGAGCATCTGGAAACACCGGAATGACTGTGTCTTCAATGGGGCTGCACCAAGCATTGATTCAGCCCTAAGTTTAGCTAGGGAGGAAGCCCATTGGTGGTGTTTGGCAGGAGCTAAGGGTCTGTCCTTGCTCACTGCTAGGGGCTTTTAGCCTTTTAAGCCCGCTCAGTCATTGTATTCTCAGAAACAGGTGATGAAGTCTTAGAAAATAGGGAAGGTGTGGTTGGGTGTGTGAGTTTGTTTTGGGTCTATGTATGACTCCTTTTTTTCTTCTACTAATACAATGATACGCAGCTCTCCTGCGTGTTCGAGAAAAAAATATTATCTAAATAATAAGTATGATACATTAAACACATGATGGTCCGATGCAGAGGTCCTTGGAATAGATGGCTTGAATGCTTATTTGAACAACAGAACAAGTACCACATTGAGATGGCCCTCAACTTAAGCTCTTGTTGGAAGGCAAATTTCCATGCTTTGAGATGTTGGTTTCTTTTATTTTCGTGGGTTGTTACCCTTCCATGGCATAGTAGAAAACCTTGGTTGAAGTTCATCAATGCTGATAACCATTCACACTGGCGGAGCTACATTAAGGCCATACTGGGCCGTGGCCCCCCCTTACCTCTGTATTTTTCTGAAGGAGCCCATATAGATTCAGCCCAAATCGCAGAACAGGCCAGCTCTCTACGAGTCTATGACTACGATGACTACGAGGCCAGCAGGCCGCTGTCTTCGTCCGCGAGACGTAAGGCCGCGCGCTGCGAGAGGCGAGGCAGCGCCTCAGCCCTTAGCGAGTCAGCGACAAGTCGATGGCGGCGGGGCGGCTCTTGGATGTGCGGCGTCGACCAGCACTCCAGCAGCTTGGAGCCGAGCAGCTAGCCTCGCCCTTAGTCTGTTGGTCTGCGTATATAGGCTACACCTACAGGTAGGTACGTTTCTAATTGATTCTCTTTTGTTTTTTGGGCTTCTAGACTAAAATGGATGGGCATAAGTGGTTGATTGAGTGATATTTTATACTCAATTAAGATCTTCTGTTACTTTTTATTAGAGAATTTTATATGCTTGGCTATTTGATTTGCCCTAAATTAGTAATCCCTAAATTGCATAGTGCATGACATGTGCAGCTTGTTTTATAGAGTTGCATTTATTTAAGAACTCTTTTGCAATTTTGTAGGTACAAATGGGCAAATAAAAACCAATTAATTCATTTTATAAAAAGAGAAGTGATAACCTGATTATAACTAGGAAGACTAGTTTTTCCACAGCCTATATACTTATGGATTTAATTGTCAAATTGCCCCCCCCATATTCTATTTCTGGCTCCGCCACTGACCATTCATGTCAATTGGGGACAATATGTTTAGAAATCTAATGTTAGTATATTTCATAGTCTAAGAGAAGAGTTCAGTAAGCATGTTAATCAAGATAAAAAAAGGTCGGTGGCAAGTTGAGGTGTATAGACATTGAAATGTTCTTAACATAAAATTGTAATTAAGATACCTGAAAGGTCAGTTGTTCAATGAAAATTTTCAAAACACCTCCTGTGGGATGTGATTTTAGGTACAAAGGAGTCTTTTAGGTAGCTATATAGTTTATTAGGTATTGTTTTGAATTTTTAACATCATGTAAATTATATACTCCCTCTATAATCTATTGTAGGGTGTATAGAGATATCTCCATTTGATGTTTTGTAGGGCACTGGTAGGTACCGGTTCTGTGAAGTTCAAGCGGCATTCAATCAAATACTCGAAGCAAATACTCGAAGCAATTACTCAGCCCTCAAATCGAAGTGTTTGCATGCATCAAGTCCCCAACGTGCAGTAAACATGCATGGTACAGCTGGAAAGGCCAAGCAGTGCCAATGGGGACTAATCCTAGTATAAAAAAACGAGAACTGTTCCTATGCGAGTACGTGGCCGAGGCGACATTGAGTTCAACACATTTATCTACCACCTATCTCTCCTGAAGTTTTTTGGTATCTGTAAAGCTCTTTCATACGTCTTACAAAAGATTACTGAGGGAGTAGAAAACAATGTTAAAATTGATTTTTTTTCAAAAAAAATATTTTCTTTTGAGATGCTATTTTTAAAATGCATGTGCATGTCTACTTGTAATGTAAAATAAAAATAAAAATTCACACAATCTACTCAGTGTATATGGTGTGGTTTTAGAGGAGGCTAGAAAGGAGGGTTATTAAATAAATCAGATAGAATCCATAGGAAAAAAAAATAAGTGTGTGGATTGGTTGTATTACATGACAGAGGAAGTAGATCTTTGGAATGGTTTTTTTTTTTTTTTTGAGAGGATCTTTGGAATGGTTTTAGAGGAGGCTAAAAAGGAGGGCTATTAATTAAAGAAATTACATGGCAGAGGAAGATCTTTATAGCTTAGGACAGATTATTATCCTCCGAATGTGATACAAATAAAGCCCCTCTCCTATGTATACGTAGCAATATTAAATGTAATATGTTTATCCTAAATGGAGAGAGTAATATTCATCTAAATTAGAACATATAATATAAAAGTATTTTTATATTAAATACTGTAATGTCAATCTTTGCATCACTAACTTCTGATATTCATGATCCATTATTTTTTAAAGAAAAATATTTGGAAAAAATCTTAAACTCATGTTTGTGACCACAGGATGAAGTTTAATAGACTAATAGCCAATTGTCACAGGATTATGATTGCAGGGAGTCGCTTATCAGGATGCATGACACTCGCCATTTGTCGAATGCAGACAAAGGCTATTGTTGACAGATCTTGCTCAACATTGCACAGCAGAATCTGTAGCCAGCAAATAATCTAATATTGTTGAATTGCTATGGCCCCAATTCCAGCCATATATAGATAAAGCAAATCATATACTGAAACTCATCTGCATTAAAATAACACAAGAAAAAAAGAAATACAAGGCCACAATGGTCGCAATGCAAAATTGGTTACCAAAATGGAGCACAAGCTCAATTCTATCATCATATGGCAGCACACAGGATTAATAGTACAAAGCTTGTGTTCAGGCCTTCCGACAACCAACTTGCACAACGAATCCAGCTTTGATTGGAGCAACAGACCTTGAAGATCCAAACTATAGATAGCAAAAGAAATGTTTCATTAGAGTTGGAATCAAATACAAGTCTTCCATTCTGATTTCAATGCATAGCCTCAGAACTTTGCATATAATATCAATGTTTTACTCAAACAATGTAGGCAAATAATTCTGCAACTCATCATAGGCTACAAGAATAAACACACACAAGAATGAAATAGCGAATTTCAGCATGGGAAATGTTTGGTTGGTAAGAGAAAACTCAAGGTTATATTCATAAGCAACAATACCTATATAAACATAAAATTAAGTGATAGTAAAACTGATAGAAGATATACTATGGCACCAATTTATGACTATTTAAGCCTCAGTAATTGCACTTCTTATCACAACTAGTCAAACAATGTTGGCAATAAAGTTGCAATTCATCATTGGCGAAAAGTGCAAAACCATAATAGTGGCGTTATGGTTCCATGCAAGTGTCAACTAGAACTCTAGAAGTGCTCACCAAGTAAAAGTAACATGGAATGGAAGTGAAATGAGAATGAAAGACTCAAATTTTGCAGATGTTACTACCACAAACTCAAACAATGTAGACAAATGATTCTGCAACTCATCATAGTCTACAACACAACAATGGTTGAACCAAACAAGGGCTAACAAGCCAATCCGCAAATGTAGGGAAAATGTGTACTAGAAAAATTAACAAAAATTGTTTCATTTTGAAAGGATTTTAAATATGCGCAAAACTATCTAGAGCAGCAAAATATAAGATGGTAACGTTCATAGCAGATAATGCATGGAATGGATTGTGGAATTTGTTTGCCTTAGAAATTGCACTTATTATCAGACTTTCAGAATAATCCTAAATCTTGCAACTCATCATTGGCAGGAAAATACACAGATGATGGGATAAATGGTGTCGATTACCAATGTACAATGAAAAATAGTCATTGGTAAAGTGTAAGGAAATGGGAATAACGAAATGTTCCAAGAGCCGTTGGAAATCTGTCACAAAAAAACAGCAGGACCCACATCCCACATGGTTTTGCAAGATATTTTACCTGTTCACAGCAAAGGAAGAACAGAGGATTTTCATTGGACGGAATGGTATTGGTATCGAGGTTCTTGCATCCATTACAGATGACATACTCATACTCATCTGAAAAATTGAGTAACAGGGAGTGAAACAAGTAAGCAACCATCATATTTATTCAATTATATCAGCAGACAGCATGTATGTTTGTCAAAAGGAATGCCATGCCATCTGTTCACAAAGGATACTACAACCATCAATGCAATCGGATTGGATAACTTACTGATGCATCTCCTCAGGATTGCTTCAAAGTTTTTGGGGGCAAATCTTCAATTGATCACCAACTTTTGCTGCCCATCAAGTGACAAACTTGTTCCTATTTCAGCAAGCAAACATCATCAGATGATCAAGTTGCCTATGCATCCTAAAGATATACAGTTAAAAGTCAGTTCATTGTAATTTTAACAACTGGAGCAGCATAGAGCACTTAAGAAGATGAGAGCATCTGTTAAAAATATGCTGCCAACACAAATCCATAAAATTAAGAAAAACTGTCTTCTTTGTTTCCTCCCTAAGAACTTGTGGTGGCCTCATAACGGTCCTACGCCTATCCCCAGCAACATCTGGGTTATTCTCGCGAAGAATGTTGAACACACTGTCCAGCAGCTGCAACAGAAAAAGCTCAAGGTTAAATTTCAGAGAAAAAAGGTAACACATCGCTGTAGTGATTTGGTTCCTTCAAGGTAGTTATATATTGGAGACCCACAGTAACAAAATTAATAATGAAGATGATGCATATCTGAATGCACTCAAAGAAATAGGTGTCAATAGCATACAAGTCATAACGACAAAATGTGGTTGTAATGTCATATAGAACATTATAAACACGAAGATGTAAATCTCTGGGGCAATTGTGATATATAAGCCAAGAGGCTACCAAATAGTCAATTTGTTACTAATAATAGATCCATGTTTACAAGGGAAAAATATTTGGCAGAAAATATGTAATCACCTCTTAATATTTATAATCCCGGTCAGTTCCTTCCCAAGGGTATGTACGGCCACCTCCAAGCTCAATGCCTTCCCCTTGTTCCTCTACAGCTTGATCATCTGAAAAGCAGGGAGTTAGAATTGCAGAAGTAGTCAATGAGAGTAAGGTTTAGATTAATGACAAGTGAAATGCACCTCAAGTGTCCTCCCCAGTCCCCATCACCAAGGTCAGCAATAGATGAATCAAGATCCACCTGAAATTTTGCAGAACGTATAAATGTGCAGCCTCAATTGATTTTCTGATTCTTAAACGTTAAAGATTATCCAGTTCAGAAGCATATCTGCCATACCTGCTTCTTTTTCTTCATCATTGCAGTGAAGTTAAGTTCAGCGGGCCTCTGCAAGATTGTCCACTTCATCTGAAGGTTCTTGGATGACAACCTTCTTTTTCTTCTTAGTTGGATCAAAGGGGGCAGGCTGTAGGAGAAGAAAAAAAAATACATAAACATGTGGTGGAACAGAACCTCAAATCCAACCCACAACTCGCAAGGTCAACCCTAGTTGGAACCGCATCGAATCAGGGCAAGCAGCTGAACGGCACTACAGCTAGAATTAACTGAAACCCCCCGTGTCTCGAGCAGCACGGCGGCGGGAAAGAGCCAGCTCACCTTGGATGCCTCCCCCCTCCTCTCTGGGTGCTCCTCGTCCACCATGGCTCGCGCTCGCCTTCAACTCCGAGACGCTTCTACTAAAATGTTAAAAAATTCAGGGTTGCAGCAATCAGATGTCATATAGCATATATAAGCATTGAAACTTGGTGTACGTAAAAATGCATTGAAACATGAGGCACACAAATAGTATGTTTAGAAAACAAAAATTCCATAAACTTGTTTTTTTTCCTAATTCAGTATAGTATTATTGCCTGATGACTTTGAATAAATTGCCTACATGTCATGATATAGCAGCACACATTTATACTTATTGCTTTGCATGCAAAATATGTGTCAAATATAGATTTTAATGAAATATCTTCAGATTTGCAACAAAAGGCTAAATTGCCAATTTAGGAGCACATTGTTGCCTAACAAAATGACTTAAATTGCCTAACAATAGCCATAACGGGCCACCTAATTCTATCTGAAATGATAAGTTTTAAACATTAACAATCAGCACTGATTCTAATATCATGCTGTGGTTCGCATCTCTGATGAGAATAACTTGCCTGGCACGGACACATAGAATCCAATCCTGCAGTCAGTTTCCGTTATGATGATGCTTACACAGATAAGCAGCTTGTCTTGTCGCAAAAAAAAAAAAAAAAAAAAAAAGGATAAGCAGCTTGTCCCATGTATGCAAGGATCAATGCTGGATATACCATGAATGTAAAAAGCAACCTGCCCAAGAATTTTTTTATCAGAGAATAATTCTCCATATACTGCTTAGGATGGAATGCAGAAAAATTTAGTTCCCAGAAGACATTTCTTCGCCTATATTGATAGTTGGCTGAAATGCCCTAGATTAGAGAACATTGCATCAGAACCTGAAAAGAGCAAAAGGGTCACCTTGTAGTAAGAGACACTCCAAAAGATAAAGGTAAAAAGTTCAGAAAAATGGTTTGCTGAGCACAGTACCAGTTACGCATAACAGTATTCCTCCTAGTGACATCCAAACCTCATCTCTGTGTCTTCCTCAAGAAATTAGACATGTAATACAGAGATAATGCTCGATATATAGTGGGTTCCCAGTGAACATAAACACCGATAATGCTCATGCACGAAGCATATATGATAATGCTGTAGGGGATTACATTTTCTTAGGCAATTTTAATGTCACTCATTAGGCAACAATGTCTTACTTTTTTTCTCGAAAAACGCAGGAGATCTGCGTTCCATTATATTAAGAAGAAAGAAGGGTATAAGAACCCAGAACTTACAAAACACACCCAAACACAACTCACTTACAAAACACACCCAAACACAACTCACTCACACACACAGCACGCACATAGGCTAGCAGCAAGGCGACCGACAAAGACTAATCGCCTGGGAGATGGGCAGTCAAGAGGGAAAGCCCGCAAGCCCCTGCCAAGGTCCACAAACGGCGTTCCTCACCAGCCGCTACTAAAGCCCCAGCCACACTAGGAACCGCTCCATCAAAAACACAGCGATTACGATGGTTCCACAAGATCCAGGCTCCCATAATAATTAGAGAATTAACCCCTTGCCTCACTAGATCCGAAGTAGCATTATTAGCTCTCTCCCACCAATCCAGAAAGGAATTATCAGTGGGCTGGGGAGATAAAACCTGGAGACCGACCTGCCGTAACAAAAGAAACCAAAATTCCCTAGCGAAGACACATTCAACTAGGAGATGGTTGATTGTTTCCTCTTCTTGATCACATAATGGACAGCATTCTGGGCGAGGTAACCCACGCCGCGCAAGGCGGTCAGCCGTCCAACATTTGTTGTGGGCCACTAACCACATGAAAAACCGACATTTTGGTGGTGCCCACGTCTTCCAAATCCTTTCCCATGGTGCAAAAAGAGTAGCACCCAAGAAAAAACCCTCATATGCCGTTTTGGCTGAATATTGGCCATTTGAAGAAAATCTCCAGATATGTTTTTCCTCCCTTTCTGGCTGTAGAACAATATCTGAAAGGATATCCCACAGTTGAAGATAATCAAGAATTACTCCAACAGTTAGAGCCCCCTGTATCTCAGTAATCCAAGCCCGGTTATTGAGGGCTTCCTTGACTGTACGCTGCCTGATTCGTCTCTTGGAAATAACAGCAAACAGTTCAGGAGCCAACTCTGCAATACTCTGACCATGCAGCCACCTATCAGTCCAAAACAGGGTATGCTCACCATCACCAACTTCAGAAATAATAGACACCGCAAAGAAAGCTTTAGCTTGATTAGGGACATGAATTGGGAGATGAGCCCAAGGGCGGTTTGGCTCTGATTTCTTCAGCCATAACCATCTCATTCGCAAAGCCCAGCCAAGAGTTTTTAAATCTGAAATTCCTAGCCCTCCGAGTTCAGTTGGTCGGCAGACCATAACCCATGCTACAGGACAGTGTCCCCCCCTCGCTTCCTTGCGACCACGCCACAGAAAGCCACGCCTGATTTTGTCAATTCCTTTAGTAGCCCAATCTGGAAGGTCAGACGCCATGATAATGTAAATGAGCATACCAGTTAGCACAAATTGAATTTGAACCCTCCTTCCTGCCCTTGTCATCAGCTCTGCCTTCCATCCCGGCAATTGATCAGCAACGCGGTCAACAATGGGTTGCACTTGACTCCTATTTAGTTTTTTCAAGGAGAGAGGCAAACCCAAATATTTGCATGGAAATTCAGCAAGGGCACATGGCAGCAGGTTCTGAACGACAGACAAGTCCAAGTCACCGCATCTAATTGGCAGTACACTGCTCTTCTGAAGATTTGCATTCAGACCTGAAGCTTCACCAAAGATTTTGAGGATATCCACTGTTACAGAAATGTCACTAGTATCTGGTCGGAGGAAGAGCACCACATCATCTGCGTACAGAGAGATTCAGTGCTGCAGATTTCTTGCTGAAAGAGGCTGTAAAAGGCCCTCCCTTGCAGCTTGGGCTATTAAGTGTCCCAGAACATCCATGACCAAGATAAAAAGCATGGGAGAGAGAGGGTCACCTTGCCTTAGACCTCGTCGATGAGAAATACTTTCCCCAGGGACCCCGTTCAGGAGAACCTGAGTGGTCGAGGAAGACAGCAGCCCACAAATAATATCTCTCCATATTTGCCCGAAACCCAAGTGTTGCAAGACCTCCAAGAGGAAGGGCCAAGAGACCGAATCAAATGCCTTAGAAATATCCAATTTAAGGAGTATGCGGGGCTGTTTCTGTTGATGCAGAAATCTAGCTGTTTGTGGAACCAACATAAAGTTATCTTGTATGAAGCGCCCCTTTATGAATGCGCTTTGATTCGGCGAAAGCATTTGCTGAAGATGAGTAGCCAGCCGATTAGCCAATAACTTGGTGACAAGTTTGGCAAAACTGTGCACCAAGCTGATGGGTCGGAAGTCCTTGGGTTGATCAGCACCATCCTTCTTGGGGAGCAGAGTGATGTAAGCTGAATTGAGAGTGCCAAAATTCATAAACTTCCTGCTCCAAAGTGCTGAGATTGCCGCCATAATGTCCTTCTTAATGATTGGCCAGCAAGATTTGTAAAACCGTCCAGTAAAGCCATCTGGCCAGGGGCTTTATCTGATGGCAACTGCAGGATTGTCTTCCAAACTTCTTCCTCACTAAAAGGAAGATCCAAATCAGCTAAGTCGTGCGTATCAATCCCGATCTCAGCCAAATTGATAGTTTGCATCCTGTCTGTACTCCTTCCAAGCAGATTTTCATAGAAATTATCAATTACTTCAGCTTCGTCTTGATGGCTCGTACAGATGCGATCTCCAGAAACGAGGCGTCCAATAAAATTCTTCCTCTTTCTATGAGGGGCATGCAGGTGGAAGAGCCTGGTGTTGGCATCACCCTCCCGGAGCCAACCAATGCGTGACCGCAGCCTGTCAATAGTTCTACTCAAGGAAGCAAGAGCAAGACTGTGCTTCTTCAAATTATTCTTCAGCCACAATTCTCCTGAAGATAGGGGGCGATGATCTTGTGCTATTTCAAACTGATGCAGGATTTCCCGTGCCAAGGAAAGCTGAAACTTTACATTGCCAACCCTTTTGCTGCTCCACTTCTGTAATCCCTTAGCAGTAGCTTTAAACTTCTGACTTAGAGTTAAGTAGGGACAAGAGCCAGTAGGAACTGACAGCAGCCACCGCTTCCTGAAATCCATCAAACTTGGTCCAGAACGACTCGAAGTGAAATCTGCGCCTTCCTGCTTTATTGTCTTGAAGTATGAACTGGTCCTAATATAGACAATTTATGTATTTTGAAAAAGCAAGTATAGTGTCTGGTATAGTGTGATCCTATCTTATCCTAACATTCTATGCACAGAGAGAACCTAAAAAATCTTGGTGATTCAATAGAACTATGTTTCCAAGCATAATCAAAACTGACAGTAACTACATTGACCCTAGGCTTTCCAAAAAAAATACTACAAACATGGATTTGCAATTCAGAAGATTTTTTTTTTCTTATTTCAGTGCATCAAATAAATGAACCAATGTGCCCTAAATGCATATCTGCAAGGGGGAAAAGGAGGTCTTCATCTATTACCTCTTCTCCCACAAATATCTAGGTACAAACATGATCAAAGAAAGCCTATTATGGCCAGTTCATTTAAACTGCAGGACCTACCAAATTGTTCTGCTGGACTTCAGTTGTTAAATGTTTTTCAAACTCCAACTTAATTTCATTTTCTTACCAGTTTATTCTACTGATCTTCTCAATTGGTAACTATTTTCCAGATTCTAAATTAAGAAAGCTTGCACCCCCATCTCAGTAGCCAGTTCACTAAGCATAAAAGAAAGCAGAACAGAATTAAAATCATTCCACGAACACTCACATTGATGCAGCCTTCATAAAAAAGATGCTTTCCCCAAAACCACCTCCACCCCTTTCTCATTGCTATCCCCACCGTCAACGAGCACCTGTGCCATTCATGACCAGGTCGTCAGCATAACGATAGAAAAAAAAAGCTGATATGGTTGCCTATCTAAATGATATATTATTGCCTATCCAATGTTATGTTATTGCCGGTGTGAACCCTTATTGTTGCCTATGCAGTGCTACATTGTGTTGCTTAAACATATAAAGGGGTCAAAACGCAGAATCTCAAATACACCTGCTAACTGCTGAGTCCTCTAGTGTGAGCAGTACTCAATGATCTTAATCAACTACTCAACAAAGCAACTACATGCATCTACAAAAAGGGAATCACCAAAATGCCATTTCAATCATTCAGTCACACACTTAATAAGCACCAGAACATTATGCCCTCAAATACCAACATACAGATTACAAAGCTACATATACAGCAACTACTGAAATTGTAAAAAGCAAAATTAAAACTGAAATCATCCGATCACAACCACTGAATATTCACAGAACAAAAAATTAGAACAGCATCTGGATCTAACATTCTCACCTGTCAATCCATCACTGAGGAAAGATTGAGGGTGTGAGCAGCCGAGCACGAGCAGGCAGGACCAGGCAACCAGCAAGGTAAGGGGCAGTGGAGGGCCGAAATGGGCCTGCTGGCCGGCCAGCCTGGTTGCTGAAAACACTGCCTTCTTCTGTAGCCTAACAATAGCCTAACATCTATATTGTTGCTAACGAATATGTGCTGCAAAACAGGTGAAGTTGTCAGATGTCAGCCAATTCTGTGCCCATGTCTTGAAGTTAAAAATTGTCATTACCTGCAACATTGCACTCCCATTTCTGAATGGAATGCCTCTTGACCATTCACATTATTTCTGATCAAAGATGATATACAATTTGCAGCTTCTTCTGTAGATGTGGAATCAGCCATCTTCACCAACCTAGCCAAAGCTCCATAACCAAGGATCTAGCCAAGAGTGAAGCAGTTAGTATTAGCTCAATGCCTAAATGTAGCATCAGGACATACTGCACAACTAGAAGCAGAAAGTGATGATCAAAATTCAAAAGTACTTTCAATGGAAAAGGCACCACTGTACTTGACAATGATTGTATACAAACGGCATAATAGTGGAATCAGAATGCATTTTTGAATGATGTATGCAATTACCTGGTTTTGTACAAGTTCATTATTCTGACTGGCTTTACCAAGGACCCATGTAGAGGTCGTCCGTATTTCTTCATTTTCATTATTAAGCTCCTGAATCATATCAGAAAATCTTAGAAGTTACACTCACAAATTTAATAATACACACAGGAGTTAGCATGCTGGCATGCCCTATTTTCTTTCCTGAAAAGTCATTTGCAAGTTGTTATGGTTATGCTAACCATTTTCAAAAATGCAATGCAAATGACCACTTCAAAGAATGCCTTTTCTGGAAAGTGGTGAATGTGCATATGCTTCAAGCATGGGTCATCTTAGGGGGAAAAAAATATATCAATACAAGTCTAAAACTGTAGCTATATTGTGTCAGCAACCTAGATCCCTAAACTCTAAAGGTGACACATCAGATGTCTCAGTTTTCTGTGTATCTAAGCATATTTTGGTTGACATGCAGAGCAGCAATGCTAAGGGGCACTGCAGGAACTTTTAGTTCGAGTTCTCACTGTGAATGGAATAGGCGTGTGAAGCAAAAACCTCAATGTTAAGAAAGATCAATTCAACACAAATAAACGACACCTAATATTACATCTGAGATGAGGAAGGGTAACTGCGAACTCAAGTAAAGCATCAGTTTGTACTTTTTAGAGAAGTAGTGGTAGTTGACAGTAAAATCTTGGTAAATATTAATAAAAATGTTCAAGCCTTTTGGTAATTTTGACTGGAGCTAACAAGTAATTTTTGCCAGGCTAACTGTCTACCATGTATCTTAACTGAACTGAACCAAAAAGCATCTAAATGATCTATGAACTTTTACTGAAAATACCCAAACACAAAAAACTGAACCTGCAAACTGGAACTCTACTAAACTGAACCAAAAAAAGCCATCTAAATGATCTCTACTGGACTGTTCTATGAAGCAACATCTTAACTGAAATGAACTGGACACTTGTACACTGAAAGAAAAAGAAGCTTAAACTAACCATCTGCTGGTGCTGCATCTCCTTGCACCAAAGGAACCTGAACGCCATCTGTTGCTGCATCTGAAGAAACATAAACTCCATAGGCTGCACCATCAACTTGCACTCCATCTGCTCCATCTTCATCATTTATGGCATGAAACAAAAAAGGAAGAATGAAACCATAACCAGAAGGAGGACATGGAAAAACATAAAAATGAGTGAAGGAGCACCTTCTATTCCATCGTCCCACACCATGTCATAATCGAGTTCAGGCAGCGCCACCAAACTCTGCAACATCAACCTGTGGGATGGATTTGGTCTGATTCAGGTGGCTGTAGGTTTAAATCCATCCCTAATCCAGCCATTGCTTTGGTTCTCCAGCATGAATGAGGCAGAGAAAGAGAGAAGCTAGGGGGAGAGTTTGCTGGAATTACCTAGGCATAGCAATCGTCCATGGTGATTTGTGTAGGCCATGGCAAAATTGAACTTGTTACTTGTGTTGAGTTCTTCATCCTTGGCCAATTAATACATTGTTCCAAGTTTTAAGAAATTGGATATAGGATAAATGTAAGCTTAATCAGTGTGTAAATTTACAATATGAGCTTTCAAGTGTCATCATTGCTGAACTGAAGTTAATTCTTTGTGCTCCCCTTAGAAGAGTTCCTTCAAACTTGTGACCACGGATCAACAGTAACACAAGTGCATTGAGCAACAGAAGATGAAACAAAGACTGAATATCATTAGTGATTCATATAACTGCATATTTGATAGTTGCATCAAAGACTAGATACTTACAGCACAAAAACACAAAGCACCACTACAGCATAGCGAACATGATTGTTCATAACCAAAAGACACTACTAGACCAGTAGTTCATATGGACACAGTTGCTACTACTTACACATCAGGGCGACTAGATACAATATAGCAGCATGAGCACTAAACACACTACAATACTAACATATATATTAGTTATATATAACAACTGACCTGCTAGGTATTTTTAGCCAATTTCTAGCTAGATTATATTGGTCATGCATATGTATAGTAGTTGGGTCACACCATACCTAATGGTAATGGTGCTAATATATTTCAAGTGGAGGCGGCAGCAGTGCACAAAAGGAGCTCTACCTCCTGTCCTAAACATGATGGTCATCAGATGATGATGATCAGAGGTGCCGTCTAGCAGCTCTGGCCACCAGAACCTGAACGGCAGCCGCGATGTCATGTGGCAGCAGATCAGGCCACACCTTCATGGATGCCTCGAAGAGCACCTTGTCACGGTATTTGCGACGGCGCCGCCCGCCGTTGGCAGCTGCGAGCTTGAAAGCAGCCATCTTGAACTTTTTCTTTAGCTTGTCCACCTTATCCGAAAGCTCTGGGGCATCCACGCCACGGCGAAGGAGCCCGCCGTCATCGCAAATCTTCTGGAGAAGAATCGAGGCCGGGGGGAGCACGTCCAAGTTGTCACTGCAGAGCTCAGCAAGGGTAGTGAGGATCTTGAGCTCGTCTCGAACATCCCACTTTCGGTACTGCGCCTTCCTCTTGAGCTTGCTGGTGGCCTCGTCACCGTCGTCGTCACTACCACCGCCGCTGGAGGTAGGGGCTGGGGTGATGCCGCCTGGTGCGCAGACGGACAAGACAGAGCACGACGACGGGCACTGGTGCGGCGCCGCCGTCAACCGCCGGCTCGTGGCCACGTTTCCGCCTCTGGCGGAAGAAGCTGCGGTGACGACAGTTGAAGAACGGACGGGCACAGTAGAGGGCGCCGGCAAGAGCGGACGCCGGTGCCACGGCGCGCTCCTCTGCCTGCCCCTGGCCTCGTCGCCGCCACGGCTGATGGATGAGTCTTCAACGACGACGACGGAGCAGGTGGAGAAGGTCGCCGAGGACAGGATGACGACGGAATCAGATCCAGAGGAGGAGACGCTAATGGCGGTGGCGGCGCACTGGCCGCGTGGGGAATAGAAATTAGGGATTGTTGGTGCCATGGTTGAGAAAGGAGAGCGGAAAGGAACGCTGCTGTGCTCAGCTGAATCGCGCGGCCTGAAATTTTGCCTCCGTCCCCAAGGGGAAGCGTGGGGTGGGGGAGGACCGGAGGGGAGGCGGGAGATGGAAACTACCTGCGCGGCGCGCGCGGCCGTGTTTCCCGCCAGTGAGCGCCCCGCGGCCTGAAATTTTGCCACCGTCCGATGGGGAAGCGGCGGGAGATGGAAGCTGCGCGGCGCGAGATGTGATTTTCCGGCGAGAGTTACGATGCGTCGCCGGTGACCGTGGCCCATTCCTTCCTCGTTCGTACAGACCGATAAAAAAAAAGAAAAGAAAACAAGGGCTGCGCTGTTGTGACGTTCTTGTTTGATTTTTTTTCCTATTTTTGTTTTGCTATATACTCCTTTGGCTCCAAAATAAACGCAGTCACGTTCCTCAATGTGAGACATTTTCTTCATGTTCTCCAACATTTTTTCCCTGTTCAATTATTTTATACCCCTGTGTCACGAACCTGGACTACCAAATCACGACTACAAGGGTAACTGATACAATTTGGGGAGAATTAGAGGGAGTTTAGACTGGGAATAGCAGGATCGGAGGGAGAGATAGCAAGAACAGCAAAGGTTCCAGGAACTTAGACGAAGGTAGAAGACGACGGTTCGAGTTTCGGTTCTGGTTCGATGATCATTACAAGAGTCGCCTCTCAGCATTTATATCTTTACCCACCATCTACTGACTTGGGCTCAAGCCATTGGGCCAACCCATCGGGCTCGCAGGCCCAGTGCACACACCCATCGGCTCGCAGGCCCAGTGCACACACCCATCGGCTCGCAGGCCCCGTGCACACACACGCATGGCTGGGTCATGACATTCCCTCCCCCTTAAGCAGCAGCTTGCCCTCAAGCTGTGGTCGGTGTAGAATATTTTCCGCAGCACCGATAGTCTTCAGGGGTCTTCAATCAGCAAACTGTAGAAGAGAACTTTACTCTTGATGGTGCTCAAACATCCTGAGGTGCTTGAGTGGTGACGGACAGACAACTTGGACTGAAAGAGTTCGATGATTGAGAAAGACAGGGCGGCTTCACTTTGGTAATGGTAGATTGCAGCTTTCACAATACTGAGTCTGCCCTGATCGAGATATGCCTCAAGCTGTTGTTCTGTCACTTCGTCTGAGATAAACTGAAGCTCCCATCTTAATGATATATCCATTGCAGGGTCATTAGTTTCCAGAACTGGTCGCATCACTGTAGAAGTGTCAAAGGATTCATTCCTATGAGGAAGAAGAGCAGGGCACTTCCAAAGCAGCTTATCTGTCAAATCTTGGAAGATACTGAGGATGATCATCGTAGAACTATCAGGTTGCATCAACATAACATCACACCAGGGAACCCAAACTGGAGGACTTGGAGATATCCATTGAACTGCCCAGTCCATGCTCAGCCAACCAGATAACAATTCCATGTAGTGTTCCTTATCTAAAATCCCTGCCATCATGTTGACAAGCTCCATCCCTTGTATCAACCTTCTATTTCTGTAGTACTGAAACTATATGTTAGTGTGGGATGGCCATGGCTGCCAATAATTACTGCTCCTGATCATCTGTTCTCCCTTTCTATGAGCTTGTGTATTTTTGTCCACCAAGAAATAATTTCTATAGTAAGCGCCTGTACAATGCACAGCAAGAATCAATGCAGCTCCAGTGAACCAATCCACCAACTTACTGAATATTGCTGTGCAGTACATTCTGTAGCTCAATATGAAATACTCATCATAATCCAGCAAGTAAAAACTCCATATCCAATCAGGTTGTAGCCACAGGACTCTGAACTGAATGTTGGGTTGACAACCCAAAGCCTGTACTTCTGTTGTGGATATAACTAGTTGGACTGCCAGTGGATGTTCCAAATGCACGGTACAGAAAGATGGCCATGGAATTGGCCTGAGCTGACCCCCAATGCTCAGGATCCCAAACTGCATATGTGCTGACCACACTGTAGCCCAGAAGTTTTCCAAGAGCACAGAACTGAAATAACAACTCATCTGTAGCATACTTGGCCATACTAAATGCAGAGTAGAGCCTCCAGGATCCCAATATGCAAACACTGACGAAACCAGTATCTCAGAATTTTGAACAAACCAAACGCTTGGATGAGGTGGAGGTGGCCATGGCAAGATAGCAGACTCAACAGACACCAATGAGTTGGAAATCGGCAGAATCATACACACTGCACCTGATGGTGTTGTCGTGGAGGGTGGCCACTCTTTTGGAGACGTGGCCGCCGAGGCTGGCATGCACCAAGCGATGGCTGAAGGTGCTGCTGTGGTAGTCGCGGTGAAACTGCAGACAACATGTGCCGCTGACGTGCTGGGCAGCAACTTGGGGCGCACAGCCATGGAGACGGCCGTGCGGGCGTGATGCAACCGCAGAGCTCTAGGACGCAATCCTCCATCACTGCAGTGGCGTCGACGGAGACGAGCGCGTCCCGGTCGAACTCGGGGGCGAAGTGCTCCATCGTCTCGGCGGTGTCGATGGAGAGGAACACGTCCCAATCGAACTCGAAGGCGAGGTGCTCCAGCGCCCGTCGTCGTGGACGAAGACGAGCGCGGTGGTATGGCCGGCGAAGTCGACGAACAGATGCACCCACTCGGCAAGCTGCGAATGGTGCTGCATGATGTCTCGCACAAGCCTGCCTGGCTGCGGTGGCAGTACATGCCTGCCAGGTGGCACACACAGCCCTGAGGACGGCCGTGGGGACCCTCGTCGGTTTCTTGGCAATCTTCTTCACGGCGAGCAACGGCGGAGTCAAAAGCCGGAAGGAGACGACTGCAGTGGTGACTGGAGTCGGCGCCACTGATTTCGTGGTGGCCGTCGTCGGGGCAGAGCATGCTGACGGAGGAGTCGACAACGACGATGGAATCGTAGCCGCAGTTGCCGATGCGGATGCCGAAATTTTGGTTTCTGAAGTCCGACACTTGGCGGCCACCACCATACTATCCTGAGCGGCTGGTACCACAAGATGAATGCGCATAATGTTGAAGCCATCCCATATGCAGCGTCCATGACAAGCATCCCGAGCTTGCCTGGCATGATGAGCAGATCGGAATAAAACAAGTGCCTCCACATGAGTTGCCTCCATGATAATCTGCATCTTCTCTGCTCCATATGGATCAAACAGCTGGTGCAGCACCTCCTGGGTCACTGGATACAGAATATGGCTGACGGTGACATGAAGGCAAGCTTCAGAGGACTCCTGTCTGGGATGAGACATTTCGTCAACCACCTGCCGTGCCCCAACAGAGGTGTGTGCGATTCCGCTCGAATCAGCGTGCCCGGTGGAAGTCGACGGAGGTGTAGCCACGGCAGTGGGCGTCGTCGAGGAAGGGGACCACGCACGCGTGCTGGTGGTGGGTGGAGTCGACGCGGTCGCCGGGCGCGGAAGGCGTGGACAGCGCGGCTGGTCTGGGTTCGGTGTCGACGAAGGGGGTCGTGAACGCGGCCGACGACGCTGCCCGGCGTGGGACGGCGCGGCTGTTGTCGCGACCGTTGTCGTTGAGGCGGAGGTCACGGACGGAGGAGGTCGCGGCGCCGCAGGACACGACCCATCATGGCCAGCTTCTCCTCCGCGTCTTGTCTCAACTCCGCCATCCTCCCGAGTGAGGGAGGCGATCGGGCAATGAGCGAATCGGCGGTGGCGAGAGGTGGTGCAGACGCCGATGACGCCATGGCAGCCGAAGAACTGGTCCGCCAATTTCGTCCAAAGACGACGAACAAATTTGGGGAAAAATTTAGGGTTCCCAAATTGAAGGCTCGAATACCAATTGTCACGAACCTGGACTACCAAATCACGATTACAAGGGTAAGCGATACAATTTGGGGAGAATTAGAGGGAGTTTAGACTGGGAATAGCAGGATCGGAGGGAGAGATAGCAAGAACAGCAAAGATTCCAGGAACTTAGACGAAGGTAGAAGACGACGGTTCGAAGTTTCGGTTCTGGTTCGATGATCATTACAGGAGTCGCCTCTCGGCATTTATATCTTTACCCACCATCTACTGACTTGGGCTCAAGCCATTGGGCCAACCCATCGGGCTCGCAGGCCCAGTGCACACACCCATCGGCTCGCAGGCCCCGTGCACACACACGCATGGCTGGGTCATGACACCCTGCTTTCTACTTGGCACTTTTGCGGACAGAAAACTTCATACTATTTTAATGCCTTATAAACAATCTTTAAATTTATTATTAGTCATTAATTATTACTGTCTCTTTATAAGGTGTGACTCTGAAACTATACTTTGACTATTTTATTTATTTTATATTATATTATTTAAAAACTATGATAATTAGATAGTACTCCCTCCGTTCCAAAAAACATGCAACTATGGGTTGCGTGCCGGATAAAATAACTCATGTTTGATCAAGTTTCTAGCAAATAGTATTCGTATTTATAGCGTCAAATTAATTTATTATAAAAATAGACTTTATAATTAATCTAATGGTGTTTATTTGACATTACAAAAGTTTATAGTTTTTTATCTATAATTAGTCAAACTTGATACACTAAAACATGCTACTGCGCGAAAGTTGCATGTTTTCTAGAACGGAGGGAGTACATTTAATTACCAACCTAACAGTATCAAGTTTATAATTAAAATTGTTAGCTATACTACTAATCAAACGTTTTAATTATTGACCCTTAATGTGTGTGTGTGCGTGTCTTAGAAATGATAATAGAGGTATTTTGGGATGTGATCAATCCATCATCATGGACTAGAGAGAGCTACATATACTCACAGAGTATTTTATGTTAAAAATTATGTTTTTAATATTACAAATGTATTGTGTTATTTCAACCATAAGCCAAAAAAGACATTGATACTTATACATAACTAAATAGAGAAAGTTAATCCCATGTTTATACTCCCTCTGTCCCTGAAAGGAGTGATTCCTAGAAACCGTGTCAATCAAACTTTTTTTAACTTTGACCAACTTTATAGAAAAGAGCAATAACATCTATGACATAAATTTAGCATATTATGAAACTATATTCCATGGTAAATCTATTGATACTAATTTGATAGCATAAATCTTAATGCTCTTTTCTAGAAAATCGGTCAAAGTTTAAAAAGTTTGACTTAAGACAACTCTAGAAATCACTTCTTTCAGGGACAGAGGGAGTATATGTACATGTAGCCCGAGGCACGGTACTATAATCTGAAGTATGGTTTTTAGATCTGACCCAAGCACGTGGTATGGCCCGATGTTGTGTGGGCCTGAACCGGTACAGCCCTGTGTATAGAACCACATTTGGCACGTGGGTAGGCACAATATGGCACAACAACTCGATAAAATCTAACTGCTCCCAATTGCTAATCCTAGTTTTATTTTTCCCATATAGCCTCACACATGGACTCGTGCCAGATCCTCGCGGGCAACCCTCTCTTGCGTTGTGCGAGTCACATCACTACGGCTGCCCTTCCCCTTCCCCGAGGAACGCCGTCACCATCACAGGCCAACCTCACCGCTCCTCATCTCCTCGAGCCGGCTCCGTCACGCCTCGACGATCGTCGCTCCTCTCCTAGCATGGAAAGGAGCCTAGGAACTGCGTCTTCCCTGAGCCAGTGCCGACACTATTCGTCTTTCTTCCTGTTGACTCATGTCGCCACCTCCTCTTCCTCCTTCCTTGCACAACACGCGCTGGAGCGCTGCAAACGGCCTCCCTCAAGTCGGTAAAGCCAGTGCCAAATGTGAGGACCTTGGTTCGACTTGAACAGCTGGAATGGTGGACTTCTCAGGCAGGCCCGACTCGAAAAATGGTCCCGCAGACCATGCCTAGGCCATTGAATCACCCCCGATGAATCGGCACGACAAGGCCAGTTTGAGCCGACCCATTGAACATCTATACCCAAATTTAAACTCATATTTTAAAATGCTAAAAAGCAGATACTTTCTTACATAAATTTTAAATTTCTGTGAGCCCAAAGAGGGGATGTCCGGTGAACTCAGAGGGCACGTGCACGTATAGACAATTCGTTGCCAGAATGAGCCAAAAGCATAAATCGATGTGATTGGCTGTCACTACTCCTATCTGTGAATGGAAAAACCATGAATAATACATCTAAGCCCCCTCATCATCTTCACTGCCCTACAAAAAATGCATAATTATTCATTTCAAATTGAGAGATTGCATCGGCCATTTCTCTATGAGAAAAACTCTCGGAGGCCAGAATTTATTTTCTAAAAATCAATAACTAGCTACACGTTTCACCTTTTCATTCATAATCTTCGTGTTACAACCATATTTCCTTCATAAACAATTATTGGCCATAATAAAAGTTCACCAATTGCACTCGGGGGATGAGAACCACCGGTCATTGTCACGCAACTCATGGCTCATGCTGGTTTGCTCGTATTAGTATTACTTATTTATAGAAGAACTAGCAGATAGGTCAGGAGTCGAGATTTTTCAACATATAAGAGTAAGAGAAAAATACTCCGTCCAAATCAATAGACAAATAAATGAGTTCAATCTCGTCTCTTTTGCTTGATTGCCATGTATATATAGAGACACCGTAACACTTGCAGAAAAATGGCCAGCCAATTCATAAGTACAATCATGTGCAAGGGATCATATCTATTCCGGTGATTCTATTAAAGAATGAACACGACCATTTAGCACCAGTACATGATTCAGAAGACTAACTAACAAATAACTCGGTACAATATTAGATCTTAAATCAACAGCTAGGGTGAAAGCACAAAAAAATACTAATATTAAATTAGAAAGAAAAAAAAAAACAATTTTGTTAGAGAAAATCAGAAACAGGTGACTGATAGCAAGTAGAGCACTCTGCTATTTTCTTCTCTTAAACAGCTCACAAAATCGATATCCTCAGTCTCTGATAATGAGCTTCCTCTTGCAGTCTTGCTGGTCCAGAGCCAAACAATTCTTTTGGCTCTCATCCATCCTGGCCACCCAGGTTGAGGTCTTTTTTGAGGATGCTCATTTTGCATCTTCCGCAAAATTGGACTCATTTTCTTCATCGACCACTCTTTTTTCCCCACTGCTTGGGGAACAATTTCACAGATAGAGCTTCTAGATTTTCGAAAGAGGAACGGACAGACAATAGATCATTTACTTGAATGTTCTTGGAAGCTTTGAAAAGTCACAATTCAGATGCTCCACTTTCTCCCTGCAGGCAGAACCCATAATGCAAAAACACAAATAAATCACTTACCATGATGCCTTTTGCACAATTTTAAAACAAGTAATCTATAATTGTAAATGACAACCTACCTTCTAGACGAAACAAATTGACTGATCTTGCAGATAAAACATGTAGCAGATAAAACATGTATGAAGCGTAATTCAGATAGAACTTACAAATATAGAAATATTTATTTTGCAAAGCCAAGTGTCCTCTTACAAAGAGTCATTTTCCCACTACTTTTCATGCCATTTTTTTTCCACCCACCACACTGATATGCAATGTTGTCAGCATGTGCTCCTCCAATCAGGTCCTTCTAATCCCTTTAATTTTTTTAGAAGTACCAAGATAGTGAATAGCCTCACACACATGCTAGCAGCCGACCAATGTTCCTAAGAAAACAAAGACTTCACATATTGTGCAACGTCATACCTCACAATGCAATTTTAATTGAACAGCACAAAAATAGTCTATGCTCCATTGGTAAGTAGAAAAATATGTTTAACTCATTATATGCTCCACTGAGGAGGGGGAGGAGGGAGGACAGGGTTTTGTATGGACCATGGTGGAGTGGATGAAGTAGTTGCGGGTGAGTGTGCTAGGCCGCGTGTGCAGAAGTCGGCAACGGTGGCAGCTTGCCAAGCAACTCCATCCGGCCGGGTGGCCTGAGAGAGCCTTCACCCTGGCTAGGTCTACTCTGACTGGACTACTTCCTCATTGGGGGTGGCAGCCGTGGTGCCAACCAGGAGGAGCAGAGATTCGATAGGGGGGGTCAGCGGGGTAGGGAGGGGGGCGCGCGACGAGCGGGGTTAGGCGCCCGGCGTTGGTAGGGGTGGGACGACAGCATCGGCGTGGGAGGGGCGGGGCACCGGCAGACAATGACTCGGAGGCCGGGATATTTAACTTTTTGCCACTACGAATGACGTTCCATAAAAAACCATCGTTGGAATGGCAAATACATTTTTTCCACCATTGAGGAAGCTTTGTTCAGTTTTTGCCAATTTCGCTGATGTGGCAAGACATGCCAGCCTATTAGGGTGGAGAGGCCACGTGAAAAGTACAAAATACCCCTTCCCTTTATGCTTTGATGTGCTGGTCACCCTGTACATGGGCCGGTCTCAATCTGGACCAACCCACAATGAAACCGTATCTGAAGGCCACTGCGGGTTGGTTTGCATCGGGTAGTGGTTGTCTAACCCGGTTAGGTTGCTACCTTCATTGTGGAGTTCGTCGTACATGGTGGTGAGGGTGTGGACTACGAAGGTGATGGTTGGGATCGAGCACACGGTCGAGGCCTTTGAGGCGGTGAGCACATGGTCCTCCACAGTGGCAGCAGCCATCCCTTGCACTGCCGCCACGACTGCCGCTGCCCACCATCGCGGGTGGCCCCAGCGAGCTTCTTCTTGACCTTTTCCTCTCATAGTCCCTGGAGGCATAGGAGCGGAAGCTGGCGCAGAGGCTAACAGGTTAGTTGGGCTCATGGAACACTTCAAAGTCCATGGGTAACATCATCATCTCTGTTGTGGTGAGACCCCTGGTCTTCGAGGCGGCGGCGGCGGCCAACAACGGATACCTAAGGAACTCCATCTATGGCGTTATGTGGCGGAAGTGGGCCGAGTGCTCACATGCTCCTCAATACCGACGCCATGCGGGTGCCTCCGCGACGGTCCCCCGCACAATTTCAGCTGCAGTACTTGGCAACCACAGGAAGCATGTGCGCATTACCAGGTCACTGGCAGACGGGACACTAGCTCTCCCAACTCCGAACCGTGAAATCTGAATAACCCGTGGGTTTCCAAATCGTGATCCAGCGTCTTCCATGGTCTGGGTTGGTTTTTACCCAAACCTGTTTGACCATACCATGTACAGGCCGATGCGCTGGCACCCTTAGCAGCTAGGGAACGGGAATTTGACCCAAGTTTCTATTCCCACGTTCCATGTTTTGAGAATATTTTCGTTCTGAAAACGCGAATGTTCCCATTTCTACGTGTAAAATCACACCTCAAGTTCCCGTTTCCATTACCATTCCAAAAACAGGAACTGGAACCCGGCTGCTAAGCTAGCACCTCTCCTCCACTGTATGGCATACAGGCTAAGCACGGATGCGTGCACAACAGCACTAGAATGCACACGGCGTTGCCTCTCACCCTATTCATGGTCTGGTTTATCCAGGTTTTGGTTAAAAACTGACCCAGACCATAGGCTGTGCTATCCCACGGTTCGGGACCCGGGTTTCATGGGTTTCACGGTTCGGAGTTGGGGAACAAGGAGTTGATGGCTGTCCGTCCATGAGCGAGCCGGCAATCAAGCGATGTGCTCAACTTGCCTCTCTTGGCAGCAGTACGGGCCAGCGAAAGTCGATGAAGAAAGAGCCTTGTGCTGTAGCGGCAAAACGCGACAATGTCCCCGCCGCGAGGCTCTTGTCGCGGACGTAGCAGTTCCAGACCTTGGTCATCACGTAGCCATGGATGCTGCTCCGCGACGCCGCCATCCCGCCGCACGCATCGTGGATGCACGGCATCGTGCCCTGCGACCTGGCCGCCGCGCCGCAGCGCGCAGCAGCAGATGCTGGGCTGTGGCTGTAGTCGCCGCCACCTCCGATTCCTCTGCTGCAGGCCACCGCGGGCGGCAGGGCCATATGGAATCGCAGCGATCGATGATGCAGTAGCGCACTGGACCCGTTCCAGGTATATATCTTGAAGCTAGCTGATCCTGATGAATCTGCCGCTGCCTTGGCTGATCAGCAGGAGATGATTCGATGGTGCGCTGGTGGAATAAAGAAGACGATTCAACGGGTTCAGCAATTTCGAACCAACGAAAACCAGCCCATATCTAGCGTTGGCGTCGGGGCGTCTCCTCTGGCGCGATGCACGCACTCGTCAAACGACGGCAGGCTGGGGCGCGCTCCTTGTTCGGCATCAGGGAGTGTCCCCCGGCTCGGCGCGCTCCTCGTACAGCGTCAGGGCGGCGCCCGCTTCTGGCTCGATCGGCGGTGGTGTCAGTACGTCGGCGACGACATGGGTGCATGGTTTGTCAAGGTGTTAGCGGACGTCGTGCTCGCCGCCGCAGTCATGCATGCTGATGCAGAGCGCGCTGGCTGCCGACATGCTGATGTCATGTCGCGCTTGCTCGCTGCCGCCATGTCGATGAGCTAGGGGCCCGACGCGGCGTGGACATGTGTCGTCGCAACGCGTCATGCAAGTATGCGCAAGGTATGCGCAAGGCTGCAAGCACACATGCAATGCAGCAGGTCCATGCATGTGTCGTCGCAACTCGCAACGCGTCATGCATGATGCTCCAGCCTTCAGGACCTCGCGATGGATCTCGACGTACGGCGCGGCGCAGAGTTAGCTTGACGCACTTGGGCGTAGATGGCAGCACGGGCGTTCGTCGATCAGTCGCTTCTTGGTGCATGTGAGTGCTGAGCTGGCCGATCCTGTGTGCCTGCTCTTCAATTCCGGCTGGCCACGGCTCCCGTGCGTCCCTCCTGTCAGGAGCTCGGTGGAGCGGGACACAGACCAATGCAGCGCAGGTGTTCACAGTCTGGGGCGCTGCTGGATCGGTCCTGGTCCCTTGCACTCGGCTCATAAGTTATCAGATCAGGCCATGCATGCCTGTTAGTATTGGAGAAGGGATGTCTCGATCGTGTGGGCGCACGTATACATGCAGCCATACGTGTATGCTAATTACCTTGAAACACGCCAAATATTCTTTAATCTCTACAAATAAAATCTCTTCTCTACTACAAATAAAAAGAACAAAACTATGAGATTTTTCTTCATGCGGTAAATATCCTAGCCGGCCACCATCTTTCTGCCCTCGTGCGGTAATTACGCTGCCTCCGATCCTGCCCGACGTCGTTCTACAAAGGTCCTTCTCAAAAAAGAAAAAAAAACCGTCGTTCTACAAGGTGAACATGCGACCGTGCTTCCCCTTCTATTTTTTTTTTTTTTTTACCCAAGCCAATCCGGGTTTTTTTTTGAAACTAATTAACTAAGCCAATCTGGGTTTTACAGCAACATTTAATCACGCAATCACAGCAATCACGGCCCCGCAATCCACATCTCCTTCCTCACGCACAATCTCCTCCCCCATGCGACAATCACGGCCGCTCTGCCTATCTCTTCCCTCTCTTGGCAGCTCACGACATCGTCGCCCTCTCCTTCGCCATGGTAGCCGCGTCGTCTCCCTCGCCGAGCCTGAAGAGCGTCGTCTCCCTCACCGTACCAACCCTAATGAGCGCTGTCGTTCTCTGCCCTCGCCGCCGCAACCACGCGCCCTTGCCATTGCGGCGGCGTGCGAGGATGCGTGGAGACACGGAGGCGCAGGGGCTAGGACCGCGGGGCCACGTCGACGGCGCATGATTCGCCGTCGCGGGTGGACCGCAGCAGGGCGTGCGGGGACGGCGGGAGTTGGCTACGCGGACGCGGGCTGCTGGCAAGGCCGCGCATGCATGCTCAAGGTCGCGTAGGCAGGCGTGCACTTCTCGTCTGACTCTGGCGGCGACGGGGCGCGTTCGCGCTCTCGGACCTTGGCCTCGACGGGCTCATCAACGAGAATCCTCTCGTCGTCACAGAAGACGTCATGGCGGCCACACTGCATGCCACTGCTCCTCGTGCAGCTTCTCAGCGGCGGCAGCAGCTCCAAGCCATGCGCCGTCATGTCCGCTAGGGCGGCGTACCATCAGCTGCTTGAGGAGCCCGTCGCGTGGTCATCGACATCAGGACGCTCAAGGATGCACGAAAGGACGTCACTCCTGATCTCAAGGAGGCCAAGAAGAAGGTGTGGCTGTCGTGCCATACAATAGTGATGACAAGAACGGATTCTTGAAGAAGCTGACACTAAGGGTTCAAGGAGCCAGAGAACACCACACTGATCATGCTTGACAAATGAGAACCTCAGATCCTGGTTAATAACTGCAATGTGCTTCGTCATTCTGTGTAAATACTTCTAACTGTTCTCCAGTTGGATTCATTTAACTCCTTATCACAATCTAATGAACCAATTTTGCTGCATTTCATTCAAAACAACATGCCACGGAATAGCTATGGTGTTAAATCCTCAGTGCTGTCTTCTGATTAGTCTTCTGGTGTTAAATCCTCGGTGTTCTCAATTACAGAGTTTGTACATGGTTCAAAATTATTTCTAATACATTTTAACATTTGTGGGCAGCAGATTAATTTGTGGACCAAGCTGTGACATACTGTCACCCACTGTTTCATATATCTATTGAGCTTTGGATTTTTTTTCCCCCCTCATGATATCTGTAGTTCTGTAGGCAAGCACGAGATAGAGATTATTACTGTCTTTTAAGGTAACCAGGAAGAAAATGGACAACTCGAGAGCACTGAAAATTATCTATCCTACGTCGTTGCATATGTCAAACTGTATGTGGCACTGATTCAGAGGTCTGTGCACTTCTTTTCTTGTGTGCTTATTTTACAACTTGATCTATCTGAATTAATGAATTTTCATAAGATATAAGCCTCTACTATGCATTAGATTGGCCAATTGCAGTAGGACAGAAATAATGTGACTCCCTAACTTCATTTACAGACAGAAATCAAAGGTGTACGTCATCCTCAATTCTCTACCAGTTACTGCAGCCACTGCCTGTGCCATTTTTTTTTGTATTCGAGCATTTCCTTTGGTTCTCGGTAATGGCTATGCAAAATTTAGTATGCTCAGCAGAGGAAATGTTCGAAAATCCTAACCAGTTCTCGGACTCTAAGGTTTGTGTCTCCAACTCTTCATGCCTTTTGCTTAGTGATTATCTGAAAAATGCCATATATATGTCTGGTTGACGAAGTAACATTAATTTTCAAAGTACGTTCGTCCTGGACAAGATTGTACTATTATTTATTAGTGGCTTAATGCCAATGATTAATATCGCTCAATGACTCCTTGTTGTGACCTAGATGGACAGGAGTGGTGCAAGGCCCGGGCGGACAGGAGTGGTGCAAGGCCCGGGCTCAAGGCGTAAATGTGCAGGTACTGCTGTACAACTACTGGATTAGTAATTTTGTACTATCAAGTGCTTTCCTGAATTTTCTTCTCTTAAACTTCAACTAAACAGTTGGCTTCTCTAAGATTCAATTTAACGAGTGTTATCCATGCTGGAGGTACATGACATGAGTCAGGAGGAAGCCAACTTTCTCTAAAGCTCCCTCTTGCAATGGCTTGTTGGAACTAATGGACCAATAAACATTTAACTAGCTATGGATAAACATTTAACTAGCTATGGATGGAGGGTGAGATTAAGTAAACTTTGCTTTAGCCAACACTATATCAATAATTCAATATCTTATTGCGATCCATCCATGCTATGCTGACCATAATTGTGTTCAATGACTCATGGCTGTCAGAGACCATTGTGTTATATTCATTTAAGAGATTTTTTTACTATGTTTGTGGAGGCGTTTGAAAGCATTTTTGGTGTCTATGATTTGTGGGTCCGTATGAGAGAAAACGTTGGGAGGTGTTTTAGAAGAGGCGCTTTGTGTATCTATGATTAACGGGCCATACGCACAAAAATGCCTCTAGATGCCTACGAAAAAAGAAAAACACTAATTCCGACTTATTTTTTTTCATAGTTTTGCAATGTAATCAAGGGTAAAACAGTTAATGTATAATAAAAATCATAATATTTTTAATAGTATAGTTAGATGTATAATTCAAATAGTACAGTTAGATAAATATTTTTTCTTGACAATTAAATCAAGAAATTTCTAGGGTTTCTCCGCCGGCATCCAGCCATTATGCGCATCTGCACGCCGCCAGCCTGCCGCCACGCCGGTCGATGGCCTCTACTTCCCGTCCTCCTTCCTCGGCCCGCCCCCCACCAGCATTGGCATTGGGGCAGCACCCGCTCCCCCTCCCTCCCCCGTCTTGGCGCAGGGCGGAGGCCTCTCCCGCGGCGCGCCGTTCTTCCCCTGGAGCGGTATGGCGCGGGCGCTGTCCGCCGACAAGCTCGCCCCCTTCAATGCCCTCAGCCCGGACTAGGAGGTCGACTGGCACCTCCACCGCTGCTTGGCGCCGCCGGGGGGGGGGGCTCCCCGCCCAGCGTCGCTGGTGCGGAACCGGCACCGAGCATTTGTCGACCGCCTCGTCCGCGAGGGTGAGCACTACTCCGAGGACGCCATGCGGGAGCGGGAGCCCTACCTGCACCGTGATTACCTCGGCAGGTTCTGGGACCCGCTTGGCAGGGCCATGGCGTGTCCCTGGGAAAGGTGGTCCGAGACGCTCATGCGCCGCGTGGATGAGGCGGTCATCGTGGAGAAGATCCGTGGGTAGCAAATTAGAAGAGGGGTTGATTCCAGCGAGTGGGTGGGTGCTGGCACCATGGAGACCATGGAGGAGCAGCAGGAAGAAGAGGAGGAGGAAGAGGAAGAACGGATCAAGGAAAATGGGACAGGGGTCGAGAAGCCGATTGGGACTGAGGTTTGTTTCCGCTGGTTTTTGTTATTATTTTCTACGTTTACTGGCTTTGTCGTGCTTTCTCTATTTGTACTGTGAATTGTTCGTAGTTTATTCAGTGACTCACATGCTTGTGTACATTAATTTGAAATAGAATAATATTAAAGGATGCACAACTGTTTACTGTTAGGAGCTAAATACTTAGCTTGAAGACATACCTATCAACCATCCTTCTCGTCCACTTTGCAATTATGATATGTAGATTCAGACAATAGTTGGAGCAGTAGAGCACTAAGGTTTGAAAAAATATCTAATTTAGAGATGCTCCTTACTACAACACTAAGATCTCGAAGAAGTCTGGAGTGGCTCAGAATTTTTGTTATTTCACCTACAAGGAAGTCAGGAGTGGCTCGTAATTTTTGGTTGAACTTCATCACAATGTGATTCTTCCTTTAGATGCACTGACCTCGCAGGAGATGAGTTTCTTTAACTTCAGTAATAGGCTGCTGATTTGGTGCCTGAGAAGAATCGATATCCAGGCCTAAGAAGCTGACCACTCTTTCTGTTTTCTCCAGTCCTGAAAACTTGGATCCTGCTCTTCTGCGTCCTGGTCGTGTGGACAGAAAGGTAGAATTTGGGCTACCTGACCTGGAGGGCCGTACCCAATTTTCAAGATCCATACACCTACCATGAACTGCAAGCGAGTTATTTGTTTCGAGCTTCTAGAATAGTGTTTTTTGGCTTCTCCCAAATGGGCAGTAAGAAGTTTGTCTCAGGGGACACGGTAGTGAACCCGCAATTCTTATTGATCTGAACTTGTAAAGAGTTATTGCACTGAACTTGTAATTTGCCTGTACTAGAGGTTGTACCAGAAGTGCAGCACATATGTGGCGTTTCTTTTGCCTGTTTTGGATGTTAGATGTTTGCTTTGGCATTTGACTATGCAAATTTGAGAATACATCATGTGCTGCTCGACTGCCCAGTGGCCAAACAGATGTGGTTTCAGGTTCGTTTGGGAACGGGGATCAGGTTGCCAAACCTGAATTCAGATAACTGGGTGACTGACATATTCGCGGGAGTTTGCTCGGAGAAAGAGACGGCCATAATCCTCTGTGTCATGTGGGCGTTGTGGTCGATGAGAAACAAGAGAAGACATGGAGAACAACATATGAGTATCCAACAAGCAGTGGTATGGGCAAGGGATACTGCTTTCGATCTGTGGCAACTGAGTCATGCAACCATGGCGAAGAAGCAACGACAGGATGAAGGAAAATGGAAACCGCCGGACACCGGTTGGGTTAAAGTTAATACTGATGCTGCGTTCCAGGATCAGGGGAGGACGGGAGCAACAGCGTGTGTTATTCGGGATGATAGAGGGCGATTCAAGATTGCTTCAGCGCGGTGGTATGGCAGGGCGCTGGACGCCTGTATGATGGAGGCCTTAGCGTGTCGGGATGGGCTCAGGCTGGCAAGACAGAACGGTGATCAGTAGGTTAACCTGGAGACGGACTGTCTGGAGTTGATTCAGTTGTGGAAGAAGATGGAGACTCAAAGATCAGCAGTTAACCCGATCTTGAGAGAAATACAAGAACTGAAGCTTGCCTTTAGGGGTTTTAGTTTTTCATACATTAGCAGAAAATGTAATAATGTAGCTCATATCTTAGCTAAGCAAGTCTCTAACACATGTATTAGGGAGATGTGGCATGTCACTCCCGCCTGTGTAGAGAACGCTGTGTTGATGGAGGCTTCGGCCACGTAATGAATGAAAGGCAAGCAAGTCACAAAAAAAAAGGGCAGTAAGAAGTTTGTCTCAGGGGACACGGTAGTGAACCCGCAATTTCTTATTGATCTGAACTTGTAAAGAGTTATTGCACTGAACCTGTAATTTGCCTGTACTAGAGGTTGTACCAGCAGTGCATCACATATGTGGCGTTTCTTTTGCCTATTTTGGATGTTAAATGTTTGCTTTGGCATTTGACTTTACAAATTTGAGAATTTTGAGTTCACGGAAGCTTTATAGGATAGTAAGCTATATATTTCGGTTGGACTGAATTTCTGAACACACAATTGTAGTTCATGCATTGTCTCTGACAGAATGAGCTCTATATGTGTTGTTTAGTTTCTTATGGAATGAACTACCTACTGAACTGCAGGTCAGCAGATCCATCCGAAGTTGGCTCCTGGTAGTACTATTTTCAGAGCACTGGCAGATCCTCGTAATCTTGAATATCCCAACAGTTGTCAGCACAGTAACATTAAGGCACGGAGAAAAGAAGCATTACAACCACAAAGTAGATGTCTACAGCTTTGCAATTGTGTTGTTCATTTCTCACATCTCAGATTGCTTACCAGTTATCACCACCAAATTTTACTAATAATGGAACTATCTTAACTTATTTACAGGGAACTTACACATCAATTCGGACTCAAATTTAAAGCGGCTGAACCTAATGGAAGTGATTTTTACTATGCAATTTGTTGTTGGATGGGTGGACTAATACCATGCTTCTGTTCGTATTCACAATCCTAGTTGAAAGGCTGGTGCATGAAGTGAATGATGTTTTGGATAACTCTGAACACATTTGTACTGGTGAAATGGTGAACTGCATATTTGTTACTAGTAAAGATATTTTAATTCTTTGTTCCTAGTAAAGATATTTTAATTCTTTGTAACTAGTAAAGATATTTTAATTCTTATAAAATGGTGTTTGATCCAGGAATTTACTGTAATGTAATTTGAACTAGGAGCAAATCCATGGCCTGTGTTGTGATAATGTTTATGTGGCAAAGGTAAAAGGAAAATCAAATCAGGGCCTGCGGTTGTTGAAAATGTTTCTGTGGCAAAGAGAAAAAGAAAAATCAAATCCAGGGCCACATATGTGGCGTTTCATAAATGTTTGCTTTGGCATTTGCCTTTAGTAGTTTGAGTCGAATTAAGTCAATTTGCATGGACAAGCTAGCATTGCACAGCTCACTAGCTTCCTCAAGATTGTAACACACGCAGAGTTCTAACACACGTAAAGTTCTAACACACACTCATCTAATTATGATTAACTGTGCTAACTGGCCAAAAGTTGTCACTGCTTCCTAAAACATCACTTGTTGTGAAGCTTCATTCTAATTAATGCTTAGCTTTCAGCTTCTTTCTGAGGTCTTTGATCTGCTTAACCATGGCATCCACCGTCTTTGTGAGGCCATCGATCTGCCCAGCCATGCATGACATCCACCGTCTTTTGGAGGCTCAGATATGCAGCCGGTGAATGATTGTGGAGCACCTGAGCCCGAGCTGTCGAAGGTAAACATCATTAATTAGATAAGGACTACGTAGTTCATTTTTGCAACTAAAAAGTGAAATAAATGGGCCAAACATTGACTTCATAGCATAACCAAGAATTCCTAAAGTACAAACATTATATAAAGCACCCAGGAAGCATCGGCTTCTAGAACAATGAAAGTAAATGCATAATTAACAATTAATAGCAATATGAGAAATCATATAAGCTAATAAGATCTACCAGAAATATAAAAAGGAATTGTTCCGACGTGAAAGCAGCATGCTTTTTGCATGTAGGATGCGGCCGCCTTGTGCTCTCGCAAAAAGCAAGCCCAGCGGCGGCCGAGGGGCACGGCGTCGCGTCGTCGTCTGCGGCTGCGCGTGAGTTCAACCAGCCGTTCTGGCGCTTGCGAGTTTTGCGTCACCACGTCATGTGCGTACACGCCACCGTCAGGCAGACCCACTTAATTAACCCAACCAAATCCAAATCCAGCTAATTCATATATTCATGGGTGGTTCAAAAATCCATCCAAACCCATCTAAACCGGCGCAGGACGTGGACACTTACATCGCCGTAGGATGACGCGTCTGACCTCGTCTCCAAGGAACTTACCCTCCGCCCGTTCTCTCTCCTTCATCCCTACTTCATACCCTGCGGTGGACGAGGGGAGCCGTCTTCGTCGCCCTCACAAAGGTGTTACATTTCGCGGCCGAGAAAAAGGCCGCAGACATCTTCTCATGGCCGATGAAGATGGCTTCTTCACGGCCGAGGAGGATGGCTTCGTCATCTTGGACGGGTGCGGCGGAGGTGGACGACGAGGAAGGGAGATGAGTGAGGAGGCGAGATGAATCTAGATGCGGAGGATGTAGTTTTGTGAAGTTTGCGAGCAACTGCGATCCTACAATTATGGAAAATAATAATATATCGGCCATCATCTCTAGACGTAGTTAGCCACGTGAGGGGAGATAGGAGGTGGGAATCATCGCCTCTGACCAGTTGGACGCGAGTCACCAGCCGACCCCCCCACGCGAGCGTCCATCAGGATGGCTTAGCGGCGGCCCATGATAGCGCGGTCCACTCGGAGCACGCCATACAAGACTACGTAGCGCTGCACCATCGTATCACAGGTTCATACGTACTCTTGCCTTTTCTTTTCTATTCTTTTTGTTTTTATTCTTATTTTCATTTCCATTTAACTTTTAAATATTTTTATTTTATTTTCTTAATGTTCACTCTTAAGTTGGTATATTTATTCTTTTCTTCCCTTTCTTCTATTTCTTTTTTAACTTGTGTTTTTATTTTCATTATATTTTTAATACATTTTTTTACTCTAATTAATTCTTTTATTTATTTATTTTACTTTTTTATGGCTATAGAGTTAGTGTATGGTGTGTCTAAACAGCGGAGTTGGTGGTCCACACTTGCATATGAGGTCTGTATGACTTTATTTTTAATACTTTTTCTTCTATTCTTCTATTTTTATTTTCTATGTATTTTTGTTTTCTTTTAGGAGGGTCTTCTTTTTTATTCTATTATTTTATTTTCTTTTTACGGTTTGTCAATCTTTTGGTAATATTTTTCTAATTAATTAATTAATTAATTAATTTTAATTATTTATGTTTCATAGCATATGTTATTTTTTTATTTTCCATTTTTTTCTTCTTCTTTACTTCACTATGTTTACTTATTTATTTTTATTTTTATTTTTTATCTTTTTTATATAAATTCCATGATACACATATGATGTTCACATAATATATGTAATGTTCCATAATGTATTTTAGAATGTTCATGTAATAAATAAAATGTTCTATGATTATCTTTCAATATTCCCGGGTCCTATGAGATGTTCTATAGTAGAGTTTATATTGTTATAGTAGTATTTATGTGTTCTATGAGTTTTGTATTGTGTTCTTTTATTTTTTTCATTATATTTATTTTCTTTATACTTATTTATATTTAATTATTATTTTCTTTTTATTTTATTTTTATGATTTTCTTTATTTCTATGGTTTCAAGGGTTGTTTCTTTGTCTTTTTTCTTTTCCTTGTTTTTTTATCTAGAATGCAGTCTTTACTCTTTTTAATTCTTATATTTCTGTGAAATACATACAATGTTGTGATATGTAATATATTTCGGATGTTCACCTTGTATAAGTGAGCTAAAAATGTCTCAATATTTTCAGTCTTTATTTTGATGTTCCCAACTTATTTTTTGATGTTCCTAGTGTATGAGTATATAGTTCCACTTATTTATTTTTCTTTCTCTTTGCTTTAGATTATTAGTCTTTTATAATTTATTTTATCTTTTTAATTTTTTATTTTATTGTAATTTTTATTTGTTTTTTGTCCTTTACTTTTTATATTTCTTAAGATATATATGATGTTCTATTATGTATTTTTGGATATTTAGTTATATTATTCCTTTATTATTTTTGATAAAATTATATCCATGAGGTGTTCATATGGTATTGATATTAATATGATGTGATATTTTTCTAGCAAATATATATATTAGGTTATTTTATTTCTAATTTTCTTCGGTTTTTTTCTACTTTGTTATCTTTCTTTAATTATATAATTTTTTTATTTTAGTTGTTTTATTTTTATTTTATATTTTATGAGATAAATATAATAAATATAATATTCATGTACTATACGTATGATGTTCCGGATGTATATTGTGATGGTCTCGAGAACATACGTGTGATGTTCACGTTTTATACATGTGATGTCCTATGATATTTTTGGTATGGTTATATAGTATATTACATATGTTCTTCAATTATCTTTATAATTATGTTTCATTTTTAGCTCCACTTATTTGTTTTTTCTTTTCTTTGCTTCAGAATATTTGTTTTTTATAATTTGTTTATCTTTTAAATTTTTTCTTATTCATTATTTTATTGTAATTATTATTTGCTTTTTATATTTACCTTTTTATATTTTTTTTAGATATACTTATGTTCTATTATGTACTTTTAGATATTTAGTTATATTTTACTTTTATTTTTCTATAAAATTATATCTGTGAGGTGTTCAAATTATAAATATGTTCTTATAAAGACATCTAATGTCTCACCACGTCCATATTAATGTTCCTTGTCTTTATTTCTATGTTCTCGATTTTTTAATTTCCGATCTCCCTAGTGCATGTGGCGGTTAATGTTCATAAAAAATGTCTCAATGTTGCTAGTCTTTATTTTGATGTTCCAAACTTATTGTCCGATGTTCCCAGTGTATGAGTGTATAGTTCCACTTATTTGTTTTTCTTCTCTTTGCTTTAGATTATTTATCTTTTACAATTTATTTTATCTTTTTAATTTTTTATTTTATTATAATTATTATTTGTTTTTTTGTGCTTTACTTTTTTATATTTCTTGAGATACATATGATGTTCTATTATATAATTTTAGATATTTAGTTATATTATTCTTTTATTATTTTTGATAAAATTATATCCATGAGGTGTTTATATGGTATTGATACTAATATGATGTGATATTTTTCTAGCAAATATATAGTAGGTTATTTTATTTCTAAATTTTTCTGGTTTTTTCTACTTTTTTTTTATCTTTCTTTAATTATATATTTTTTATTTTATTGTTTTATTCCTTATTGTATATTTTATGGGATAAATATAATATTTATGTACTATACATATGATGTTCTATATGTATATTGTGATGTTCTCGGAACATACATGTGATGTTCGCATTATATACATGTGATATCCTATGATATTTTTGGTATGGTCATATAGTATATTACATATGTTCTTCAATTATCTTTGTAATTATGTTTCATTTTTAGCTCCACTTATTTGTTTTTTTTCTTCTCTTTGTTTAATATTATTTATTTTTATAATTTGTTTCATCTTTTATTTTTTTTCTTATTTATTATTTTATTGTAATTATTATTTGCTTTTTATATTTACCTTTTTCAAATTTTTTAGATATACCTTATGTTCTATTATGTACTTTTGAATATATAGTTTTTTTTTTTCTTTATTTTTCTATAAAATTATATCCGTGAGGTGTTCAAATTATGAATATGTTCTTATAAAGACATCTAATGTTTCATCATGTCTATATTGATGTTCCTTGTCTTTATTTTTATGTTCTCAATTTTTTAATTTCCGATCTCTCCAATCCATGTGGCGGTTAATGTTCATAAAAAATGTCTCAATGTTCTTATTTTTATTTTGATGTTCCCAAACTTATTGTCCGATGTTCCCAAAGTGCATGAGTGTATAGTTTCAGTTATTTGTTTTTCTTTTTTTCTTTAGTTTAGATTATTTATCTTTTTGTGATTTATTTTATTTTTTTAATTTTATATTTTGTTATAATTATTATTTATTTTTTGTGCTTTACTTTTTTATATTTTTTTGAGATACATATGATATTCTATTATGTACTTTTGGATATTTAGTATATTATTCTTTTATTGTTTTTTATAAAATTATATACATGAGGTGTTTATATGGTATTGATATTAATATGATATGATATTTTTCTAGCAAATATATATATTAGGTTATTTTATTTCTAATTTTCTCTGGTTTTTCTACTTTGTTATCTTTCTTTAATTATATAAATGTTTTATTTTGATTCTTTTATTTTTTATTGTAAATTTTATGAGATAAATATAATATTCATGTACTATACATACACTACAAAAAATCTGGGCTTCTATGACGATTTGCCGGATGATGAGCACTTATCTGTCATAAACAAAACCTATTTATGACGACTGTCCACAGGATGACAACTGTTTATGACCAAGTTGTTTATCTGTCATAAACATCGTCATACCACACCCTGCATGGCTTTTTGCGGCGATAGATCATGACAACGGTGATCATCATAAAATATGAAACTACTATATTTCTTTATTTAAAAATATTCTTATCCTAGGTGGACTCCTTCCCATCCACGTCAACTCGTAGCCTCATGTTTGAATTGCGGGGAACAAAAAAACTCCAACAAATCTCTCGTCAACTCATGTTTGAATTGCATGAAAAACTCCAACAAACCTATAAAATTGTTTGAATTGTAGGAACAAAAAAACTCCAACAAATCTCTCGTCAACTCATGTTTGAATTGCATGAAAAAAACTCCAACAAACCTATAAAATTGTGGCACAAAGGCGGTTTGAACATGGGACGCGTCATCTTTGCAAAAACCGGGCAATCTCACCACCGAACTACAATATATTTCTAGTCTGAATTCTAGATGCGAGAATGAACATCATCAACTAAAAATTGGCCCAAAAAAGAGAAGCTAAAGTGATTCAAACATACGACTTGTTGCTCGCACACGGGCGCTCTAACCACCGAAGTAATTGTGCACTCGTACAGTCATGGTATTCTTATGCCTTTGTTTTATTGGAGTCTTATGCCATGCTATAGTTCCACGGGAAAAATCTGATGACGACGTGGTCCGGCCCAAGTAAATAAATAAGAAAATGGGAAATCTGATGACGACGTGGCCCGGCGCCTGTAAATAAATAAGAAAATGGAAAATCTGATGACGACGTGGTTTGGCCCAAGAAAATAAAGGAGAAAATGAAAAGCCCGGCCCGAGAAAAGAAAGAAGAAAATGAAAAACCTACTCTAAAACGAGCGATAGGATTCGAACCGAGGCCACTTTGGAACCAAATGAACAAGCCTTACCACTGCGACACGAGTCATCTTGTGCTCATAAGGAGATGAGCATGTTTATATTGTTATGAAACTATGCGGCCTGCTGCATGAACAAATTATGGATACTAGTTGTTAAGATTTCTCTTTTCAATTTCTGATTATAAATGGTAATTGGTATTTCTCCCTCGTACTAGTTTTAAATGTGATAATTTGTTTACTAATAGTTTCAAAAATCATGCTCTATTAATGCAGTTTGTTTTTTTATCTGTGCTAGCTAATGCAATTTGTTTTTTTAGCCAATAGAATTTAGTAGCTACAAGTACCAAGGGCACATGCAAGTAGGATCAAACAATGTTGATTGAAAAAATAACCAAAATAAAGTTTACAGATCTTGAGGAGTTCTAAAAATTTATAGTTGACAACTTTTCTATTTGAAATCGGTTACTATCCCAAAATTTTGTTTAAAGTTCTCACAATTTGAAAATTAAATTTTGAATTATTAAAAAAAACTTAGATGAAGAAATGGCCAAAACCAAAATTGTATTTCTCAATGAGCTCAATAAACTTGTGGTTGACAACTTTTCGATTTTAAATTGTTTCTTGTCCCAAAATTTTGTATGAAGTTCTCATATTTTAAAAATCAAATTTTGAATTGTTTAGAAAAAGTCGAATGGAGAAATTATGAAAAAAAGTTTTTTTTGATATCAACAAGTTCTACAACTTTGTAGTTGTCGATGTTTTCAATTGAAATTATTTATGACGTGTTTGTTAAGAATAGATACATCTCTCACATAGTTATATAGCTAAGTGTGAGATGTTTCTATTTGTGAAGATGAATAGGTGGGAAAATTGCATGAGTTTTATGCAATGCTCATGGATGCAAAATATATTGTCGTGTCAATTTCAAGATTTTTTGATCAAATTCAGTAATTATTGAAATTATTTGTTGAATTGTCATTAAATAAATACAATAATATATGAACTTTGTTAAAAAATCTATGAACTTGCATGAAAACATTATTTTAGTGTACAATCATTTTGTAAAATTTTAAATGATTTTAAAAAAGTAGTACTATACATTGTTTGTAGATGGATACATCTCACACATATGTACGCTTAAAGTGAGAGATGTTTCTATTTGTGAAGGATGTGTAGTCCAACTTTACTAAAATTAGCTTAATTTTTTATGGTAAGTGTATGGACCCAAATATGTTATCATTCTAGCTTGCAAAAAAAAATTTGGACTAAATTTAGATTTTATGGTCATTATTCTTAGGTAATTTAGAGACAAATGGTTAGGATATTCCTACCAAACTTTTGAATTATTCATGTATCTCCGAGGTTTGGCCTCTAATGGAACATAAGAGGTTAAACAAAAATTTATGAATTTTTTTGAGTCACATTAGAAGTACACATAGTTCAATGTGGAATTACCTTGTTGCATCATGTAGAAAATCATTTAAATCTTAGAAAATAACAAATAACTTTTAAAATTATTTAAACTTATAAAAAACATTACTTAGGTAGTCAAGTTCGCGTTAAAATGTGCTAGACACGTCCAGATCATGTAAATGACCATTTATATAACCACAAATTAATATAAAACTAAAAAGTAAATAAATAATGAAATACGATGCATTGGGCCTGAAATCATATACTAGATTCGGCCCAAATAAACCCTACCTCATTCTCAGCCATTGGATGAAAATGAACGGCTTGTGTACATCCCACCTCCTACAAGAATACCACCGAAACCCTATCTCATCCGCCTGCGCCTCCTACCCATTCGTTCCTCTCCTCCATACAGCCTGCTGCCGCACGCGAGCATCTAGATCCATGAAGCCAGCAGCTCGTACGTCGTAGGGCTTTCTCCTGTCTCGAAGATCCAGATCCCCCACATCCTCCTCTCCCCTCTCCATTCCGGGAGAATCTAAGAAGCGGGTGGTGGCAGAGGAGGCCATGGTGGATCCAGTGCTGTTTCGCCAGCAGCAGTCGCCCCTCCCTTCTCTTCCCCCTTCTCTTCTCCCCTGAGCAGCGAGGGCCAAAGGAAGCAGCGCCGACCGATGGCGGGCGGCGGCTCGCCAGCTTGCCGCGGTGCGAGGAGGCGGCGCGGCTCATCACCAAGCACGGCTTGGCGGCCGACGCGCCGAGTGTGGACTGAGACCTGCCGGCCAGCGACGACGCACGGCTAAGCGTCCGGCCATGGCACGAGGAGGCGTGAGTGTCGGCATCTGGATCTGCATCTGCACACATCTACCTTAAACATAATGGTTATTCCTCACCACTACTCACGTTGTTTGTTAGTAGATTTTACTAGTGACTAGTTAGTAACTAGCAAATGTGACAGCAAAAACGTATCTGTAGGATATGTATAAATGAATACTTTTGAATGGTTGAGCCCACACAGTGACTAGCTTGTGTGAAATTCGCTAAGTGTGGTGGGTTCAACTGATGCAAATATGAACCATTTGAGAGTTGGAGTAGCTATTGGTAACATTACAGAATCTGGCAAATATGAACCTTTCTGTCGATTCTCCTTCTTTACATTGACTTAAACGTAGCAGCGACTTCAACATAGCAGCTTGGACTGTGGAGTCAGTATTTTCTTTTCCATTCTTCATTCATAGAGTTATAATGTCTGGTGTAGGTTTTTTCCCTGATTTGTAGTTGTGATAGCAAGTGTTTTTTTTGGCAAGTTAAGGGGGAAAATTTATTCTCATTGTTTGATCTGCGTGATCTCTACAGAAATGAAGTTGTTTCTTGGCTGATCTAGATAAGGCAGCGTTGCCTGGAGCCACAGCACCTTAGCAACTGTTTTATTTGTCTAAGGTAGGATTAAAAATGCCTCATTGTTTGTTGTTGTTTGCTCTTTCAGATATAGCAGCTTCCATAGTTATATATATATATATTTGTTAACTCTGATAACTTAGTGAAATAATATATTGGCACAGTGCGTGTATATTTATCCCAATGATTTCCATTAAGTACCATCACTACCTCCGTGAAATATATGTGGTTTTAAGCTTACCACCGTGTATATTTATTCTGTCTCTGGATTGGGACAGAGTATCTGAGAGCATTGTGATATGTGGTTTTAAGCTTACCACCGTGTCGTCTAAGCTATTATTAGCCTTGCCAATATGGGCATTCACTACTGAATATAATATTTTCATATATAAAGTTGTCATATGTATATGTATGAACTTTTATTTAGCCTTGCCAACTAACTTGACCCCTGAACTTAACTATTTGGTTTTCCAATACAGATTGCAGATTATGTGCTGATGAAGAAAGGATAGGGGTTCGGTATTTCAAGGTAGCATTTTGGTCAGTTCTTTTGCCTCCTCTTGTTTGCTTGTGCAGTACTTGCATATTCTTCCCACTGCCATCATCTTACTTGTACAGGAACTCCTTGGTGATAGGTGGCTGGAATTTAATTCGCAGGAACTTGTGCTACTGCTGGAACTAGTTTAGTTGGCTGGATCATTTTGTATTCATGTTTTTGTTGTGATTTTGTATGGAGACATGTCGTAAAATGTATTCTGGAACGTGCTTATGTATTGGCTGGAAAATTAATTATGGGCTTATGCCGTAATTGTGGTTTATATTCGGTGCTTATGTTTTAATTGAGCTGGCCCACTATATGGGCTTGAATTGTCATCTTGGGCTACAATGAAAAAACATAAAAACTAATTTTTGGTTGGGCTAAATTTTTTGGGCCAATTGAGCTAATTGAAAATAAAAAAATAAAAGCCCAAGTTATATGGGCTGCATGTGAATTGTCAAGTCATTTGACATGTCATTTGCCACGTCAAATGTGCCATGTCATCATACCCATGGTGTTATTCTATTCAATTTGTTATGACGAGTTTAGTCTCGTCATTGCATCAATGACATAAGAACTAGCGTCACTACATCAATGACGATGTGCTCCGGTGGTCACGAAGCTAGGTAGTGACCCACCTTTCGTGGACGACGAGCTATTTCATCACCGTAGGCGCATGTGGCGGGGAAATAGGTCTGTTATCGTCATAATCTAGTTGTCCGCGAAGCCCGAGTTCTTGTAGTGATATGATGTTCCGGATGTATATTATGATGTTCTCAGAATATACGGCGTGATGTTCGAATTATATACATGTGATATCCTATGATATTTTTTGTATGGTCATATAGTATATTACATATGTTCTTCAATTATTTTTGTAATTATGTTTTATTTTTAGCTCCATTTATTTGTTTTTTCTTCTCTTTGCTTTAGATTATTTGTTTTTTATAATTTATTTTATCTTTTAAATTTTTTCTTATTCATTATTTTATTGTAATTCTTATTTACCTTTTTATATTTACCTTTTTATTTTTTTAGATATACCTTATGTTCTATTATGTACTTTTGGATATTTAGTTATATTTTATTTTTATTTTTCTATAAAATTATATCGTGAGGTGTTCAAATTATGAATATATTCTTATAAAGACATCTGATGTTTTACCATATCTATATTGATGTTTCTTGCCTTTATTTCTATGTTCTTAATTTTTTTAATTTCCGATCTCCCTAGTTCATGTGGCGCAGTTAATGTTCATAAAAATGTCTCAATGTTCCTAGTCTTTATTTTGATGTTCCTAGCATATTGTCCGATGTTCAAAGTGTATGAGTGTATAGTTCCACTTATTTGTTTTTCCATCTCTTTGCTTTAGAATATTTATCTTTTACAATTTATTTTATTTTTTAATTTTTTATTTTATTGTAATTATTATTTTTTTTGTGCTTTAATTTTTTATATTTCTTGAGATACATATGATGTTCTATTATATACTTTTAGATATTTAGTTATATTATTTCTTTATTGTTTTTGATAAAACTATATCCATGATGTGTTTATATGGTATTGATACTAGTATGATGTGATATTTTTCTAGCAAATATATATATTAGGTTATTTTATTTCTAATTTTCTCTGATTTTTCTACTTTGTTATCTTTCTTTAATTATATAAATTTTTATTTTTATTGTTTTATTCTTTATTGTATAATTTATGAGATAAATATAATATTCATGTACTATACATATGATGTTTCAAATGTATATTGTGATGTTCTTAGAACATACGTGTGATATTCGTATTATATACATGTAATATCCTATGATATTTTTGGTATGGTCATATAGTGTATTACATATGTTCTTCAATTATCTTTGTAATTATGTTTCATTTTTAGCTTCACTTATTTTTTTTTTCTCTTTGCTTAAGATTATTTATTTTTTATAATTTGTTTTATCTTTTAAATTTTTTTCTTATTCATTATTTTATTGTAATTATTATTTGCTTTTTATATTTACCTTTTTAATTTTTTTTTAGATATACCTTATGTTCTATTATGTACTTTTGGATATTTAGTTATAATTTTTTTTATTTTCTATAAAATTATATCCGTGAGGTGTTGAAATTATGAATATGTTCTTATAAAGACATCTAATGTTTTACCATGTCTATATTGATGTTCTTTGTCTTTATTTCTATGTTCTCAATTTTTTAAATTCTGATCTCTCCAGTGCATGTGGCAGTTAATGTTCATAAAAAATGTCTCAATGTTCCCAGTCTTTATTTTGATGTTTCCAGCTTATTTTCTGATGTTCCCTTGTATGAGTGTATATTATATAGCTCATCATTATTATCCACTAAACAAATTAAAAATTTTATTATGGTGTTAAATTTTATATTAATTTTTTGAGCATCTTAACGCCCTCAAATAAAAAATATTAAAATTAGAAAGTTATAGATCTTATCGAGATCTATAATTTTTAAATAAAAATCATCTTCATCGAATATTGTATTAAAGAGTTAACTAGTTGCAACCAGTTGGAATAAGAATAAATCAGTCGCAGGCTTTTAGAAATTGATTCTAGCTGTCTAGGTGATGCAAAGGTGAGCCAGCGTGGTGCTCCACGTTGGACCAGGGATGAAATTGAGCCGCCTGTGAAAGTTTAAGGATGAGAATGGTCATTTTCATAGTTTAGGGATAAAATTAAACCGATTGTGAAAGTTTGAGGACTACAACGGCCATTTTCGTAGTATAGAAACCAAACCGAGGTTTCGACAATAGTTTGAGGACAAATTTGGCTATTCCGCGTATATTTTAGTATGTTCAAGTAGTATTCATATGATTTTTCCCTCTATTACATTATCTATTTTTATTATTTTTGTTTATCTAAATGTCATGTTGTGATGTTCACGTAGTATATATGTGGTATTCACGTAGTAGTCATGTGATGTTGTATGTGATTTTTATTATGATATTTTTACACTTGGTTCTATATTATATTTTTTCTTTTCGCTTATTTATATTTGAGTATTGTTTTTTTCTTTTTTATTTTTCATTTTATTTCCACTTTTACATGGCTTTTACTTATTTGTTTTCTCTATTTACATATAATTTTTCGTATTTTATGAGATATCGCGTGATATATTATTTGTTTAGATTATTACTCTTGTGAGGTGTAATATTTTTTTTTATCATATTTAATATTTAATGTGTGGTATAAAACACCTAGTGTTGTAGTGGCAGGATAATAATATTCTAATTTCATAGTACTTACCTTTGTTTTGATTCGATTGATTTCTTACGCTGACTTATTTTGTTCGTAATGTTTTATATCTCCTTTCTAAACTACTATATGTAGGCAAGGAATGTATTCTGGTCTTGTGGCATGAGCGTAAGAGCGGAACCAAAAAACGAGAAGTTAAAAAACAAAGAAAACATGCGAGAAGCATGCACATAGCGGGCAAACACGAAAACTGATGGCCTGTGCACAGAACGGGCCAGAAAGGAGTGGGGCAGCGCACGAAAGTAGTTCTGCGTGGAAGCAAGCGGTTGCGCACAGAACGGGGTCGGCGAGGTGCAGGGTGCCGACCCGGTCAGACCCTAGCACGCCCCGATAGGAGGCCCATCGGCCATGAACTGTAGAAGTAAACGAAGAGCGGCCCATGTAAGCCCATTGGCTAGAACGTGGCTCAAGTTGCCCGATTGGGCCTGTAGTCTTTTTTTTAAAAAAAATTGCATTTCACACTCAATTTAAAAATATTTTTATTAACTTGATGGCATAATTTTAAAGATGTATTTTCCCTTTATTTTATTCCATATATATGTCCTACTAAGTTTTCACGTAATGAAATGAACTCAATCGACACTCTCACGTTCGTCTTAGTGGATTTCTCTTCTGAAAGAAAGTGAATCAATCACTCTCATGTCTCGCCAAAGTGAGCCACAGGCACTAATATGATAGGAATTTAAGCCGCCACTCTCACGTCTCATCTGAGTGGACTCAAACCCTGCATAATATATCAACTCAACCTACACTCTTGCGGCTCGTATGAGTGGACTAATGGTCCTAACATTAAAGGAACTGAACCGAGCGGTATCATGTCTCATGTGTCGTCGGAGTGCACTGATAGGCCTAACATGATAGGACGTGAATCGAGCGATATCATGTCTCATGTGTCATCAGAGTGAATCAAGCGGTATCATGTCTCATGTGTCATCGGAGTGCACTAATAGGTCAACACGATAATCAGTTGAACGATGACGATTATCACATGTTTTTTTAAAGTGTGATTAAGTGTGAATGTTAGTTTCTTTTATTTTAAGGTCTAGCTTTTTGTTAGTAATTAGGTGTGTGACTCAAAAATGAGTATGGATTATGGATAAGGAAAAGTTTGGGGATGGTGAAAAATAAATACATAGAATTGGATATGAATTTTCATGGGCTCTAGCCACAGATATAAAAATAATTCAAATTTCAAATAATCTGCCAAAATTAAAGGTGCCAAAAAGAAAATGCAATTTCGAATAATCTGACAATTAGTGGCAAAAAAAAGTTTGTTGCCACGGGGGCCTGCAGCAGCAAGGTCCTCAACCACATAGGGAGCCCCACAACAAGGCCGCGCCGGCCAATAGGACCCAGGTAACAAGTGTTCAAGAGTAGGCAGCGTAGTACAGTTAAGTTGTAGCTGGTTCGCCTGTTTCCTAATTTTACGTTGCGTGGTTGGTTGCTCTACGAGCAAGGTGGCACTAAACGATCTGGCGCGGACTTCCTCTTACATGCCCCCACTAATTCTTTAGCCCAGCAACGAAAGCCCAACACAACACCAAAACAGGCCCAGCCTCTATCACCTATCTGTCCGTCGCCCTCGCTCCCAACGCATCTGAATTGCGGCAGGATGGGGGCCAAGGCTCCTGGCGGCAGGTTACCTCTGTAGACGACTCCCCGCCTCGCCAGCCTCGCCAACTACGGCCTGGCCCATAGACACTAGGGTCGGCCGGCAGGGGAGGGACGAAGCGCTGCACTGCCAAATATGAATCTGTATCCCCTCAAAAAAAGTGGATGTGTCAGTGTGGATTTGTTCATGTGATTTCTAAATTCTGATTATGGTAAATACAACCATTTCCCAAGCACTATGTATAATATCCAATGAACTAGGGCCTCGCCCATAGGCTCTATGTCCCGCTCAATTCAATTCTGACAACCTTAATCGTATTGCAGTCTTTCTTTGAAAACTGGAGCTCACTTTCAGTCTTTCAGTGTTTCTGTCAGCATTTATTTCCAATACAAACTGGGAGATTGGGGGGGGGGTGGGGGGGTGACTCAGCGCTAAGGCAGAAAGGATGAACCAGCTTGGCAGCTTGCCATTTCAAGAAACCTTTTTTTAACTAAAAAAAAATCACAGGCGCAGAGTAGTTACTACTGTGAACCGAACTTATAATTCACATACAACTAAATTGTCAAGCTCCTACTCTTCAGTGGAAAACCCTTCGTCGACACCTTGCTGATCCCGTCTCCTCATACTCGACTTTGTAACGCACCTCGATTCGAACGCTCCTACTCTTCAGTGGAAAACCCTTTGCAACGAACACAATAGCATGTAATGTCCATATATATATAATGCTAAACAAACAACTTACGGTCTATCAGTGAATCTGGGGAACTGTGTGCTTCCCAAAAAGTCAAGATGCTGCTGGAAACAGCACAACAATATAAACTCACATGCATAGCATATTCAAAGATCAAGACAGGTGTCTCAAAAAGCACAGGTTTGAAGGTTTATATACTTTTAACTGTAGAGTTAAGCAGCATAAACGAATCCCAAAATGTTCCTCCTATGTTGCAGATCCTGGAAACCTGATATGTCCCTGGAAGCATGTGCAGTAAATCCAACCAGATGATGCCCACTATCAAGAACTTCACCAGTTCAAAAGTGAAATATCATATCTAGATCAACCAATAATGTTCAAATCTTAGCGAACAGCCTGGGAAGGACACATCAAGACTATCACTAACTCTGACATGACTGTAGGATTCCAGATTGACAGAAAAATAGAGACCTGTATTTTTTAAAAAAAAAAACTCTCATATCTAAAAATAGAGACCTGTATTTTTTTTTAAAAAAAAAAAGCTATCTCATATCTAATATTGCATACGACCTACATATCCAACCATTGCAGTTGAAGGATCCAGCACGCCATCCATGCAGACTCTGACAAAGTTGCAGATGTTCCTGAACTTACTCCTCAGTAAGTGAAAGAGCGCAAATGTTACAGGTGTAGTCATGGAAGCAGCAGCATGGTTTCTGTTGCGCAGTCTACTAGCTGCACAAAACCATGGAAAAATATATCAAATATTAGCTTGTTCACTGGGAGGGTATTAAAAGAATCATGCTGGACTTACTACTGAATCATACATCAGATATGCCCACTTGTGGGATTGAGCACAGTTATACAGCCAAAATGGCAAAAGTAAATTCTCAAAGAATAAGAGCGTGTGTTCAAAATAATGGGATTACTCTATGATTTTAGGGTTTAGTTTAAGCTAAATCCTAAGCATATGGTTCCTGATGCTTCTTGTCCAAAAGGCCTTGAATGTTCTTTTACACTGATAAACAGGCCCTGAATGTTAACTACTACTACCAAACAAGTGTAACCAACTGTTAGCACCAAATATGCCAAGTAGTTGTTGAAAATAGTAGGAGATATCTACAGAAAATCTATCAATACTAGTCAAACAGTATGATGATTGAGGGAAACATTGGAATTCTGTAACACTATATAAATCTCACAGCTCTTTTCTTGTCGATAAGCCTAGTACAGAATGAAGGACCTGCAGGCATTAAAATTTAAAAACTGACCAAGAACTGACATATATGAAGTGTTTGGTTTGAGGAGTGGGAAGCTGATGGATCATTTTATCCTAGCTTCAGATCTAATTTTCTTGGTTGGTTCGAGGACTGGAATGGGTTGACCTGACCCATCAACTCATTCCTCATAAACATGAGGAATGAGGTCATCCTACCAAATTTCATGGAATTATCTCATGATGGGCCATTCGATCTAGGATTGATTTACTTCTGAACCCAAAAGAAAAAGAGAACATGGAATGGACATTGCTCCTATTAAAGTACCTTTCTGGTAAAGCTTCACGAGTAGATCCTGCACACCTGGGCCTTCAAAAATAACATTAACAGTGAGGACAGCCTCCTCTTATCTTAAAGAAATAATAATGCTTGAAATGACTGCTTCAAGAAACCCTTTGCAAGTGTCTTCAAAATTAACCTATAACAGAATATTTTGCTTATACATAAAAAAAGGTGAATGAAGAGGTAGAAACGTTGTACAGTAAAGAACAATTAACATCAAATTAAAAATAGGGTTAGTATTTTCAGTTTTACAGAGAATGCAAGAATACAGCCAAGCACTCAGACCAGTACTTGACAGGGACCGGATTTCTCCCAGCCAATTTGTTATCCCGATTCAAGTTTCAAATATCCCAGTTTTGGACGTGAGATTGGCTCCAGGTGGAATTTCACTAGCACAAACAACATTTAGGAACAAAGAGAGGGCAGCGCCTTACCGGCGAGAATGTGGTGGAGGTCGCCGTCGGTGTTGTGCCGCGCTGCGGCACCGTTGCCTCGCGTCGAAGCCTCTTGCGCCCCAAACTGCATCAGTGAATGCCGCCGGAGTCGTGGGCACAGCAGCCGCCGCGATGAGCAAGAGATCGCGTAGGGACGCGGGGCCAGTCGATCTGGGGAGGAGGCCACCGACCGCAGTAACGCGTGGTCAATCTGGGGAGGGCAGGAATGCCGGCGGCGCGACGTCGTGCGAAGGCAGGGCGGCGACCGCTGGCGCGCAACGGCGGTTAGGGGCGGCCGCAGCGTGTGACGAAGAGGGCGAGGGCAGGGCGGGACCGGGGCGGCACGACGCCGTGCGAGGGCAGGCGGCGCCTGCATTTCTGTTTCTTTCGAACACTTCGGGCGTGGGTTGGTGCGGGTGCGGGGCACGGGGGTGGACAGTGGGAGGGGGCAGTGTGCAATGACTAAATTGCCCCTATATGAAAATTAAATCAACAAAAATAACTATTTACCAAGGCATTAGCAGGCATTAGGAGGCATTAAAAGACATTTTTAAGCACTGTAAAAGAGCTCATTTATTTAAAGTTTATATCGTGTGCCATATTAACTGGCACATTGCGGTGCTTCTAATATAACATTGATTTTCCAGTCAGCTGTGTTGCCCCATCGTGCTATTATTTGGCCAGAACTGTGTAGGTTGGCACTTCTTATGTTTTGATGTGAAAATTAGAATGTGGATTCATTGTATGTATATCAACACTCATTTTTCCTTGAGCAATTTGGGTAATGCCGGCATATTTGCAATTTTTTATGTAGTTTATTTATTTCAGACCATGTCAGTACTTTTGAAATCACATTGTTTGGCTAGACTATAACGTTATGTCATTTGATGCTTGAACAAATCAACATCTGAAGCTTGCTGAATATTAATGGCCATGAAAATCCATGAGTTACTACCATTTGTGGCATTATTTAGCTATGGTAATTCCATGCTTTGGACTAAAATGGTGCTATTTTTTTATCCAGGTACTTGGGAAGAAATGCACAAGGTCTGCTACTTTGTTGGCAGAAGTGCAAAACATCTTAATAAGTTAGATTTGTGCCGCTAGCGAATCATAAATTTATTGCAGCTCCTTTTATCTGTTCATGACTGGCATCATTTTGGGAGTAGCCCAAATTTGTCTCTTCAATTGATCATGATGCTAATGGCTTAAGCTAAAATGAGTGCCCTGTACTATGAACCATGAACCCATGTAATTATATTTCAGTAATTGCAGTCACAATTGTTATTCACTGGTTGCTTTTTATGGTCATTGCTTGATTTGAGTCGCATTCTCACAAACTTGAACCTAAGTAGCATTGGGTAGCACAGAAAGACACAAAGACCATGGGTGGTGAAGGGCCTTAATCTTCTTGCAGTGATGGTCACTGAATCCTTTAGGGCTTGTTTGGCTGCACCCAAATACACTCAATCCATAGGGTTTGGAAGGGATTAGAGTGTATTTTAGTTCATATTTCACTCTAATCCCTTCCAAACCGTATGGATTAAAGTGTATTTATGTGCAGTCAAACAATATCACCGAACTTGTAGTCCCCATCTATGGATTGAGGTTGTTGCGGATGTTGGGGCCTGCACTAGAGGTTGCAGGACGAATTGCCCAGTGGTGCATGGCTCAGCAATTTGGCGAACTACAGGTGCCTTGATTTCTTGATTTTGTTGGTAGACCAGTTCACATGTAGGTTTGCTTGGACAGCTTTATGTTTCAGTTTCATAGATGAATTGTTTAACTGCTCGTGATTGGAAATCGAGCGGTGTCCTGGTTTCAACTCTGAAGTATCTGAACTTAAGGAGTACGCTCACACTTTTGTTGCTTCCAGTTGGTGTGCACATATAATTATTACATGTGTGAAACTATATGACTAATCATAACCATTTCATATTGCAACTCATTACAAGTGTTAGCAGAGCAGACTGCATAGTTTTTTCCATCAGTTCATGGAGTAAAAGTAGCTTAATTACCACATACACGACGCCTTAGCCTAAGGCTCTGCATTTCTCTCTCTCTCTCTCTCTTCTCTTCTCATCTTTGCTACCTTGCAATTAAAAAGAGGGAACAAACCCATCAACCACCGCCGTGGTGAAGCCCCTCCAATCGGCGCCTACAAGGTGGTATGAGGTTTTCTTTAAAAAAACAACAATACACTAGAGACAACTAGCGTCACTTGGACATAATCCTCCGCATTTAGAGACAACAGACAACTAGCTTCACTTGAGCAATTTAGGATTAGCAATGAACAATTCCTATTAAATTTTCTGTTGCTTCCGTTGCATCATACAGGTAATCACTTATTTATTTAAATGTGGCTAAGAACATTATGTTGTTAAGTTAAATCAAAATTTATGTGTCCATTGATTTTAATCCACTATTTTCATATTTTGTTGAAAATTTTAAAGCTTTAGTAGATTCTATGGTATGTATATGCAGCCACATATATTTATACGGTGAGTATAATATATATTTTTTAAGTGTTCTAAGAGATTTTCAAGACATGCAGTATTAACCACGTGACAAGTACTAATATTTACATATATCCTCGAATTTGTGTATAGGATCAAATTTGTGTATAGGATTGTATATAGATGTGATAAAATTATGCGTGGATTTATTGGCGCACGAAAGGAATGGATATCAGAGATTTTTTCTGTCGATACAAAATATTATCTTAGCCGCATCAAAAAAAAAAGTTCTATAGTGTAGAGTTTGTGAGCTACGACACCACCCTTCGTGACTATACTAATTTCACGAACCTTGAGTTTTGAATTAAAAATATCACTTTATCCTTAGTATTTAATTTATAATACTATTATCTTATTATGCGATATATGTTTTTAGTACAAAAGTTATTATCCCGTAGCAACGCATCTAACACGCTACCTAGTAACATATAAATACACAAAAACTCAATTGTTGCAGACTCTAACAAAAATCCGGTCCGGCCCGCCGCCCGGCCGCCTGCCCCGCCGGGCTGCCGGGACCGGACGTCCGCCCCACCGCCCGCCGCCCAACCCCGACCGTTGCCGCACCGCCGCCGGCCGCCCCAGGACGTCGGCCGCACCGCTTCGCCCGGCCGCCCCGCAGCCTGCCCGGACGCCCACCTGCAGTGAGTGCCGTCACATCCGTGTCTCGGGCGACGGCAGCCGCCGCCCACTCGCCAGAAGCTGCCCCGGCCGATTAATTTTGTGAAGTACTACTGTGAGCAAGCCAGGCGACGCTGTGGCAGCTCTCCGTCGACGCGCGCCGCCACATTCGTCACCGCCCGGTCTGCCTCCGCTCATCACCCTCGCTCCCCGCCGCTTCATCGTCAGCGCCCAGCCGCTGGCCGCTGCTCCGGCACCTGCCCGTTGACGTTTCGCCGGAGCTGGAGCTGGAAGTGGGTGGCCTCTGCAGAGTCTGCTCGCAAGCTGTTCGATGTATTGCCGCTGAAGCCATGGCACCACTCTGAAGCTTGCTAAACCAGTGGTAGGCCATGGGATCCTCCTCGAATCTGGCCTCCCGCCTGGACTTCGACCGTGGTCTGGAGTTCCAAGAAGATGTTCGCCGGCTCTTCAAGTCGCCGGTGCATCACCCCTACCCATCTCCAGATGGCTCTTTCTTCCTGCTTGTCACCTTCAGACGCTTTCTCTTTCGTCTGACGGAGGACTCAGTGTCCCTAGCGCTACAATCTTGTTTGGGGGGCCGAGCTTTGGATTTTCATGTGAAATTTCTCAGCAACAATCATTTCCGCTTCTCGGTTTTCTCGAAACAAGTGGGTTTCCATGTCTATAAACTCCGCAGAGTGATTACTTCTTCCTTTGATTGCTACTTCCATCTCTGGAACAATGGCACTCCACATTGGGAGCGTGAGAAACGTGCTTGGGAGATTGAGCAGGAAAAAGAATGGACCAAAGTGCTTTCAAAGAATTCTAAAAAGCGAGCTGCCAAGTCTCAAAAACGTGTCTGTTTTGATAAGAATTTGGTTCATGCCTCTCCCCCAAAAAAAAATCTCCCAGTACTCAAAGCCCACAGCTGGTGCAGATCTCTTTTGGTGCTTTCTCGACATTGACAGACCTCTCTTCTAGCAATTCTTTGTTCGGGAACACTGAAATTGTGTCCAGATCCCACCATGATCGTGTTCTTTGGCCCCAGGGCAAGCAGGGGTCAAGTGTGCAACAGTTTGGAGAGATTCCCGCTGCTAATGCAGCCCCCCATCAACGGGAGATCTTGGACCTGGTTTCAAATTCCAAATCCACTGTTAATGGGCCTCTGTGCTCTCGGTGCTCAAACCTGGGCCATACCAGTTCAAAATGTCCAGGTAGAATCCGTTGTTGGAGGTGTCTCAACTTTGGTCACACCCGAATTTCCTGCCTGTCACGTAGTCAACCAAGCTGGGCGTGGCAGCCAAAGAAGAGCAAGCGAAATCCAAGCCAAGGAAAATATCTGACCTCTGTCAAACCCAATTTGGTGTGGATGCCCAAGCCTACTCGCGATAAGGCAACTGAGCTCCTTGATTCTCACGCTAACTTATCGGAACCGCTTGCTGGTGACGGCTCTATAAACCATCAGCAACAGCAGGGAGGTGCGGATGGGGCAGATGCCATGGACGAAGATGAGAATGACAATGACTGGCCAGCCTGGAACCCGGCTGTCTTTGCAGCTGACAACGGTCTAAAGAACAAGCCTGAAGATGTGTTTTTCAGAGGTTCTACATCATCTGCTGGCCAAGCGCCTATTGTTGTTGATCAGAATGCTTTTCAGCCCGCTATATTACATTCAAGCACCAACACAAGCCCAGCACGTACAGGCATGGAGATTGTCCCATGGAAACCTGTTCTAGATGTCATGGCTCTTCAGCTCTGGCCACTAATCATTGAAAGCCGTCGCCAAGCAAGAATTGCAGAGCAAATTGCCTCTGTCATACTGCTAGGAGATGTTGGACGGCAGCAAAGCCCAACAACTTCTGGCCCAGAGGATTTTGAATTTCAAATGGGACAGATGCAGTCCAACCCACCAAGAGAAGTGACTCAGAAAAAGCACCGGGGCTGTACGAGCACCAGCATGGCCCTTCCTCCCTCTTCCAGCAGCTCTGTTACTCCGTTGGTTGAAAGCTCGGTCAGGCGCAGTCTGAGGGTTAATCGTGCCACAGATGGTTTTCATCAAGTGAGGTTGGAGAAGAATCCATCCAAGAAGCGTAAGACTTGTGGGGCAGTTCTGATTGATGAGTCCACTGGTGAAGCCGGTCCTATCCCGTTTGCAATCCTTCAGGGCTGGGGCATAGATTGTGGAGTAGCTCCTGCGGAGTTATCCGAAGACGCGCTCATGCAGGCGCCCACCTCTGAACCGGTTATCCATGACGAATCTTCAACCTGATGAGATCCGAGGTGTATCTAAGCACCTAAGTTGCTTTTGCTATCCTGCCTGGGGCGCTTTCTTTTATCAAGATTGTAAAGAACTGTCCATGTTTACCTGTCTGATCTATATCTGCACTGCTCGGTTCCCTAACCTGCTTATGCTAGTCATAGCAGGTCCTGCTCCTCTATTTTATCTTGCTATTAAATGAATACTCGCAATTGGAACATCTTATGTTGGAACATTCGTGGCATCAATGCATCAGAGAAATGGGATTCAGTGCGAGATAAGATTGAAGAAAGCGCTTGTTCAGTTATCTGTCTTCAGGAAACGAAGAAAGAAAATTTTGATATTTGTTTCATTAGAAAGTTTGCTCCACGCCGTTTCGACAAGTTTGATTTCATCCCTTCAGTAGGTGCTGCTGGAGGAATTCTGGTCCTCTGGAATAGTGCTATTTTTTTTGGGTCTGGTTGTTGAAAAAGAAGCTTTGGCATCACAGTAAGTTTCAGTTCAGTGCATGACAATCAATCCTGGAAGCTAACAACAGTTTATGGACCATGTGATGGTCCTGCACGCACAGAGTTTGTAAACTGGTTCAGGGACCATGATATCAGTGACTCAGAAAACTGGATCTTCCTGGGCGACTTCAATTTTTATAGATCATTAAGTAATCGCAACAGGCCTGGTGGTAATCTCGCTGATACACTTATCTTCAATGAAGCAATTGGTCATTTGGGCTTAGTTGAATTACCGTTGAAGGGGCGCGCCTTCACCTGGAGTAACATGCAGTCCAACCCATTGTTGGAGCAGCTTGACTGGTTTTTTACGTCCATCAACTGGACCCTAGACTTCCCTAACACAGAGGTTCTCCCCTAGCTAAGATCACGTCCGATCATATACCGTGCAAAGTGTCGATCAGTACAAAAATACCCAAGGCAAGTATGTTTCGTTTCGAGAACTTCTGGGCAGAACAAGATGACTTTTTGGACACAGTTTTCGACTGCTGGAACTCTATGCCTATGTTGACTGATAGTGCTCGAAATATTTCGGTAAAGTTCAAAGCGCTGAGAGCCAGATTAAAGGTTTGGAGCAGGCATCTCTCCAATCTAAAACTATAAATCAGCAACTGTAATAGAGTCATTTGCTTCCTTGATACACTGGAGGATAGAAGAGGTCTTTTTCAACCCCTGAGGCCAATCTGAGGGCTGCAGTCAAGAGACAGCTGCAAACTTGGTTGCATTATAAAAATCTATACTGGAAAAAGCGCTATACGGTGAATCGAATCAGGCTTGGTGATGAATGTACAAAATTCTTCCATGGCATGGCAACAATATCATACCGTAGAAATACCATCTCGCAGATTATGAACGAGCAAGGAGTTTGGATACAAGACCATGGCAGTAAAGCAGGCCTTCTTTGGAGCTCGTTCAGAAATCGCTTGGGCACCACATCCTCGCCCACTATGCTCTTCGACCTTGCAAATTTGGTCACATCAATCAACGATCTAGATATGCTTGTTGCACCCATCCTTGATGAAGAGGTGGACTCAGTTGTAAAACGCATGCCCACTGAAAAAGCACCAGGACCTGACGGGTTCAATGGCTTTTTTCTGAAGAAATGTTGGCAGCTCATTAAAAGTGATTTCTACTCCCTGTGTTCAGACTTCTTCTCTGGCCAAGCAAATCTAGAGTGCATCAACACCTCCTACATCACTTTGGTGCCGAAGAAAGATAGCCCTGAGACTGTCAATGATTTCCGCCCTATTTCGCTTATGAATATTACTCTCAAAGTCATCACCAAAATTCTTGCAGACAGACTGCAAATGGTCATCTTGAGGATTGTCCATCGGAACCAATATGGATTTATCCGGTCGCGCACGATACAAGATTGTTTGGCTTGGAGTTATGAGTATATACACCAATGTCACCATTCACGAAGAGAGATTATAATTCTCAAACTAGATTTTGAGAAGGCGTTTGACACGGTGGAACACTCAACAATCATTCAGATTATGCTCCATATGGGTTTCCCAGATAGATGGTTACTCTGGGTTCAGGCCATCCTTTCATCTGGATCATCTGCTGTGCTCCTTAATGGAGTACCCGGCAAGTTCTTCAAATGCAAGCGAGGAGTTCGACAGGGTGATCCACTATCTCCTCTCTTATTTGTGCTTGCTGCAGAGCTTTTGCAGATTCTAGTCAACCGCGCTGCTGCCATGAATTTACTTAAACTGCCTATCCCACAGCCAAATGATGACTTTCCTGTGATTCAGTACGCGGATGATACTCTTTTGCTTCTCCAAGCTGATACCAGACAGTTAGTCTTTCTCAAAGCATTATTGCATAGTTTTGCGGAATCGACAGGACTCAAAGTTAATTATAGTAAGTCCCATATGTACCCCATCAATGTTTCCAATGAGAGAATGGCACATCTTGCAAGCACTTTTGGCTGTGATATAGGCACCATGCCTTTCACTTACCTAGGATTACCCATGGGTACGACCAAGCCCCACATTGATGACTTCACACCGATGATGGATAGAATTGAAAGAAGATTATCTGCGTGCTCAACTTGGCTCTCCTACTCTGGTAGGCTGGAAATGGTCAACTCTGTAATATCCCCAATCACCACATATGCTATGTGCACCATTAAATTGCCCAAGGGAGTCATTGATAATATTGACAGAGCAAGGAAGCAGTGCCTCTGGAGAGGCAATGATCCTGAGAAGAAGGGTGGAAACCTTGTGGCGTGGCCAACTGTGATGAAACCCAAAGAGAAGGGAGGTCTGGGTGTGATCAATCTTCACCTACAGAATGACGCTCTTCTCCTAAAGCAGCTGAGCAAATTTTATAACAAGGAAGACATCCCGTGGGTACAACTAGTTTGGAGCAAATATTATGACACCAAAGTACCCCATGCTGCAAGGGAAATGGGCTCTTTTTGGTGGAAAGATGTATTGCGTCTCAATGTCATCTTTAGAAGAATTGCTAAATGTGAACTTGGGGAAGGCTCCTCAGTTTGTTTTTGGGAAGATCAGTGGTCTGAGTCAGTGCTATCTCGAGATTACCCAAGATTGGCTTCCTTTGCAACAAATGGTGATATTTCAGTAATGGAAGCTATGCAGGCTGATGACCTTGATAGCTTATTTTTTCTCCCGCTCTCGCAGCAAGCTTTCCAGGAGTTTGAGAACCTACAGGCCCGGCTGCAACTGATCCCATATGATGATACTGCTACTGATCGGTGGGTGCCAAATTGGGGTAGTAAATACACTTCGAGGCGCTTCTACTCCCATATTTTCAGCACTGTGGAAGCCCATCCGATTTTCAAAGCGCTTTGGAAATCAAAATGCACCCCACGCATCAAATTTTTTGCATGGCTAGTTCTAGTTGACAGGTTGAACACCAAGTCGATGTTGAGGAGAAGGCATCTGCACAACCAAGACAGCATCTTGTGTGTCATGTGTAATGATGGGGAAGAGGAGACCATTGAACATCTGTTTTTTGCTTGTCCATTCGCACAGGAGTGCTGGGGGATTCTCAACTTCGTCTGGGACGGCTCGCTGCAGCTCATGGATAGGCTGGTGCATGGGAACTCTGTTCACAACCTGCCTTTCTTCGCAGAAGCGGTGTTGATAGCGGCGTGGGAACTGTGGAAGATGCGCAATGACAAGGTTTTTCAGAGGCGACAACCGAGTCCGAATGCCTGGTTAACTAAGTTTAAAAATCAATGTCACCTGCAATCTGTTCGTTTTAGGGATGACTTGAGATTATCTTTTTGCGTTTGGCTAGATGCCTTTAGTTAATCTCTTGTGTGTAAGTATGTTCTCTCCTTTAAATTAATTTTAAAATCTCACTGTGGGGATCTCACCCACAGTCTTTTGCCGTCAAAAAAAAAAAAACATATAAATACACATCCGTGCTTGGTCTGTGCGTACCACAGTGGATCGCAGGAAATAATGGGCTGGCTAGTTTGGACAACGGAGACGTGCTAGTGAATCAAAGCATAAAGGGGAAGGGGTATTTTTGACTTTTCATGTGGCCTCTCCACCCTGGTAGGCTGGCGTGTCTTGCCACTTCAGCGGAATTGGCAAAAACTGAACAAAGCTTCCTCATTGGTGGCAAAAATGTATTTGCCATTTTAACGATGGTTTTGCCATTTTAACAATGGTTTTTGAAGGAGCGTTGTTCATAAAAGTGGCAAAAGTTAAATATTCCCTGGAGGGTCGGGACGGCGTCGGGAGTAGGGTGGCTTCTGTTTTCCTTTCCCCTTGAATGGCAGTGCGAAGGTAGTGCCGCTGCACGGCATCAGCCTCGCGGAGGCGCGGCGGCACGGCAATGCAGCCTCGGACTCGTGCTTGGGAGGGCATAGTGCAGAGCGAGAGCGACAGGGTCGTGGAGCTGAGCGGAGGGGGTCACGGGGAGAAGCACGGGGTCCACCTGTCGGCGTCGCCTGGAGTTACAGTGTTGAAGCCTTCATCAGAGGTTGTGAACGACAGTATTTTAAATTCTACTAGTGCAATTCTAATTATGGTAACTCTTCACTTACCGCATGCGAACGCGTCAGACACTCCGATTGCCGTGGGTCGTGGGGGCCCAACAAACTTACGCAGGCAGCATAAGAAACTCCTTGCACTTCTCTCGCCCAAACCTTATCCTTTCCTTCCTCTCTTCCCCACTGCAGTGTCACTGCTGCAGCGTACCCCATTCGGCGCCGCCCCTTCTCTCACTGCTACAGCGCGGCCACCGATGCCACTACTCGCCCTGTTGCGCGCGCCTCTTGCCTTCCCCTGCCCTGTCTCGTGTGCCACCCCCGCACTGGTTGAGCCAAAGCCCGATGTCAGCGGTGCTCACATGCACTGCTGGTGCTGGTGTGCCCGTCCGATTAAGCCGCGAGTCCTGTTGGTGCTGGTGGCGGTGGTGCTCGCACGCGCCATTGATGCTAGTACTAGTGGTGCTTGTGGGTCACTGTTCACCATTGGCTCCGATCCCAATGGCTAGAATCCACCAGCCCCGTGCACCGAACCCTATGTTGCATATGTATGTTTCAACTGTTTTCGAGATGTTTCTATGTATGTTGCATTTATTTCATCTTAATGTTGCAAACGTTGATTGGAAAATGTTGCACAATGTTGTGGATGTTGCAATTGTTTGTTCAAAATGTTTCATCAGTTTCGAGACAAATGTTGCAGTCATTTTTATCAGGATCTTGCATGTGCCAGATGTTTTAGCTGTTTTTCCTGTTCATATGTTGCAACAAGTGGTTTCGTGTTGCAAGTGTTTCATTTGTATGTTTGATGTGTTCCACACACATGTTTCCACTAAGTATTCCAAATGTTTCAACGGTTTTTGAATGTGTTTTCCATGTTGAAGTGTTATGTTGTTCAGTTGAGGGGAGAGGGAGGTGAGCCAGTGGGAAGACGGACGGTGCGTGTGCCACGCACGGGGCCGGTAGATGGGGACATTGGGGAGCAGCAGACAAGGGTGCTTCGGTCGGCCGTGCTTGGGTCCCAGCTCTCTAGTGTTGCCTGTGCGAAGAGAGAGAGAGGAGGGGGTTTGGGAAAAGACCAGCTAGCAGTCCAGCACAAAGACAAGGGCGGAGGGCACGTGTGGGGTAGGGTGGATGAGGAAAGGCTGAAGGCGGGCGGATGGGGGGAAACTGCACGAGCGTCCGGACACATGTGTACGCCCAGACGTCGGGCGGTAGCATTGCCCTTCTAATTAAAATAATAGAATGAATAGTACAAATCAAATTAAGTGTCCTGTATGTCACTACTAAAGTTCTATTTGGAACACTTTGAACTTTCCAGTTTTCTGCATTTTTCTATAAAAAATATGCCTCATAAAGAAGCTTTAAGTTTATTAGTCATTGATTATTACCAATCCATCCATCATCCATGGACTAGAGAGAGCTATATACACCTCATCATTAATCTTCCCACCAACTTCTAATTGTTTAATCCAACACTATTTGGACTATCCCAACACTCACAAAGTATTCTATGTTAAATTATATTTTAATCTCAAGAATGTATTGTGTTATTCTCTAAACCACAAGACAAACGAGGCATTGATACTTATATATAACTTAATAGAGAAAGTTAATCCTAAATATATCCGCATACAGCTCAGGGCACGACAGCTCGGTCTGAAGCATGATTTTTTTTGTCTGGTCCAAGCACGACACATCTTGGTGTTGTGTGGGCCCAAGCTAGCATGATGTGGTGCAAAGGGTTGCGTTTGTGCCGCACTCCAACACGTTTGTTGGAATGGCATGGCCCCATAAGGCTCGACTAAGGCATGCAAGTATATATAAAACTGCTAACCCTAATTTCTATTTTCCCCGTCTAGCCGCCGCATAGACTCGTCGGCGAGACTCTTGTGAACACTTGTTCCATTCCCTTGTGTCGTGCAAGGCGAGGCGCGACTACATGATAGCCACCCCTCCCCTTCCCTCGCATCGTGCATCATGGCGCTATGGTTGCCCTTCCCCTTCCTCGAGGAATGTTGTCGTCATCGCGAACCAGCCTCACCACTCATCGTCACCTCGAGTTGTCCCGATGACTCCCTAGAGCCAGATCCATTGTGTCTCTCGCCGGACGCCGCTCCTCTCCTAGCACGAAGAGGAGCCCGAGAGCCACATCTTCCCTAAGTCAGCACAAGCATCATTCGTCTTTCTTTTTCGTTGGCTCATGTTGTTGCTCTTCTTCTTCTTCTTCTTCTTCATTCCTTGCCCCAACACCATGTCAGGGAGAGTCACTGTAAGTGCAATCAAGCCCTATTGTGGGTTTTGGTGATAATGATCATACAATTTGACTAATGAGCTTTATCAAGTTACAAACATGTAAAATGAAAGGGAGAACGGCATATTTACTTGAAACAACAAGAATAAGTTTTCTCAATTTTGGTCATGAAGAATCAGTAAAAATAAGAAACTTTAGTTTGGTTCAAAGAAGTTGCAATCATTTTACAACAGTGACAAGCAATTGCAACCTATTGGAAATAATTGGAACCGAAATCTATTGGAAGCAATTGAAACTAGTTGGAAGCAATTGGAGCCAACCGAAAGTAATTGGATTGCAAGCAGTTTGAATGAATATAAATTTCCATCTTATTTGATTTTGAGTTTAGGCTATGTCGTACTATAAAGAGGAGTCACAATTATATTACTTGTAGGTGTCTTAAGTCCTTAATTGATCAATTATAAATTCGCTAGACACCCACAAACATTTCCCTTTCTTTGGATCCTTCTCGTCTCGAGACAGAGCACCCTCAGCCGGCAAATTTTGCCTCCCTACCCAGCAATTCTTCTCGGGCATCCTTCTCCTCACGAGACAAGGCATTCTCAGCCAGCAATTTTTCCTTCCCTACTCCGGCAATTCTGGTTGAGCGTAGATCTAGAAGCTAGAGTGGCTGAGTGGATTTGTGGAGCTGCCGCCCCCTTCTTTCTCCCAACCTTGCTCATTTTGCTCTTCTTCAACCTTGGGACAAGAAATCTCTCTCAATCTCCCGCACTGCCTCTCACTCTTGCTCAAATCCCCATCCTTGTGAGTGATATTGGAGTGAGCTCTTCGTGGATTTCGACTCTAGGAGTAAGATCCTTCTCTTGAGCACTTGTGGCACTCACTGGTGATTTGATTTTTGTTCTATTACTCTTGTTCTTAGAACCCTAGCCGGTTAGGTGTCACCTAGAAGCTTCCAAATTGTTGTGGCTGCTCTAGGAAGTTTGTAATCACCCCATCATCTAATAAGAAACCCCTCATCTCAAGAGTTCACACTCTTGACTTGAGAACGAGGACAAGGGTTGCAAAGCCCTTTATGGCTTTCTCAACAATATGGAAGTAGGCAAGTCTTGGTGGTGACTTGAATCACATATACATCTCTTGTCTCATGTTCTTGCTATCTGTGCCGAGCTATACTTGTTTGTGTGAAATTCATAGGGTTTGTTTCCGATCTACAAATTAGAGGTGATATAAGGGAAAGGAAGTACCACATCTCATTCATCTACATTGTAGGAAGTGTGGTAAAATTCATATTTGAACTTGAAGCTTGTTATCTTAATTTGTAGCTCGGTCTTAGGTGGGTACTATGATTATCATTGGTGTTACGATAATTACTAATCCGCTTTTTTAAGTTGTGAATAAGAATTTGCAGATACGCCTATTCACCCCCTCTAGGCTTAGCAGAGATCATTATAGTCGTAGACGACCTCCTCCCTTGATGCTGGTGAAGCCAGTGGTGGTTGTGAGAGTCTTGGGCCAAACCGCCGTGCTGGAACGGCTAGGCCTCTTGGGTTGACCTGGTCCAAAAAAATGACCCGACTGGCCTTGCCTGTCCATTAGTCGGAGTTGATGCCCGAATTGGCTCACCATGCCCCTACGTAGCCCGGCATGATCGGCCAGTGCCTAGACGGCCTGTGTCAGACCACCCATAGCGGGCCTTCAGCATAAGCATCTGTAGGTCAAAACGTAACGTCGTCCAATGCTTCGGGCAGTCTTTGTAAAGGGGATCAATTGCCGCCTGCTTCATCTGTTTAAAATTCTCGAGCCACTTAGGATTCCCAAACAGAACATCATCTTCGTCCATACAATTAGCAATTCTATCAAAAAGCTCTACATCTTCCGGATCCAACACATCCGCATAATCTTCACCGCCTGCAATATCATCACCTTGTAGCAGATCTTCAATCGTAATGTAATCACGATTTCCTTCTTGGTCGCTTGTTCCTGGGACACAGGTAGATGGTTCCGGAGGCTCCTTTGGTACTTCGTCATTTGACGTGGTGGACGAGTTTGGCTCGCACGAAGTCGTGGACACTAGATTTTGCTCACCATGGTGCCTCTAGACGGTGTAATCCTTGACAAAACCATGTCGGATCAAGTGAGACTGTACAACGGTATTTTCATGGGCAAACAGATTCGTGCACCGACTACACGGACAAATCATATGATACCGACCAAGAATCAGACGATGTTTTTTCGCTGCGGGAATAAACTTCTTCCTCAGCTGATCCAGGAAAGATGGATCTAGCCTCGATGTCTTGTACATCCATTCCCGGTCCATGACTGCAACACATACGCACGCAAGCACCCGAGAAAACATGTAAGCCTTCGTCTAGATTTGACTTTCAATCAATACAAATAGCAGATCTACTTTTCTCTCTCCTCCATTTAGATCTAGATCTAGAGAGGAAGGCCCAAACCATGGAAAAGAGAGGAAAAAGAGTGGAGAAGAGTAAGATTTAACCTCTTGCGGTGTCCCCCTTCAATAAATCCAAGAGCAAAACTCTCCCCCATAGAAAATAGTCCTTTTTCGGGTTTTGGGAGCTCAAAACCCGAAAATGGAGAAGGTCGTGGGGAAGAAGAAGGTGGAGCGTTGGTTATATAGCCCAGGCTTAACCGAGGCGGGCATTTGTAACACTAACCGCCTCGGTAAATGCTTATTAACCGAGGCGGTTGAGTTACAACAAACGCCTCGGTTAATCAATTAACCGAGGTGGTCTACCAAAGACAACCGCCACGGTTAATGAGCATTTACCGAGGCGGTTTACTAAAGGTAACCGCCTCGGTTAATACATTAACCGCGGCGTTTGTTGTAACTCAACCGCCTCGGTTAATAGGCATTTACCGAGGCGGTTATTTAATAAGGGCCGTCTCAGTTAACCTATTAACCGAGGCGGTTGCTGGGCCGCCAGCCCAGCCTCGGCTGGGCCCGATTAACCGAGGCGGGCCGGCGGCCCAACCGCCTCCGAGCCCAAAAACGAAAGGTTGCAGTTAATTTTTTGTAGTAGTGTGCCATGCCGTGATGGCCTGTTAAACATCTATACCCATGTTTAAACTTATATTAAAATAATAAAAAGCATATTCATTGCCTACTCTTTTACATAAAATTTAAATTTCTATGAGCTAGTGTGAGCACGATTATGTTTCTATCCAAATAGTGTATAGATAATTCGTTGCCTCAGAATGAGCCAAAAGGATAGATCAATCTGATTGGCGGTCATTACTCCCATCTTTGAACGGAAACAACCATGAACAATAGAGCTAATCCCCCTCATCATCTTTACCGCCCTATAAAAAAATGCATAATTATTCATTTCAAGTTGAGAGACTGCATCTGCTATTTTCTCTATGAGCAAAACACTTTTATCAATAACTAACTATTTGGCAGAGGCTAGAATTTTCCATTTTCTAAAACCAATAACAAGCTACACGTTTCACCTTTTCCATTAAGAATCTTCATATTACGACATATTTCCTTCGTAAACAATTCTTATCCATAATAAAATTTCACCAATCGCACTCAGAGGTTGTGAACCTCCAGTCATTGCCACACAACTTGGCTCACGCCAGTGCGTGATCCAATAATGACCAGGGCATACCTTAAGCGCCTGATTATGGTTTTGGTGAATGCATGGAGTGCGAGCTAGAGGTTGATGGTGATCACCTCGTTGTGGGATAATCGCGGGGTTAGGAGCGTCAAAGCAATGTTGTCAGCGATAAGATTAGCACCATCTCCGGCGCGGAGGGTAGCACAGGCATCTACGGCCTCGTTGTTGGAGTTTGAGGTGTCGTTCGTGGAGCGGGAGCATGGCCTGAGGCTCGAGTCTTGCGCTTGATGGTGATGCCATGACCACCGCCTTTTGGGGGTGTAGGGTGGTCATCCATGCAGTGTTGGATCAAAACTCAGTGGAGTCCTACATCACTGACGTAAGGGCAATGGTGGTGAACTTAGGGTTAGGGTTTTGTGGTAGTGTCTTGGATGGAGACTGAAGAGGACATGTGATGGTGGTTGCGGTTGCCTCCATGTCGGTTGCACCAGACATGAGCCCCGAGGTTGCAATGGCTTGTCATTTTTTAGAACATGAAGTACAAAAATGGTGGGGATCTTGAGGTGTCAAGTAGTAGCTTCTCGTGCGTGGCTAGTGGCTTATAGAATACCAGCATCCATTTGTGAAAAATAAATGAACATAAAAAGATCAAATATATAGACTTCAAAGTTATGGAAATCGGTGTTGGATGAAGCACTTTGGTGCTGTGCTACCTTGGTTTATTAGATCTATTGTTCCCTTTTCTGCGGTATTCCCTTCCATCTTTAGATAAATCAATTCACAAAATTATTCTAAAAGTTAAGTTTTTTAAAGTTTGATTAAATTTATTGGAAAGAACACCAAAATTTATGGCACCAAACTAATATCATTAAATACATTATGATTTTTTATAACATATTCCATTTGATGTAAGGACCACACTATTTCAATATCTATCTATCTATACTATAAAAGAGCCAAGGAATTGAAAATAAACTCTTACCTCGATCTCTCCTACCCACTCTAATTCTTGTCCCTTAGATCTACTTTAAGATCAGATGCAACGCATCTAAATCACTCACCGTGATATGACAGGTGGGCCAAGTTTATAAACTTGTAAACGTTTACACGTGTTTCTCTCTAGGAACCGCGATACCCTCATATATTTTTTTCACCGGCAATTTTTCTACCCAACCATCTGTACCCTTTCTTCATGTTAAAAAAACAAATCACATCATCATCATCATCATCACACTATAAAAGAGCGAGTTTTTTGGGAGGGCTCTCTCTCCATGATAACCGTCGGATCTTAATGTCGCCTCATATAAGCCCTCCGTCGTTCGAGATCTTACTCAACCTCTTCAATTACCGTTCGATCTTGACCTCATGTTATATGAGGCGTCCATTTTCAAGATCTTACATGTATATGTACTTCCTTCACGTGTAATCTCTATTTGTGTCCAACATAGACAAATACTACCCCAAATACGTAACCATAACTAGGTCGGTCGGACTCCTATTCCTGTGACGTGCTTCCGCCGCCGGTGAGCCATTTCTTTTCTCTAGATTTGTCGTCGTTGCCTGCGGCCGTTTGTTTCTTCCGTGTTCCATCTTATACTTTGGCGTGGGTGCGATGCAGCAGTGGGGCAGGGCGACGGCACGATGTTGCGGTGGCCGGCAGCGTGCGGCGAGCACGGCCACCAGGTTGGCATCTGCAACTCCACGATGGCAAACGTATGCAAATCAGTAGCACAGCACATGTACACCGCCTGCGCTCTTAATCCTAGCGCGCTCTTAATCCTAGCGACTCTAATTAGCCGGCAGGCTGCCCTACTCACGTTTCTTCTTTTCCTTTCAACTTCTCCAAATTTTTATTTCTCTGCTAACGAGTAAGCATAACAGGAACCAAGATTGGTCATCCGCGCGATCTGAAATCTGCATGGACAACACAAGTGCACAAGCCACAAGGTACCTTTTGCAAGTGCAACGCTAAATTACTTTATTTTAACTATATGATTTTTTTTTTAGCATCAGATTAATTTAGTAGTTGTATTTTAATACTTAATCCATTCAAATTATAACATATTTGACTTTTTATCTTAACTTTGATTATTGAACATATTAAAAAAAAATTATAAAATATTTTTTTCTATCGTGGCTACATATATAGCGCCACAATGAAGGTCGTGATCTCAGACAATTATACAATCCGTAAAGGTGGAGGATGATTGGAGTGACAATACAGATGCACTATTGTTGTATGTGTCCATCCAACAGAGAGCTGGCCGGTGTCACAGCTAACCATGTTCTTGTTATGTACATCTCTGAATTCTGTGTTTTAGTTCTTGAAGTGCTTTTTATAATCTAAGATTATTCATTGTATTAATTAAGCAAATATAATATTTTGTTATTCAAAAAAATTTGTTAGCCTTGTGGAGAGCTCAGTTTAGTGCACAACCTTCCTAACATCTTTTCTGTTACACTTACATATTCATACTTCAGAAATTTATTGATGTCTCTTTCCTAGAAGCACTTATAGTTATCAATGGTTGCAATTTTATTCTTGCAATTGAATTTCACCATTTGCTAAGAGGAATTTACAAATTATACAAATGTCTTCAATGAAAAAATCAACCAATGGTTGCATCCAATTTCAACCAGTGAGGTGGATAATGTACAAGGTGATAAGTAATTTATTAATTCACAATATAATAGGATGTGTAAAGGACAAATTAGCATATATTGAAACTAAGATTAGAAGAGATAATTAAATTGAAAAAAGTCTACATCACCCCTCTGAACTATGATGGATGGAACACTTAACCCCCTCAACTACAAAATTAGATATTCTACCGCTAAACTTTCCAAACCGGTTAAATTACCTGCTAGACCGGTTTTGAACAGTGAATTTGCTACAGTGGCATGGTTTTATCTTTTTTTTTTTTTAATTTTTTGGCCGCATCTTTAAAAAATCATATTAAATCACAAAAAATTATAAAATATAAAATCTAATTTTGTTAGACTCCATATGAGTAGATCTATAAAGTGAGCATATAATATGTTATTTTTTAGTACAAATTTTGTTCTATAACTTTAGATCTATAATTTTCTATAATTAATTAAAATAATTTATAACCGCAGTTTATGTGGTTCAATTGTGATGAAAACTCTTTAAAATCATTTATGATGTCACCTATCATAACTATAAACATGTGCGTGCCGCACATGCATTACTACTAGTCTAAAAAAAATATTCCACCGTTTCTCTTATTTCCATCCTCTTGAGTCGTGACAACATCTGACTCCACGGCAGCAGCGGACCACGCCCCAGCAGCAGTGCAGCACGTCACCGCCTCTCTTATTTCAGGCCTGTAATAATGTAATATAATTGGTGCCCAGATAGTTCAGATGAAGGGTGATACACAGTACACTGCCCCCTTGTCGATCATTAGCTAGGTTTGTTCAGAGTTCGATGTCACATAAAATCAGCTTAAGTTTACAAATTAAATGCATAACAATACATCACAAAAAATATTTGAGAAGTTCTAAAAGGATGGAAGATACTTTAGTGTTCCCAATGCCAATCGTGCATTAACCCTTTACTTTTTTTTTCTAAAATTATTAGTTAAATCAAGCTTTATATTTAAAATGAAATTAGATTTGTATTGTGGATTTCTTAATAAGTTCATCTAAGTCGTAAGCCACATGTGTCATCGTATATAGATGTAGCAAAAAAGTTATAGCTTACCGTAATTATAGCATTTTTTTTAAGTGGCATGCTATTTTTTTTTTAAAAAAAAATATCATCCCTGAACTGTTAAATTGATGGCTACCTAAATTCATTGCATCAAGAATATAGTAATTCTAATCCTACAAGTAACTGCTAGAAGAAGCTGTAGTTCTGCTTGAGAAGTCTTTCGCATCAGAAGCATGGCCTACATTAGTGCTCTATGCTTGAGAAGGTATTTGAAGTTTTGAACTAACGCTGATCGTGGCTAATTATTTTTGGTCAGGTTGTAACGGGATCAGGGGATGCGACAGCTTGCATCTAGGGTGAGCCCTGGTTTCAGACCCATCTTTTTTCCCTCTTGCTTTGTGCATCACAATAGCTTTATTTTCTTCATTTATCTGAACTCTGCAGCAGAGGTTTGCAAATTCAGGTGGCAGCATAATATTAGGATATTTAACCTATACAAAAGAAAGAAAAATTGTAATGCTCTATCTTTCTCTGTTCTACTGATTATTTGTTAAGTGCTTCTTTCTTGCGTACAAAATCTTGTTTACCTGTTTTATTATTGACATTTAAAGGCTACAAGTGCTTGAATTTTTTTTTGTGTCCATGCTGGTTCTTTCTGTTTTTGCACATTAAAAATTGCAGAAGTGGGAAGTGCACTGTAACACCCCCTGGTGTTACGTTAACTTAAACTCCACCATGTCATCATATTATGCATTAAGCATCATGTTTATCAATTTAATGAAAATACCATTAAAATATAATCATGAGCATCATTAACTTTAATTACTAAGCATTAGTGCATTCATGCATTCCATGGTGTTAATCACCTTTATATGATCAAGTGCTTTGCCTTGTTATGCTAAGCATGAGATGTATTTTAATTCAAATGTGACATGAAATGGTTGCTAATGGTGATAAATAACCAAGAGTAAAGCTTAATGATCTTTGTTGGGTATACCTTATTTGTTAATTAATATATAGATTAAACCTTAATCACTGAGCTCAAATTATTTAGCTATAATTTAAACATGAAATTGAGATTTGAAAGGTTCCAAACTGAAGTAGCAAAATGAGGTTTCAAAACCAGGTTTAAAAATTCAAATTTGAATTCAATTTCAAATTCTAATTTAAACCCTCTTCTTATTTTTTTTTCAAATTTCAAAATTCAAGCAAAATTTGGGGTTGGTCCCAAAAGCAAAGTTATAGATCTCAAATTACTGAGCAACTTTTATTTTGAGAGATTTTCAAGTTGCTATATGAATTTGGGAGAAATTTATAAAAGTTCAGAAAAGGAGAGGCGCTGCTACAGTAACCACCAGCAGCAGCAACTCGACGGCAGCAGCAGCGCCACGCAGCTGCTTGCCGGCCGCCGTCTTCCAGCGTCTCGTCCTCTCGTGCGAACACGCAGCTGCTGCCGTGGCTTGTCCGTGCAGCTGCTGGCACCGCCTAGAACCCTCCCTTTCGCTCTTTTAGGCACTGGAACGCCGGCGCCCCCTTCTTCTTTTCCTCTTCCTCGCCGTCGCGCTCTCCTCACCCGCCGGCGAAATTCGCCGTCGATGCTACACCTCCGTTCGGCAGCCTGAGCTCGCAGCTCTGCTTCCTCCTTGCGCTGCTACTCCACCTGCTCCAGTTGCCCCTTGCCGCCGGAATCGCCGGTACAGCTGACTTCCGTCTCGGCGAGCCGCCATGGCCGTCGAGCTCCGTCTTGCCGTGGCCAGCTCCCTCCTGCGTGCCTCTCGCCGTGCCACTGCGTGTGCTGGTTGCGCCTCGCCCCACGAAGCTCATCGACTTGCCCTTGAGCTCGCTACCCCCCTCTCCGCGTGGGAACGCCGCAGCGCCGTCGTCCGTGAGCTCGCTGAGCCGCCATGAGCGCTGCCGGGATGGCTCCAAGCTCCAATCCGTCTGCTTGTTCCCCTGGTGAGGTTCGCAAGTTCGTGGAGGTCACGTTGGTGACTTTCCCGGCGCCGGCGACCTCACCGGCGGTGAACTTCGTGGCTGGACCGCCACTTCCAGGCCATCGTGGCCGCGGGCGCTCGTGGCCCGGGCATCGCCGGCTATCTCCAGGCGAGCTGAGTGTGCTGTTGAGTTCGTCTTGCTCCGTAGCCCATTCCAGCCAACTCCGCCACCGTCGGCTGCTGAGCTGCCGCCGCCGGTCAGTCCTGGTCCATTCCGGCCATGCCCCTGGCCAGCAGCTGAAGGTAGAAGAAGGTCCTGTTCATTTCGTTTTTTTTTCAGAAAAAGATAAAAAGGCTGATTTCTTGATTAATTCATAAGAAAATAATATGAGCTCAGAAAATTATGAACCAAAATTCTATGTGCTCCTCCTAATGTGTAGTTTCATATAAAAATATTTGTATGACATGTTAATCATTTTTGTTATGCTCAATAATTCCATGCTTTAATTAATAAATAGCAAGTTTTTGATTTTTGTAGAGCAAAATATTAATCCAAAATCATAAAAATTTAGGGTTAAGCTTTTCATGCTAAAACCCATCTCCACTAAAGTTTGGGTGCTGTTTAGAATAAGTTTACTTTTATAATTAATTTCTACCTTGTTTAATTATCATAAAAATGGCTAATAAAGTAACCAATTGTTAATTAGTTTTCTAATTAAAATGTTGGGTGATTTGTGGTATTGTTTGGAGACTTTGGATCAGCAAAACATCTATGGTCCAAAGCATGATCATGTATGGTTATGTATAAAGTTGCTCACATGCTTAATAAATAATTAAAGTACTTAAGTAGTAAAACTAGAATTCATTTAGATTTAATTGTTTTTGATAGTGTTTGAAGACCATGGGCCACTATTGACCTTAATGATCCATGGCTTGGTTGTGTAGTATTAGTTGTAGTTATCATCACGTGTAGTAGTAGCTAATTAGTTAGCAAGTTTAATTAGTGGCTTTCAACAACTGTAAAAATGGTTAATAAATTAGTAATTAACCTTAATCACTATTAGTGTTGCTTGATTTTGGGATTGAGTAATGACCCTAGGTCATTAAACCTAATGACCTTTGGCACTTTTTTTTTACGTTGATTGCGTTGCGTTATCCAATGTCGTCATAATTGCTACCTATGATCTCTTGATGCAACTATACCGTGAAGGAAAGTTGTACTCAAGATAATAATAAGTTGAGTTGTTTCATCCATGTTGCATCATTCTCATCATGTCATTAAGCATGCATCATTCCTTTACGTATAGTTTACGGGTGAGAGCGATTCTTACAAAGATACTTATAGTATTACTTTGCAAAAACTTCAAAATAAATTTACAATTAAAAGTTTTTGACGAAGCAATATTAAAACTTGTCTTACGATCTTTCCAAAATTGCTGCAAGCTATCAAGAAGGCTTTTCGGATAATCCCGAGCAACAACGTTGAAGAGTCTCCGAAGTCTTTCGAAGAAGTCGATCCTGGAGGATCGTGGTGTCATCGGGGTTTCACCCGACAGAACATTCTGAGTTATGTGGTACATAAGTATGGTTGACAGAGGTCTTAGGGAAGGCAGAACCTTCTAAATTATATGGCCCACAAGCACCTGACATTGTCCCTAAGACTTCTGTCAACCATACTTATGTACCACATAACTCAGAATGTTCTGTCGGGTGAAACCCCGATGACACCACGATCCTCCAGGATCGACTTCTTACAAGATATTGTAGTATTACAACTATTTTTATTCAAATACAACAGAGTAGCGGAAGATTTACAAAAGATATGACAACACTTAATCAGAGTTTGATTAAACAAAACTTAACTGAGTTTGCGGAAGTAAGAGGGAGATATAGAACACTTGTAAGAGAACGTCTCAGACGGAAGATATTCGATCATGCCAAGCCCACTGGTATGACCGAAGTTAGCTGCAGCAATTAGCACCTGCAACAGGGGTCAAACAAACCCTGAGTACAAAAGTACTCCGCAAGACTTACCCGACTAAAAATTGGGAAGAAGACTCAGGAATGCTGGCTAATGGGAATCAAGGTGAGGCTTTAGCACGATCAAAAGACACCCTTTGGGGAAAGAAACTAAGCTTGACCCTTAATGAAACAACCACTTGTCAAACATATGCTGAATTCAAAACCTTTCATTCTCACACTTTCATCATTACTACGATGCTTAGGGACTCGGATCAAGTCTCCCATATCGTGGAGCACCGACGATTTACTTTTATAATTAATTTCTACCTTGTTTAATTATCATAAAAATGGCTAATAAAGTAACCAATTGTTAATTAGTTTTCTAATTAAAATGTTGGGTGATTTGTGGTATTGTTTGGAGACTTTGGATCACAAAACATCTACGGTCCAAAGCATGATCATGTATGGTTATGTATAAAGTTGCTCACATGCTTAATAAATAATTAAAGTACTTAAGTAGTAAAACTAGAATTCATTTAGGTTTAATTGTTTTTGATAGTGTTTGAAGACCATGGGCCACTATTGACCTTAATGATCCATGGCTTGGTTGTGTAGTATTAGTTGTAGTTATCATCACGTGTAGTAGTAGCTAATTAGTTAGCAAGTTTAATTAGTGGCTTTCAACAACTGTAAAAATGGTTAATAAATTAGTAATTAACCTTAATCACTATTAGTGTTGCTTGATTTTGGGATTGAGTAATGACCCTAGGTCATTAAACCTAATGACCTTTGGCACTTTCTTTTACGTTGATTGCGTTGCGTTATCCAATGTCGTCATAATTGCTACCTATGATCTCTTGATGCAACTATACCGTGAAGGAAAGTTGTACTCAAGATAATAATAAGTTGAGTTGTTTCATCCATGTTGCATCATTCTCATCATGTCATTAAGCATGCATCATTCCTTTACGTATAGTTTACGGGTGAGAGCGATTCTTACAAAGATACTTATAGTATTACTTTGCAAAAACTTCAAAATAAATTTACAATTAAAAGTTTTTGACGAAGCAATATTAAAACTTGTCTTACGATCTTTCCAAAATTGCTGCAAGCTATCAAGAAGGCTTTTCGGATAATCCTGAGCAACAACGTTGAAGAGTCTCCGAGTCTTCTCGAAGAAGTCGATCCTGGAGGATCGTGGTGTCATCGGGGTTTCACCCGACAGAACATTCTGAGTTATGTGGTACATAAGTGTGGTTGACAGAGGTCTTAGGGACAATGTCAGGTGCTTGTGGGCCATATAATTTAGAAGGTTACGCCACATGCACTCTGTTATAGATCAAGTAAAGAGTAAGGCATTTGAAAACTCATGGTCAGCTGTGTCGTGGCATTGATACTAGCGAAAGTTGGCTAGCTGGTATAACTTGATGCCTTCGAATGCTCAATCAAGGATGTGAAATTGTTTCACTTGACAGTTAAGAGGAGGTAGAAAAATGACATTAACTACAAACTGTTGATATTTCATTTAAAAGGCGATCTACAGCTGAAATGGAAATGCCAACATATGCCCCTTCCAGGATCCAGCTGGGATCAATTCGTGAGAAGAAAATGACTTTATTGATCAATTCGTGAGAAGAAAATGACTTTATTTCAAGAATTCGTTGTTGGGACCTTGTTGTAAATAGTATATCATTAGCAGTATCACCTTTGTTGTAAATAGTATATCATCAGTCAGTACTTGTTTTTTTTACTATTATCTTTCAAATTATCCATGGCAACAATTGTGCACAATCAAAGTACACCAATAGGTTTTAGGTGTGTTCAAAAGTGGTTAGCCTGGAGCTCAAAATCAATACTGCAATTGTAGGGATGATTCAAGTATCTCAAAATAAGATATATTATTAGAGAGGAAATTTCAATTTCTAAAAACTAACAAAGATTGAAGTGAAATCTTTGTAAGTTGTACCTATATATTCAGTAGAAAAAATATAGCAAATTTTAGTTTATACAAACTCAGAAAGATCAAAGTAAACTCGATGTAATTAAGTTGCAAATAGAAGATTTTATTGTTATTCCATCTTTCGAAAAAAATATTTTATAGACACGCACGTGCATATCTGCTAGTATTTATAAGTTTGTAATGATAATTTAATGTTTAAGAGGTTAAGGTTTTTTAAGGGAGACCGAGCCACTTTTCTTCCCCTGAAAAGAAAAATGACAACTGTTTGGTGGTGCGAAACTGTGTGCTAAAATTAATTTTCCACCTGCTCTATTATTCTATTCTACAAGTATTTTTATTGGCGGCAACATCAGCAGAGTTTCCCGCGTGGCTTGGCCGCTTGGCTTCCTCCATCTATCTATTCCCCATTTTCTTCGCGCTTCCCTCGTTCATTCACTTCCCAATCCAGGATGGTGGAAAGGAGAGGCCTCACTTCCAATCGCGCCGCCGGCCCGCCGCCGAGCGCTGGGCCGGTCCCCGTCTCAATCCCCCCCGCCTGCTGGTTCTTAGCGCTGACGGCGCCGGCGCCGGCGCTGGCGGCGACGGCAGAGGAGTTGGAGGCGTCGCGGCTGAAGAAGCGGAGGAGGAAGAAGCCCAGGGAGCAGGTGGAGGCCACAGCGGCTTCCTCGGAGCCTCCTCGACCTCCGACAACCCCGGAATCCAAGCGCGAGTCCACAGTCCCAGTCGCTCCCAAAACCCTAACCTCGGCGGCGATGGCGGCGGCGGCGGCGGCGGCGGCGGGGGGAGTCTCCCCGACCTTCGGCAAACCCGGAATCCAAGCCCGAGTTCCCGGTGCGAGTCGCTCCTGAAACCCTAACCTCTGAGGTGATGGCGGCGGTGGCAGTGAGGTTGGTTGAGGAGTCCGAGAGGAAGAAGCAGGTGGCGCCGCCGGCATCTCCATTAATGGAGGAGCCCGTGCGGAAGGAGGAAAAGAAGCGCAAGAAAAGGAACCATGGGGAGGCCGCAGTGGTGATTCCATCGCTACCCAGTCCTGCTGAAGCCCAAAACTTGCAGATGGAAAACAAGGTGATGGCAGAGGGGGCGACGGTGAGGAAGAAGCAGAGGCGGCGGAAGGTGGAGCAGGAGCAATCCGGCCAGCCACCATTTCCAATTGATGTCCATCCACAGGGAGGGGAAGAAGCTGCTGCTGCTGGTGGCGTCATGGGCACTCAGTGTGTCAAGATGAGCAGCAGCAAGAAGTCCCAGGTCTTGAAGAAGCAGCAGCCACTGCCCCAAGGATTTTTCCCTCCCATGGCTAATCCCAATTCCATTGATCAGGATCCAAATTATTCCTCACCTCATGGTGCATTCTTTGCCCAATTCGCCTACAAACCTCGGCAAGGTGCCAATGGTTCGCCACTTCATAATACTGTTGATCGCCCTGCGAGGCTGCCTTCTCAAGGCCATGCATCTTCTAGGTCTTCTCTGCTCACTGCAAAAGAGACCTCCAAGGCTGCCAGGACAACAGCCTCGAACACCAAGCAACCACGCCCAGCATCAGCATCAACCTCAGGTTTACAAGAAGTGGTAATGATCAAAGGGAAGGAAAAGCCCGAGAAGACTAGGGAGATGGCGGTGAGAGAGTCTCCCCGACCTTTGGCAAACCTGGAATCAAAGTCTGATTCCCCTGTCCCAGTTGCTTCCGGAACCCTAACCTCGGAGGCGATGACAGCAGCGGCAGTTTGGCAGGTTAAGGAGGGTGAGAGGAAGAATCAGGAGGCACTGCTGGAATCCCCATTAATGGAGGAGCCTGTGCGGAAGGAGGAAAAGAAGCACAAGAGTAAGCATGTGGAGGCCCCAGTGGTGATTCCATCGCTACCCACTGCTGCTGTGGCCCAAATCTTGCAGATGGAAAGCAAGGTGATGGAGGGGGTGATGACGAAGAAGAAGCATAGGCGGTGGAAGGTGGAGCAAGAGCAATCTGGCCAGCAACCATTTCCCATTGATGTCCATCCAGTGGCAGGGGAAGAAGCTGCTGCTGCTGGTGGCGTCATGGGCACTCAGTGTGTCAAGATGAGCAGCAGCAAGAAGCCCCAGGTCTTGAAGAAGCAGCAGCCACTGCCTCAAGGCTTTTCCCCTCCCATGGCCAATCCCAATTCCATTGATCAGGATCCCAATTATTCCTCACCTCATGGTCCATTCTTTGCCCAATTCGCCTACAAACCTGATCGCCGGCAAGGTGCCAATGGTTCGCCACTTCATAATACTGTTGATCGCCATGCGAGTCTGCCTTCTCAAGGCCATCCATCTTCTAGGTCTTCTCTGCTCACTGCAAAAGAGACCTCCAAGGCTGCCAGGACAACAACCTCGAACACCAAGCAACCATGCCCAGCATCAGCATCAACTTCAGGTTCACAAGAAGTGATAATGATCAAAGGGAAGGAAAAGCCCGAGAAGACTAGGGAGATGGCGGTGAGAGAGTCTCCCCGACCTTTGGCAAACCTGGAATCAAAGTCTGATTCCCCTGTCCCAGTTGCTTCCGGAACCCTAACCTTGGAGGGGATGACAGCAGCGGCAGTTTGGCAGGTTAAGGAGGGTGAGAGGAAGAATCAGGAGGCACTGCTGGAATCCCCATTAATGGAGGAGCCTGTGAGGAAGGAGGAAAAGAAGCACAAGAGGAAGCATGGGGAGGCCCCAGTGGTGATTCCATCGCTGCCCACTGCTGCTGTGGCCCAAATCTTGCAGATGGAAAGCAAGGTGATGGAGGGGGTGATGACGAAGAAGAAGCATAGGCGGTGGAAGGTGGAGCAAGAGCAATCTGGCCAGCAACCATTTCCCATTGATGTCCATCCAGTGGCAGGGGAAGAAGCTGCTGCTGCTGGTGGCGTCATGGGCACTCAGTGTGTCAAGATGAGCAGCAGCAAGAAGCCCCAGGTCTTGAAGAAGCAGCAGCCACTGCCCCATGGCTTTTCCCCTCCCATGGCCAATCCCAATTCCATTGATCAGGATCCCAATTATTCCTCACCTTATGGTGCATTCTTTGCCCAATTCGCCTACAAACCTGATCGCCGGCAAGATGGCAATGGTCGGCCACTTCCTAATACCGCTTATCGCCCAGCGAGGCTGCCTTCTCGAGCCCCCCTGCCATCTGGCTCTTCTCTGCTTACTGCAAAAGAGGCCTCCAAGGCTACCAGGAATACCAAGCAACCATGCCCATCCTCAGCATCAACCTCAGGTTCACAAGAAGGGGTAAGGGTCAAAGGGAAGGAAAAACCTGGGATGAAGATGACAAAGGAGAAAAAGCCGAGGAAACTATCACCATTACTTACTACTTCTGAGAAGCGGTCAGATAAATACCGTCGCCTGCCACTGGATCAGCTGGTGCCCCCACTGCCCTCCCCTCATAAGCTATTGCAGGAGAAGTATGCTTCTGACCCCTGGAAGGTCATTGTAATATGCATGCTCCTCAACTTAACACAGGGAAAACAGGTGAGCTGTTCTATTCTTTCTACTTTATGTCATCTCTGTGAATGTTACTTGACTAAACAATTATCTAGATTCATAGAAGCTGCTTGAAGAGACTAACTTCTGTTTCCATGATAAATGAGTGGTTTAATAATGGTTGTCTGTGCCTGCTACTCTCTTTGATATGGGATGATCGATTAGATGTTTCCAGTGTTCATAGGACTGATAAACAAAATTGAACTGTGGACCACTTGTTAGCAGATGCATCTGGGTCCAATCCTTTATGGATTATACTGCAGCCCAGAACAGGCTAGATTGTGCATTTAAGTGGCTCAGATAGGTGTTTCACATTTGTTTATTTTTACAAAGACTATTTGTTACCCTGATGATTTATGCTAGCTCATAAAATTCTTATCTAGTGTGTTTTTATTGCAATGCTAATTCAGCTAGGCGTTTCACATTTGCATTTATTATTACCAAGGCTATTCCCCTGTTTGCTGTTGCTCTTGTGAAACATTCATTCTTTGGGTTCAAGGGTTATATTTTCTTTGTTTACTGCTGCAGGTCAGGAAGAAAGTGAGGGGCTTCTTCAAGCGCTATCCTGATGCTCATACTGCATATACAGCTGATCCTAAAGACATGGCAGAGTTTCTAGCACCTCTTGGATTGCAGCATGTGAAAACAGAAAGAATCCAGAAATTTTCTCAGGCTTATCTTGGAGAAGAATGGACCTATATCACTGAGCTTTGTGGTGTCGGCAAGTGAGTGCCCCCCCTGACCAAAAAAAAAAGTCTTCTGTGGATGTGGGCTATTTGAATAATGCTGTTTTTTGCCCTGTCGAGTTATTAATTTGAATGTTACCTCTTACTGTAGGTATGCGGGCTGACGCTTATGCAATCTTTTGTGCCGGAAGGGCAAAGAAGTGATTCCAGAAGATCACAAGTTAGTTGATTACTGGAAATATGTCTGTTTTGAGTTTCCCTTAAGTCAGGTAAGGGCTCTCCATTACTTATGAGCTACCTTATTTTGTAAGCTTTTATTTCTCTATGTGTGATGTCAATTGTGGACGTAATACAAGCACCGCTGTTACAGTAAAATTTAGTGCTGATCCTCTTCATAATCCTTATATACTCTCTCTGTCCTGATGTATAAGGTATCCTAGGATTCTGGGACATTTTATGGGGCAAAGTAGATGAAGCATTTAACTCCTTTAAAAGTGGGGAGATATTGTGATTACCATATTCGAGCTTGGTGTTGGGCGGACAAAAGACATTAATGGCTGGTAGGCATAATTGGTGCCTGGGAGAGTTAAATTCACTAGAATCCCTTGTAATTTGGGGCAATTTTCGAATGATTTGAAACCTTATATTTCAGGATGGAGGGAGCAGTTGTTTGCTAAAGTACTCAATAGGAAAGAACTTGGAACTTTATAGATGTATTACTTAGTTCTTCTCAAGATCGCAGATATATGTGCAACTCTAGATAGTTAAACTCGCGATCTATATTGAAATTAAAACTGTTGAGATGTGTTTTATTTATTCCATATATATGCAATTCAATCTGTATTAGAGCTTTAGTGGCAGACATGGCTACCGAGAAGGAAATCAGTAGAGGAACTTGCTTTAACAATTCTGTTGTCATTTCTACTTGTGCTGTTTTGATGTCGCATTCCTCATTTTACTGCCATGAGGGTAAACCAGTGTTGTATGTATGATAGTTCTTGGATATCCTTCCCAGAGGCCATTATCACCCGATACTGTATTTTGCTTTCATTTTGGAAAGTTTTCCTTTTTACCATTGGTGTTCTTGGATAATTTCTTTTTCTTATCTATTTGTCATTTCTCTTTTTTCCTTTTGCCTCACTGTTTTTTTTTTTTTCTCTAATTTAAACATGGGCCAAAACCTGTGCAGTGGCCAAAAATAAAAATAAAATCAATTGATAAAAGGGAAAACCATTAAATAATTGCACCTGGGGTAGTACACTCCTTTGCTCTAGGAAAAAAAACTATATTTGAATCATTTTCTCTTATGATTTCATTTTCCCTGTTGGGACAACTCTGTCCATTAGAACAGCAAGGGTTTCTAGGCTGATCAACAATGGAGGGTTAGAGCAAGAGTATAGGAGGGTATGTTAAGATACAGAATTAGGTGGTTGGGACCCTGTCTAATAGTTTGCTTTTAATATTAACCAACTACACTAATATTCTTGGCAACGAATGTTAATTATTTGATATAAATTCGCGAACTATAGGACTTAGTATTGAAGTGTTTTTTATGAAACAAAACAAAAACTGTTTCTTTACATATTATTGGATCATCATTCTGTGTATTATATGTACACTGAAGTACTTCCCATGAAGACCGAACTATGTTTGTTTTGCATATTCTTGTATAGCCATCATAGTAATATTTGAATTTTGATTGACTCGTTCAACTTTTCACATATGCTCATCTAGGTTCATTCAACTTTTCAAGTAGTTAAATTCTAAGTTCACTCTAGCTCCAGTCATGTACCTAAATTCCCACTTTGAATGAGCCACTTGAAAAATTGAAGGACCTAAATCACTTTGAGAGTTATTGACCCATTTGAGAATATGGGAAAAGTTTAGGAAGCCATAGTGCATTTTCTCTTTGAATTTTATTAGCAAATACTCTCTGGCATTACATCACATGCCATTGGATTGCTTGTTTTAGGATGAACTCAGTGGCAGTTGTTATTAACTTTGAGTGAACTTTGCTGACCACTGTATCAATGCAACCTAGTAGGAATCGAGTTGTTTTCTTTTTCTAGAGAAACACATAAAGAAGCCATGCCCTTTTTTTTTTTATATATGTAATTCAAAACTGTGTACCTGTTGCGGGAATTACAGGGTGCGCAGGAGGCTGGAGTTATGGGGGATGCGCAGGAGGCTGGAGTTATGGGGGATGCGCAGGAGGCTGGAGTGATGGGGCTGGGAAACGTTGTCGCTAAGGTACAGGAAGTTGCTGTAAGCTGTTGACATGGAAAAACAGTTACCCGGTGGCAGGGAGCGCTTTTGGTGTTTCTGCTTGGCGAGTGCTTTTGGTGTTTCTGCTTGCAGCTTAATGTTATGTTATTATAATAGTGTTCATCTAATTACTGCAGCAGCCTGTAAGCAATGTTCAAGGTTAAGGTGGGCCTTGCATTGATTTGCTCCAGAAATTAAACGGGCAGCATATAGTTTGATGGTAATCATGGTCAAGAATATGCTATAATTTGTGGGAACTGTGTGTGATGTGGGATGGTTGCATGATGGGCTAGGATTGTAGCGTTGACATTGGGTGCAGGTCAACATATCATGAATATGGATAGGGTTTTATATCGTCTGATGGATATCAGAGAGCTTTTCCTCTACTAACGACAACAAATTAGATCAGACACAAACCATGCGCAAATAACAACATAATTGAAGCAAGGAAGCAAGAGGAACAACATAGTTGATTGTTGCTGTAGCTGATGTCTACAAAACGTTATGTTAATTAAAAGCATTAGCAAACTGTAAGCATGTTCTTCCAAAATTTCTAAACAACGTCGCTAGGAGCTACACGTTTTCTGAACCTCAAAATTAGCTGATTACAGTAATGAATGCAACTGCCCAACCTAAGTAATGAATGCTACTATCCAATCTCGTGCATGTGCATGTGTCTGGGTCTCGGGGGGAAAAAAACTATTCTCTAAAGGTTAAGGAGATCTGAATGTATACGAGCAACGTTGTCCCTAAGGTAGGCACCCATTGACTAAAGACCATGCCCACTGCATATGAGATTGACCTTTAGCTGGATCTACTAAAAAAAGTTGCTAATATTTATCTTCTTCGCTGCAAGTCTGCACCACTGCTGCACTGTTATCCATCGCACCATCTCAATCCACCTTTTCACAACCGCTACTCATCTATTTCGCATCATCTGACACTGAATCAAATTACTCCGTTGTCATTTTTCACATTTGGATCCTCAATCTTTTTCCTCACTATCACAACCACCATGGTAGGAGACAAAGCATATATCCCATATCTACAGGGTATTTTAGGGAACCACGTGATTCCATTTAATCAAAAGAACTAGACAAATCGCTGGTCACCAACACATGAGTACTAACCGGTAGATCGGACCGAACACAACATCCTCTTGACAGGTACTGCCCAGCCTAGCTAGATCATGTGCTAAACTATTACAGCAACGCGGGACAAGTTTTAGTAAACAGAGCTTCTATAGTATGGATATTAAGTGAACTGTGGGGGAGCAAACAAAGATTGAACCTTTCCAAGAATAATGAGTGAATCAGGGAGAAATAAACAAGATTCAACCTTTCGAAACAACCAACCAAATAAAATGCCGGCAGACTGCGGCTGATCCAGGGGACCCTAGCCGTGGGATCCCCTGCTCCTCCTACTCATCCACACCACAGCAGCGCGCCCTAGATTCCACTCACTTTGAGGACGAGCTGAACCATGCCTCATGGTAGAAGGAGAGAGGATGAGGTTTTATGGGAGGTAGAGATCTGCGTCAGGCAGAGAGAGATGAGAGTTGATGGTGTTTTCTTTTCAGAAAACAGAAGACAACCAGTAGCACGCTAAAGAATCGAGATGTCCAACTAGGGGATGAATAGTCGTTTCTAAAAATTATTCGCACAAGCTAGCCAATTTAAAAACAGAAGTGAACTAACGAATTAATCTAGACTACACCCCTCTTATCTAAAATTTGCTACCACCCTTACAAAAAGATTTCCCCATGCAACAACTAAGGGTACCGAGTGGGTAAAGCTCTCCTAAACAAGTCTAGTATGCAAGATCAATAAATCTAAGGAACTAGAGCAAGAGCAAGCGTGGGGGAGCTCCTACACATACTAGTAAGAAAGGCAGAAAACGCTAGCCACAAGCACAACAACACAAGACAAAATATTAACTTGTGTTGAGAAGACAAACCACAAGGTAGAGGATGACACATGATGTTTTTACGCGGTTCGGTGACTTGCCGATCACTTAGTCCATGTTGAGGGGAGTTCTAGGATTGCCGCTTCTCTTGTTAGCTTCGAGCCCTCAAGCTCCGGCCTACCTCACTAGGTAGGCTCCATGTGAACACTAAACTTGGAGCCGGCCAAATCAACTAGATACTCACACAAGCCTCGATTTTACTAGATATGCTCTTTGCCTTCCTCCGGCGAGGATGAGCTCAATAGCCCCTCACAAAAGCTAACTCTAGAGCAACACACAATCTTCTTGCGTGCTTCACGGAGACACAATCACCAAGCCGTCTAGGAACCAACAAGCTCTAAGTACTATAAGCAATCCACACTTGCACGACGACTACCTAGTGCCACAAGCAATCTCTCACGCAAAGATTTGCACTAGCGGAGCACACTCACTCTCCAAAGTCACCCTCAAGCTAGAGATATGAAAGGAGGTGCTAGAAAGGTGCTCTCCCAAAGAGTATGCTGATAGAATGGCCAAAAGAGAGCCCCTCTCAACCGGGCATCCCACTATATATAGAGGAGTTGCCTAAAACTAGTCATTATTGTGTTTCTGCGACACCCGCGGACAGTCCACAATTACTAGAAACTAGACGTTAGGTTCAAACAAATAAACTACAGATAGTCCACCACATGGGCCCTGGATTGTCCGCCGTTGCTCTCTTGGCTCGACAAAGAAGTCCAAAGAGCCCTGCTCATTGGCGAAGTTGGACTGTCTATAGCCAGGAGCGGACTATTTGCCATTGACATGAAAAACTGTCAATAGATTGTTCCCAATCTATTTTGTTTTCTGGAGATGACCAGCGGACAGTCCGTAGATGCATAGAAAACTCCACGCCAAATGGAGTGCCCCTAAAGCAACTCAAGATTAGTCCAAGCGCTCTCAAAAACCTTTTTCAAAGCAAGCAAACACCAACACATGATCTCCACACAAGATGATCGTTTCAACTTTCGCCACCGGTTAGCTTTTGTCGAACTTTTCACAAAGGTTTTGCCTTTTTGCCACTCACAACCAAAACATATCTCAAACGTTAAAGCTCACGAGTGGCACTAGATAATTGTAATGCAAAGCACATTTGCCCCTCTTAATAGTACATCTATCTATTCTAAATTTGGCTATTTGAATCTTCTCAACACACCTTATAGCCAGTAAAATGAAACGCCATATGTTTCATACCTTTTTCCTTGCACTTATCCAAATTCTCCTAATTTGATGTACGCAAGGTCAACCATTTTTGACATACTCACCAAGCCACTTAATATGATCAATGTATCTCAAGCTTGATCTTCATATATGATGTGAATCACCCAAACCATCACATAGACTTCAAGTCTATTGACCTTCGCCTCACTTGCTCTTCACTGTTGCTTCGGTCCTTCGGTGCCAAGCCCACTAGCTTGCCCTTCACCATTGCCTCGGTCCCTCGGTGCCAAGCTCACTAGCTTGACCTTCACCCTCGCATTGCACACGGTCCATCACAACCAAGTCTCATTTAGGTCTTCGCTTGCTTGCTATATTTGATTTGAGCATTCCAACATGCTAACAATCAAATCCACGTCGAAACTCTTCTCATATTGCGGACTATACCTACTTTCCTTCACATACTTCAATCGAAAGGTTTGTCCACAAGTGTTGTCATTAATTACCAAAACCCAAACAAGGGCCTAGATCTTTCATGCGCGGGGATCAATCCTTGGTCGTGGGCTCGTGCGGATGCCTATCGAGTTGGAGATGCAGGAGGAGGGTTGAAGTCTTTGACGTAAACAATGTTGGCCATAGGATCGAGTTGAAGCTTGTGAGGAAGGATTAGGAGACATAGATTTTAGTGATCATGAAATCCTATGCATAATTTATTTTGTGGGCAATAGTGGTTGAGACATCTTAGCAAGGGACACATATCTAGGTATACCTAGGATAGTTGATGGTGAAGACATATGATAACTTTTCGAATACGCGCATTAAGACCAAGAATATGTGATCGATGGGTCGTCTCTCTCCTCTCAACACGGGCGACATGGGGGATCCGAGCGAGGTCACGGGTGAGAGGCAGGAGGTAGCGGTTGGCACTCCATGCACGGACATGAGGGACAAACTTCCACGGGAGGCGGACCGTATAGCTACAGGAATCGGGGCAGGGGCTCAGCCCAGGCCGCCAAGCACGGGGTCAAGGCGGAGTCCAAAGGTGAGGCGGTCTCTGGAGCATAGGCCAGAGGCTGCGGAGAGGGTGAAGGACTGCTCGAGTGGTCCCGTAGTGGTCACGGGCGGGCAATCTTCGTCGTCTCCCGTCGGGCATACTCTTCCCTGCTTGTTTGCGGAAAACCCTAGCGGGACCTTTCGATCCGCGGCGGAGGCAGATGCGAAGGGGAGTGCCGAGTCTCCGCGCGGGACCTTTCGATCCGCGGCGGAAGCTGGTGCGGCGTTCAAGATGTGACTTCCACACAAGGTTAGTGAACATCCTGATGCTGATTTGAGTGCGCGGCTGGTTCATATTTGGAGCCGCAGCATCGAGGTGGGGGTGTGTGATTCGGTCTCTGTTGCTTTTGAATCGATCCCAGAGCAGGCTCCCCTTCGTGGTGCTGCTAATGGAGATCGTAGCTGGACAACTTTGGGGGTGACATGAGGTTATTTGTGCTGGTTACTAAGGCTCCTTGGAAGCTTCCGGAAAAAATGAATCAGAGATTCAACAACACAGGGAGATTCAACGATGGCTATGATGGTTTCTGTGGGGGAAGAGGTTGGAATGAACAGGGGAATAGAGTTTGGGTTCCTAGAGGCGGTGGTATGGACTGTGGAGGTGGTAGAGAGAGAGGAGATGGTAGAGACAGAGGTGGAGGAAGAGACAGAGGTGGTGGGAGAGAAAGAGGTGGAGGACGCTTTGGTTATGGGCACAGAGAACCTAGGGGATGGCAACTTGAGGAAAACAGGGAACATCAGGCTACTGAGATTCAGGAGGAAATGCAGTTAATTGCTAATGATGTTGTGGATAATGAAAATGTGAGAAATGAAACTCAGAATAACATTGCTACCCAGGAGCCAGGTGGCCAGGGAGCTGGTATTGGAGGAGGAGATGTACAAGGGGAACAGAATTTTAGAGGTGCTGCCCAAGTCTATAACAGGTGTGGCAGGGTTGGACACCTTCCCGAGAACTGTCACAACCCTATAATATGCAGTAGATGCCAAACTGAAGGTCATGTCACAAGAGTATGCAATACTAAGATGCCTTGGGACTACATCTCTCCTTTCTATGGTTTCTCTGCTTATGGCCAAGGATTTCATGTGGTGGAAAGTGAGATGAATGAGAATGGAGTCAGGGATATGTCTAATACTGCCTTAATCACAGTTGTGTCTGGTGAGATCTCTGCAAAACAAATTGAGATTGAGTTTAAAGAGAAAGCTAGCCCAAATTCCATGTGGAGGTGGTATGCCAAGAAAGTTGGGGAGAATCAATACCAAATGAAGTTTCCTAATGCTCATGCAATTGATGATTTGGCCTTTTTTACTGAGCTTAGAATGAGATCTTGTCCTTCTGTAGCTTTCAAGGTGGAAAAGTGGAACCCTGCAATTGGTTCCAAAGGAGCACTTGATTCTGCATGGTTCAGAATTAAGGGGATTCCACTGGGTAAAAGATCATTTTCCAATGTGTGCAAGATAGCATCTAAGGTGGGATTGCCTCTTGAAGTGGACAAGGAAAATCTCTTCAGAAATGACTTTGTTAGAGTCAAGATTGGTTGCAGAGATGTATCTAAAGTCCTAGCTCAGGTGGATGGGGTGCTAGATTTTCATTGGTATGATTACTTCTTCCAAAGGGTGGTAGCACAGGAGGGGTTCACAAATACTGCTGGCAACAAATGGATTAGGAATGATAGGGACAAGGGTAAGGATGATTATCCCTCTCCAAAAAAAAACAGAAGTTAAATGAAGCAAAAGAGTGGAGAACAAAAGTCTCTCGAATATCCAGCGGGGAGAGTCCAAGTAAAACTAGGGATACTAGAAAGGGGAAACAAAGAAGTGTATTCAGTCCAACATGGGCCAGGACAATAAAGATTCAAAGGATGAGGAAAGTGATGATGAGGGCTTGATGATGGGAGATCTTATTCTACCGGGAGGGAAACGATTGAGATTTGGTAACTTTGACAATGTGGAGGTCGAGGAAGTTGAGTCAGTTCCTTGTAACGAAAATAGTTCAACAGTCATCAATGAATATGGGTCAAATATGGAGAAATCTAAATTTGATCCACTGGCAGCAATAGAGGCAAAAAATGCCATCTATGGAGTTTCAACTGGTAAAGTCTTCAGCTTTGATTATTTAAAGTAGAAATATCTCCCTTGTAAGGATACTGTCAAGGATCACATTGCTTGTGTTGAGAGAAGAGCTATTTCCCCGAGCCCACAGAAAGGAAGTCGGGGAGGCTCCAATTGTTGAGTTTTCTAGCCAAGAAGAAGGAGCTCCGGTGGAGGTAGTGGAGAGACATGAGGAGTACAGTCGGGATGGAGCCGAGGGAATTCAGCCCTCCGGTATAAAAGCTAGAAAAATAGATTGTATTGAGAATAGTGAAAGAATAAATGAAGAAATCACAAGGCAAGAAGAGACAAGTGATGCTACAAGAGAAGGGAAAGAGCTTGAAGTGTCTGTGGGTGAAGTCGAGAAAGGATGATGTTGTGGGGAAGGTGATGAAACAGCTGAAAAGGCTCCATGCAGCAAGACTGCTCGAGAGGTGACTGAAAGGAATGCTTCAGAGATGGATGGGCAAAAATGGCAAGAAGTGAGACAAAGCAAGAGAATCCAAGAAACAGGAACAAATCTGTTAAAGATCGATGACCAAATTAAAGCCAAGGGAGACAAAAATCATCGAGACACAAGGTACAAATCTGGTTGATCACAACCCTTTTGCAATTCTTAGTCACTCAAACTTAATCAATATTGCTGCTAATATGGGAGTTCAAGTTGAATCCATTCTTGTTGAGAAAATTGATGTTTTGAAAGACCTAGCAAGTGGCTAGGATGAATATGAATGAGATTGCTAATAAAACTGATTTCGATATATGTTCAAATATGGAGGGAGGCAACACCCCCCTGTGTTGAGAATCCAACTATTAGTTGGTTATCTAAGGAATCGGGAGGATGAACCCTGCCCGGTCCTTAGCACCGGGGAGAAGCTCTAGGAAAAAGGAAAAAGAAGCCTAGAATGATCTGAGGCTCAACCTTCTGATGAGCCTGGTACTTCTAGAGGAGGGAGATCTAAGGTTAGCCCTAGATTCAACCTCAGAGATAGGGGTAAAATTAAGAAAGTTTTTAAATGATAGGTGTTTTATGGAATTGTAGGGGGGTGGCCAAGAAGGGCTTATGCACATTTATAAAAGAGCTTATCTGGGATAACAAGGCTGATTTCCTTAGTATCTAGGAAACTACGAAGAAATCTTATACTGGTCAGTTCTTTAGAAAACTAGATAGCAACAGTGAGTTCAGTTGGCATTGGACTCCTTCTAATGGTAAATCTGGAGGTATGTTGAGTGGTATCAGGAAAGATAGATTTGATGTGGAGAATTTTATTGATGGAGAATTCATGATTATAGCCAACATTCATGATAAGAAGTTAAATCAATCATGGTCTTTGGCTAATGTGTATGGTCCTGCACAAGAAGAGGACAAGGAAAGGTTCCGTATTGAACTTTCCAATTACTGTTGTAAGGCTAAATATCCTCTACTTCTGGGAGGGAACTTTAACATTGTAAGATTCAACACTGAAAAGAACAAAAACTTCTCAGAGAATAAATTCTCGAATATCTTCAATAAAATTATTAACTCCTACGAATTGAGAGAGCTTTTCTTAGGAGGGGGAAATACACTTGGTCTAACAACAGAGAAGACCCCACTCTGGAGAAGCTTGACAGAGTACTACTAATGTCCAAGGAATGGGAGGCTGCTTTTCCTTTATGCAACCTAAGGAAAGAACCTAGGTACATGTCGATCATAACCCCTTGATTTTGAGATCTGAATCTATCAAAACTCAAGCCTCTAAGCCTTTTTGCTTTGAGAACGCTTGGTTGCAACATGCTGAGTTTAAGAAGAAGATTAAAGAGATTTGGGAGAGGAAAGTTATTGCTAAGTCTGCCTGGATGTCCGGTGTATCAAAATGGACAGAGTGAAGAAGTTCCTTAAAGGTTGGGGACAAAGTTTGAAAGGACACCAAAGAAAATATAGAAATATTCTGAAAGAGCAGTTACAAAAGTTAGAACAACAAGAGGAAGAGGAAGGGTTGTCTGCATGTTCAGTTGGAAAGGAAAACTTTCATTCAAACTGAACTTTCCAAACTTGTAGAGGAGGAAGAGAAATACTTGGCATAAAAAGGGCTAACTCAAATTGGCTACTCAAAGGTGATAATAACACTCGCATACTTTCACGGGGGTGGCTAATGGGAAAAGAAGAAAGAATACGATCTTTTTCTCCGGATAATAATAATCAAAGTATTAAGGGGGATGCTGCTATTGTGGAGCATGCCACTCAATTTTACAAAGATTTATTTGGCCCCGCAAGTCCTCCGAGTTTCTCATTGGACCCTTAATGTTGGGAGCCCTGCTGAAAAAAATTGAGGACCAGGACAATGAGATGTTAGAAAGAGAATTCTCTGAAAAAGAAATTTGGGAAACCATTGATTCCATGGAAAGAAATACGGCCCCAGGGCACGATCACTTCCCTATTGAATTCTACCAAAGATACTTGGGAAATTATCAAGGAGGACCTTATGCTCCTCTTTAGAGATTTCCATGACTTAAAGCTTGACATTGGTAGATTTAACTATGGGATTATTACATTGTTACCTAAAGTAAAGGATGCTAATAGAATACAACAACATAGACCCATTTGCTTGTTGAATGTTGTATATAAGATCTTTACTAAAGCCTTGATACTCAGAAATTTGGATAAGGTAATGGGAAAGATTATTAATCCCAGTCAGTCAGGTTTTCTGAAAAACAGAAATATTATGGATGGCATTATGACCCTTCATGAAATCTTACATGATACCAGGATAAGGAAAAAGGATGGGCTAATTCTGAAGCTAGATTTTGAAAAAGCTTATGACAAGCTGAATTGGGATTTCCTGTTTGAATGTCTCAGACAAAGAGGATTTGGTGAGAAATGGTGTAATTGGATCAGTCTAGTGATGAAATCTGGAACTGTAAGTGTGAAGGTAAATGATACTTTGGAACATTATTTCAAATCGGAAGGGGAGTGAGGCAAGGAGACCCATTGTCTCCCTTTCTATTCAATATTGCGGCTGATTCTCTAGCTAAAATGATTAGCCTAGCTTAGAAAAAATGATCTAATACAAGGCCTAGTACCTGAATATGTGGATAAGGGGTGGCAATTTTGCAGTATGCGGATGACACCATTTTATGCATTTAGGATGATAAGGAGAGCAGCAGTGAACCTCAAATTCCTGTTATATCTATATGAGGCCATGTCTGGTCTTAAGATCAACTTTAACAAAAGCGAAGTGGTGATGATTTCACAAGATAATAGCAAGAGCTTAGAGTTTGCAAATCTGTTTAATTGCGATCTTGGAAAATGGCCTATAAAATACCTGGGTGTCCCGATATCCGTGTCCAGGTTACATGTTGCAGATTGGTTCCCAATTGAGGAAAAAATGTTCAAAAGGCTAGGAGGGTGGAAGGGCAGTGCGTTAAGTTTAGGTGGGAGGCTAATTCTGATTAACTCTTGCCTGAGCAGCCTGCCCATGTATGCCATGTCAATGTATTTGTTGCCTTTGTCAACAATCAGGAAAATGGATGCTGCAAGAAGAAAGTTCTTCTGGCAAGGAGGAAATTTCAAGAAAAAGTATCACTTGGTGAAATGGGTTAAGATTACTAAACCCAAACGTAAAGGGGATTGGGGATAAAAAATCTGAGAAAACTCAATATAAGTCTATTGTGTAAGTGGTGGTGTAAAGTGGAAAATGGCAAGGGAATTTGGAATGAGATTGTGCATAAAAATACTTAAAGAATGGGGGATTACTGTAATAGAACCGACCAAATTATAAGAGCACAAGTATAAAACATTCACCGAAGTGACTAATTTCACACTTGAGCCCATATAATCCCGGTAGTCCGGAAATCTCGAAGGAATTCAAACCAACAAAACATACAAGCCAAGATCGAACGCAACTTAACATAATTCACCATTCGTTACATCAGAGTTCACAATAGTTCACAAGTGACATCACATAGAAGTACTTAGTTATTACAATAACGGTTCTGATGTAGTAAAAGCAACATAGTTTTGAAACCATTCGAAAACACCACACTTAGTTCAGATACATGCCAGAGTCATAGTCATCCCACAAAAGCATATGATAAGATATAGAAATGATCTTTGCCCAAGATCTAGTCCTCATCCCCAGCGGGGTGAAGACATTCCTTGCAGAAACCTATATAAAGAATATCATCTGCAACAAGAGCGAATAAACCCTGAGTACGAGGATGTACTCAGCTAGACTTACCCGTCACAAACCAGAAATAAAAGGCACCAAGGAGTATGCAAGGCTGAAATATAAGTGGAGCTAGCTAGACAACTTTTCGCACAAAGAGCATAAGTGACATTAGATGCACCAGTAAATCATACTAGCAGCAGCTTAATTTATTTTACCTTCCATCTAAGTGTGCCTTGTACTAAACAAACACTTATTTATAACAAGCATTAATAACCATATCCAATTTAGTACAGCTTTCAACAATATCAACATCAAACTTGAACCATAATTATTTTAGTGAGATCTACGATGCCGGGCAAGGTCAAGTTCTCACTATCCGGGGAGAGACGGCGATTCGAATCGATTTCAAGCGAGCTCGGGGGGTATTCCCAACACACACCCAGGTAGACTGGATCAGAGTCACCTTAGGTTACTCTTCGTACAACTCAGGCTCGGGCCCGGTTATCACGTCGGCAAAACCGGAAAGTCGGATAGCCAGGATGTTCAAGCCATGCTAACCCAAGGACGACGCGGGACAGTTAGACATGATTGCCCTTGGTCTAGTATGCCGCTATCCTGCGAATTGCCCAACCGCCGCCAGCGTTCCGTCTTGAGTTGAGCTACCGAAGCCAGCGGCCACTTGGCACACGGGGCCGGGCCAACTATGTGTTAGGCTGCGTTCAACATGACCAAGAGTGAGACAACGACTCTAGTCCTTAACCGACTCGGACAGGGTCCACTGCCCCTGCCCGGTCTTCTTTTTAATTAACACATGGTTCATTTCCATGATAACACATACAGCTGACAGTGTCCAAAGGTTAACCACCTATAACTCGCGGATGACAGGATATCACCCGACTTCTACCGGTCTAAGCATGGCTAAGCATTTGTATCGCTCCTAACCTAAAACATAGGATTCAGGATATAAAACATATTACGGACAAGGATGGGATAAATGCAACAACATCTTCAATCAACTCCTAAACTTAATGCAATAAACAACATAAAGTACTCAAGTGCATTTTATAAAACGTGGGAAACTTAATATGCTCCGGGGCTTGCCTTTCACAAAGGTTGCAGGCTCGTGATTCGGGCACTCAAGCAATTCTCCTTCGGACACCTCTCGGTGTGCTGCCCCCGCTGCTCTTCCCTGGGAATCTTTGGTCCTCCTCCGGCTGCAGGTCCCCGAACTCCAAGAGCGTTCCCCCCCTTCGGTGAACCTATTGAATGCAATGCATAAATGAGAATAATGAATGCACAAGATGATCATGTAAGAGAGTGAATAACAGCAACAACACTAAACCCTCCAGCTAGGGTGATGAGCTCTATTCAAATCACTTTAATTTACTGAGTAAGTGTATATCTCTTCTCTAACAAGATTAAACACTCACCAAGCAAGTCAAGGTATAACTTTTCATCATCAGTTAAGGACATACAACCTGCACCTAATCACTTGTAGTAATTAGCAAAGCATTTACAAGATGTACATCATACACTCTTGTGCCTGGATCTCGTAACATAACCACTCTAGTGGATGTATCAATAAGGACACCATTGTTACTCATCCACTTCATCCCTAGTATCACATCTATCTTTAGGTTGGGTAGGATGATGAAGGTTTCACTATATACTCGCCCACCAATATCAAGACGCACACCTCTTACTATCTGGTTAGTAGCTACGGGATTACCCGCTGCACTTATATTGAACTTACCCTCTTCAAGGTTAATTATCTCCATGTTGTGCTCAGATGCAAAGATAGGATTCATGAATGAATGAGAAGCACCAGAATCAAAGAGCACAATAGCAGGATGATTATTGACTAAGAACTTACCCGCGGTGACTGTCTCACCAGCCGGAATCTCCTCAACAGCAGTATAGTGCACATGACCTTGACGAGGGGCATTTTGATTTCCTTGACCCTTGGGATAAGGACAGTTCTTGGACCAATGCCCTGGCTTGCCACAATTCCAGCATGGCATATTGCTTGGTGGAACATTAGAGCGAGACTGACCAGAAGAGCCCTTAGGCAGAGCAACGGTGAAGGCCTTGCGATAACCAGTCTTGTTTTGATTCTTCTTTGGGGTGGACGGTAGTGAGGAGGTGCATTGGGAGGGCGATAAGGAGCCCTAGAAACCACGGGAGCCTTGGATTGAGATGACGCAGCATCAAAAGCTCTCTTACGGCTCTTAGAAGCGGTATACACAGCATTGCTATTTTCTTGAGTAAGAGTATCGCTGATAAATTCATTAAAAGTGGTGCATTTGCTGGTACTCATTGTCTTCATCAACTTAGGGCCAAGACCCCGCTTGAAGCTAGCAATCTTCTTGGCTTCAGTATCAACGAATTCAGGTGCATACCGGGATAAATTATTGAAATCTTGCAAATACCCAGTCACACTCTTGTTGCCTTGAGTTAACTTCATGAACTCAGTATGCTTGATTGCCATAAGACCAGGTGGAATATAGCACCCACGAAAGTCAGCCTAGAAACGCTCCCAAGTGATAGGAACATTAGCAGGGTAGGTGGTACGATGATGAGACCACCAAATCCCTGCAGGTCCCTGCAGCTGGTGAGAAGCATACTCAGCTTTCATGTTCTCAGGCACATTCAGCATACGAAACTTCTACTCCATGGTATTCAGCCACTCATCAGCTTCCAGTGGCTCTGAAGCTTCCTTGAAAACAGGTGGATTAGTGCCCAAGAAATCCTTGAAATCACTGTACTGCTCCTGATCGTGGTCCCGACGCCCACGACGTCCATCACGGTTGGCCAATTCCCGAACAGCATCAGCCAAGGCCCGCTGTCCTTCAGCCAACATAGCCATAAGCTCAGCTGGAGTAGGAGGTGGTGGCGGTGGTGGTGGATCAGCACCAGCACCCCCTCCAGTGCTACCCGCACGGGTGTTATAGCGCGACATCTGCATCACATATCCAAGTGAGCATCAGTGTTGATGTTTGGATAAAATATAGACAATGATTAAATTATGCCAAACTGTATTCATTGGAGAGAAATACATTCATACAATAAAATAGGGCACAATAAGTCATTTCCATTCCATAACATCAACAACATAATAGCACAATGATAGCGAGTCATGCATCAATTTAACACAAGTATGGTAGATATATTAAGCTCACAACGGGAGCGAAACACTTGTCCCAACAAGTCATCAACGTCAACAAAAGCAAGGTCCGAATAGAGTCACGGCCTAATTACTATTACATCACGGATGTCTAGAAAGGATATATCATGCGAATTACATTCATCCAACAAAAGCATCCCTAAGGGCTAATTAGGACTACGAGCTGGCCTAAGCATCATCCTCAGAGTCGAGACCCGAGTCATCATCTGCCTCAGGTAGTGCTGCATCTGGCTGAATTTGCCCCTTAGGCTCATCTGCGGCCATCTCCACATCCTCATCCTCAGCTATAACCCCTGGATCCTGCTGTGGCTCAGGAGGAAGGAGAGGATGCATCTCATTCTGCCTCCTATGGATCTCCTCATGAAGAGCATTGTTGTATCCCTCCAAAGCATCATTCTGGCGACGGAGGTCCGCAATCTCATTCAGAAAGCGACGCTCACGGCGGTTGACAGTTCCCATGATACGCTCCAAGTCTACATCTTGCTCCTGAGCGGCTGCATCACGCTCACGGATAGCTGCGTCACGCTCGTGAATAGCTGCATCATGCTCACGGATAGCTGCGTCACGCTCCTGCACCACCTGGTGCCTGTGGATGCGAACCTGACGAGCCTCAGCCTGTGCCTCCAGTCTAGCACAAAAAGCAGTGGTCAGCTGTGTGCTCCTTTCCCTTCCTACCGCGCGAAGCCTCATAATCTCCTCATATGCTGCATTCACACGACCCTGAAGGCCATGCCGCTGATCTGCTGAGAGCTTCACGACAGCAGACATAGCACTCATTGCATTGCAAGTGCTACCGGCACGCTCATCCCTGTTGTGAACCAGAGCCTGAGTGGGGTCTTGTTTCCAGTCAGTCCAGGAAGTTGGGCACTCCACAGGAAAGTTCCCAATAGGTCCCACTGCGCTCCAGTCAGGGTGATCCGACCGGATCTGCTTGAGCATGTGGAAAGCTACTGCTTGGACTACCTCCCACAGTGTTTCACCACTCATTGATATACTGATAGGCTGAATCTGAGGAAAAGTTGGCTTCTCCTTGATGTGCAGTGACACGGAATAGCCTTGCCCCTCTATCTCTGACCAGAAGTAGCGAGGTGGCTTTGGATACCCTGCTAGGTGCAACACCCTCCACAGCAGGGTGGGAGTGCCAAAGTGCTCCAAAAAGTGACCACTCAGGCGAGGAGCTGACGAAGAGGAGGCCATCTGTGGAACAATATTTAATTACAAGGGTAAGAAACCTTATATAACAGAACGATTTCTTTAAGGGAGGGAAAAAATTTAATGAGTGAGCAATGTATTTAATCATGATGCATGAAACGTTCCAACGTCCTCACACCCTAGAATAAATTTATTTTTCTAGCGTTCTAGACGGTGGCATACATACGTTCTCTCAATATACGTAACTAGCCGGTCTACATGTTTTGCGCTGTTAGTGTACCTACAGAAGAAATCATTGCAGCCCAACAGTTCCCAATATAAAAATTGCACAAACAACAAAATCCTTGGAAAGCAGTAAAAGCTAAATACTTTCCACAAATGCGTCCCAACACATTTGCTTCGGTATCACAACTACCCGACAGTTTACCCACAATTAAATATCTTCATAATTGCATGGTTTTGACATACAATTAATCCAATATGACAATCTAGCACTTCCCTAGACCGCCGGTTGGACAGTCATGCTCTCACAACTCCCCTTACCTTGGGCATAGCTGCAAAAATTTAATCTACAACATATATGGCTATTTCATATATGAAGGCTGCCTCCACCATTAGACCATAGGGCAGCGTATTGCGGTCATCACACTTCTTACCATGGCATGGTCGTCGGTGCAAGAATAAAAACCCCCAAGTTAGTACTTACATAAGCCACCTAATAATCCTTAATAGGGCATAAGGGATGACCACCGGCATGATAACAAATTAAATTTCAGATTTAGCTCCTAAGTATAAACCTAGAGTTTTACCCAAAATTTTCCTTTTTGCCAACAAATTATTTTGTTTTCAAATAGACAAATGGTGAATTACATCAAATCTTGCTCTAATACTAGCTGTAACAGAACCGACCAAATTATAAGAGCACAAGTATAAAACATTCACCGAAGTGACTAATTTCACACTTGAACCCATATAATCCCGGTAGTCCGGAAATCTCGAAGGATTTCAAACCAACAAAACATACAAGCCAAGATGGAACGCAACTTGACATAATTCACCTTTTGTTACATCAGAGTTCACAATAGTTCACAAGTGACATCACATAGAAATACTTTGTTATTACAATACCAGTTTGCAGTAGTAAAAGCAACATAGTTTTGAAACCATTCGAAAACACCACACTTAGTTCAGATACATGCCAGAGTCATAGTCATCCCACAAAAGCATATGATAAGATATAGAAACGATCTTTGCCCAAGATCTAGTCCTCATCCCCAGCGGTGTGAAGACATTCCTTGCAGAAACCTGTATAAAGAATATCATCTGCAACAAGAGGGAATAAACCCTGAGTACGAGGATGTACTCAGCTAGACTTACCCGTCACAAACCAGAAATAAAAGACACCAAGGAGTATGCAAGGCTGAAATATAAGTGGAGCTAGCTAGACAACTTTTCGCATAAAGAGCATAAGTGACATTAGATGCACCAGTAAATCATACTAGCAGCAGCTTAATTTATTTTACCTTCCATCTAAGTGTGCCCTGTACTAAACAAACACTTATTTATAACAAGCATTAATAACCATATCCAATTTAGTACAGCTTTCAACAATATCAACATCAAACTTGAACCATAATTATTTTAGTGAGATCTACGATGCCAGGCAAGGTCAAGTTCTCACTATCCGGGAGAGACGGCGATTCGAATCGATTTCAACTGAGCTCAGGGGGGTATTCCCAACACACACCCAGGCAGACTGGATCAGAGTCACCTTAGGTTACTCTTCGTACAACTCAGGCTCGGGCCCGGTTATCACGTCGGCAAAACCGGAAAGTCGGATAGCCAGGATGTTCAAGCCATGCTAACCCAAGGACGACGCCGGGACAGTTAGACATGATTGCCCTTGGTCTAGTATGCCGTTATCCCGCGAATTGCCCAACCACCGCCCGCGTTCCCGTCTTGAGTTGAGCTACCGAGCTTCGCGGCCACTTGGCACACAGGGCCGGGCCAACTATGTGTTAGGCTGCGTTCAACATGACCAAGAGTGAGACAACGACTCCAGTCCTTAACCGACTCGGACAGGGTCCACTGCCCCTGCCCGGTCTTCTTTTTAATTAACACATGGTTCATTTCCATGATAACACATACAGCTGACAGTGTCCAAAGGTTAACCACCTATAACTCGTGGATGACAGGATATCACCCGACTTCTACCGGTCTAAGCATGGCTAAGCATTTGTATCGCTCCTAACCTAGAACATAGGATTCAGGATATAAAACATATACTGGACAAGGATGGGATAAATGCAACAACATCTTCAATCAACTCCTAAACTTAATGCAATAAACAACATAAAGTACTCAAGTGCATTTTATAAAACGTGGGAAACTTAATATGCTCCGGGGCTTGCCTTTCACAAAGGTTGCAGGCTCGTGATTCGGGCACTCAAGCAATTCTCCTTCGGGCACCTCTCCGGTGTGCTGCCCCTGCTGCTCTTCCTGGGAATGCTGGTCCTCCTCCAGCTGCAGGTCCCCGAACTCCAAGAGCGTTACCCCCTTCGGCGAACCTATTGAATGCAATGCATAAATGAGAATAATGAATGCACAAGATGATCATGTAAGAGAGTGAATAACAGCAACAACACTAAACCCTCCAGCTAGGGTGATGAGCGCTATTCAAATCACTTTAATTTACTGAGTAAGTGCATATCTCTTCTCTAACAAGATTAAACACTCACCAAGCAAGTCAAGGTATAACTTTTCATCATCAGTTAAGGACATACAACCTGCACCTAATCACTTGTAGTAATTAGCAAAGCATCTACATGATGTACATCACACACACAAGGGCAAGTAATTAAAGCAAGGCACATTTCAGAACTTCTGACCTACACTCAACAGCTGAAAGAAGCCACTATAACTGGAGTTCTATAAATCCAAATGACATGTATGAGGACATTCTGGAAAGATCATGAAATTGTCTACAACTCTTATTTAGACCTCACAAACAGATTCACAATTCAAAAAGATCAAACAAACAGATTTCCCAGATCTATCCAGAAATTCCAGAAGACCTCTTTTCTGGAACCTCACAAGATAACACCATAACTCCTAAACTACTCCACCAAATGCTCTCAAATTTTAATAGCAACTAGATAATGAAATTATCTACCACTTTGCTATTGAACACAAAGCCAGAAAACACCATATAGCTTATGCAAAACCAAAAGTACCACTAGCTGTCCAGAAAAGGCTTAAATTGGATAATTAATTATTTACTCATGTTCAAACTTGCAACCCAAGCTCACCCAACCTGACCAAAAGTTAAAACATGACTAATGATTAAAAGAAAACCTAACAAGCCACTCTAGAACCTCAAATAAAACACCCTTTTCAATTTATTTCATTATTTAAGGGCACAAATGAGCATATAGTAAAACTACCCAGAAAAATCCATAAAAATTACAGTGGACTACTCATGGCTCACATAGATCCCAGTTCAGAATTCATCTTAAAATTCTAAGTACAACTACCTGCACCAAAAGAACAAGCCACACAAGCTTAAAGATGGATAATTCACAAATCCATTTGAAAAGTATCAAACAACAGATTTACAATTTTTCTTAGCATCATCAAAGCACCAATATACACTGCTCAAATTTTCCAAAATAATGTATGTAGGAAACATGATAAATATATTACCAAACAAGGCATAAAATCAACTTATTTAGCAAACTGCCATGCCAAACAGGGGTACATGCCAACCAATATTTTTCCTAGACAGAGCATGTCAAAACAAAGCTAACCCACTGGTTTCACATTTTTAGCATCATCCATTAATTAGTTATGCAATTAACCAATTTCCAAGACATAGAACAAAATAAATATACCAAGCAAAACCTACTGTAGAACATGCCATGTTTCATATTTTTATTAAAAACTAGACATCTCAGAGAGCACAACAAAATTGGAATCACTTTATTTGGACATTCCTAGCTCCACTTATGAATTTATGAAGATCTCATCATTTTTCTGGAAAAAAATACTAAAAACAAAAACCGAAAATGAAACCCTAAAGGGGCTTGGTGCACCAGGTCTATGCACCCAGAGGCGCTTGACCAACGGGCCCCGGGCGACCAGCGGCCCCACCTGTCAACGAGACGGCGGCGGGCGGGTCAAGTCAGCACGCCGGAGCTTCGCTGTCGGCGAGGTTACCGGGCGGCGACCACCACCGGCGGACTCCTCACATCGCCGCGAATCCAGCGAGGTAAGTAAAGGTGGGGTGCTCGGCCCAAGGCAAGACGGCGGCGCTAATGGCGGCTCGGGCGTCGTGTGGCGGCGCGTGCCGGGTGAAGGCCGTGGCAACGCGTGGGGGGAGCTCCGGCCGAGCTCCCCTGGTCCTAAGCGAGACCTACGGCTGGGGTTTCGCACTTGTGAAGCGGCGGAAAGCTTCGACCGCGGCAATGGCGGTGACGCCGCCAGGAGGCGACGGCGGCCGGCCGTGTTCCGTGAGGCGGCTGCAAAGGGGGAGCTCTACGACTGTGACACTAGCTTCCTAGACATAATGAGAAGAGGAAACGAGAGAGAGACGGGACGAAGCAGGCCCTGACAAGCACGACCGCGTCGAGCCCGAGCTCGACGGTGGCAATGGCGGTCACGGCGGTTTACGGCCCGTGCGCTCTCACCTAGCGATGGCGGTCGATGGAGCTAGGTCGGAAGCCGAGAGGGAGGCATGGCGGAGCGCTGGCAGGGAGGAATTGGATGGAGGTGCTGCGATGGCCGAGAATTTGACGGGCGGGCGGCGGTGGTGCTCTGCTGCGCGCTTTTGCGCCAGGAAGAAGGAGAGGGAGGAGGCAGTAAGAGCAGCGCGGCGAGAAGGAAATGGGAGGGAGAGGAAGCAGAGCCGCGCGCCCTCCTCTTCCCTTTCTGCACGGGTGCGCGAGGTGGCGAGCACGCGCAGGCGTGAGCGCCACGCGGCGACGGGGCTCTGTTCCCGGTCGGCCACTGCCCAGAGCTGAACTGAATTCGAATTCAATTGACAACGACTGAAACCGTGACATTCAGGCCACCGTAACTCCCAAACCAAGCCGATCTAAACAAAACTTTAGTAAAAGAAGTTGTAGCTTGATAGATGGTCTACAACTTTGTTTTAAGGAGCTCTAGCTGAAACTACACGGTTTGCAAACTACAGAGCTGTGAAATACCCTAAAAACCAACTGAACTCGGCCTATGACTTAGCAAATTTTCAGAGATCCAAAACAGCACTGTTTTTGGTGTTTAGGTGCAATTTTGAGCAACTTGCGCACATTTTCAGAGCTTGAGCCTTAAATAAAATTTGTTCCCTACTAAATTATCTACAACTTTTATTTAGGACTCATCGACATGCAAAGCTTCTAGCTTGCACTTTTGAAATGGTCAATGCAATCAGCTCTAGAGGGCATTCTAGGTCAAACTAGCATTTAGAAACTGAATTAGGCAAAGTAATCAACACCGACATTGTTCCATTAAGTGCCCTAATCATCATTGAACTACTGTAGAGCACATTTGACAATGTTACATATCAAGGCATAGTATAAATCAAGCAAAGCAAGCATAGAATGACCCCCCACACACATGCATAAGCATACAAATGGATAAAGACTTGTCATGCACATGCATATATGAGATGATGATGACGCTTATGGCTAGTTAATGCAGGTGTTTTAGTGAGCCAAACACCAGGGGTGTTACAATTACTGACAGAAAAAAGTGCAATAAAAACTCCCCTATATGGAATGATTTGCTTAGCATCAAGCATATTTACTTAAGAGGAAGGTCTATGATAATTGGGGATGGAAAATCCACCAGCTTTTGGAAAGATAAGTGGTGTGGACAGGTGTCCCTAGCTGAGAAATTTCTACAGTTATATTTGATAAGTCAAGAGCATAATGCTACAGTGGAAAATTTGAGAGCAAAACATTGGAGGCTTACATTTAGGAGATGGCTTAATGAGGACCTCCAGAACCAACTTAGGAGGCTCCAAGACTTGGTGTATAGGCATAATACTAATCTGAACAAAGATAGAGCCCATTGGGATTAGAAAAAATCAGGGCAGTTTTCTGTAAAATCAACTTACAAGCACTTATGCAGAAGTGAAACTGGTGAGAGCTTTAAATATGGAAATCTAAAATGCCCTTAAAAATCAAGATTTTTATGTGGCTAACTTTGCAAGATGCTATTCTTACAAAAGAAAATCTGATCAAACGAAAGTAGAAAGGAGAGAATTCTTGTGTTTTTTTGCTCTGAAAAAGAATCGGTGAACCACTTATTTTTTTGAATGTGTAACGGCAAAATATATCCGGAGCCTTATGGCCTTTGCTTTTGGTGCTAATTGTAGACCTGGCAGCTTTAATCATCTTGGCCCCTGGATTAAGAACAGTTTACCCGGAGGGGAAAAAATTATATGCAACCGGTTTAGCAGCAATTTGTTTGGGCCATGTGGAAAACAAGAAATTCATTATGTTTTGAACAAAAAGAATCAGATCTCCCTACCGAGATTGTATGTTACATCTGTTCCTTGTTGATCTATCGGGCGGGCCTCTTCAAGGAAGACATGGAAGCCCGTGATCGTCAAAGGTGCTGAGACGGTGAAGACGGGCGGCGTTGATCTTCCACAAAAAAGACGCCGAGAAGCAGCACCAAGAGAATCGCTAGATGGTGGCCTTTGCTGGATAGTACACCCGTTGTCTTTGGAACGTGAGAGGATGCAATGCCGCGGGCGAAGTTATGCTCTCCGCTGCGTGTGGTGTTAGCTGATAATTAGTAGATGGTAGTTTCTTCTGGTGGCTAGATGGCCCCGAACTCGGTTGATGATCCCTGTGTGATCTTGGGTTCTGGTTGGTTGGGTGTCGGGTTGTGTCTGTCTTTACGTTGAACGCTCGAACTCGTGCAAACTTTGTAATTTTGTTGCCTTGGTAATGAAATTGCCACGGCCCTTATGGAAAAAAAGTAGAGATGGTGAAGTGTACTTGCATATTTACGTTGCATATATTTCACATATATAGCGAGCTTCTGCTTGTGGATACTCAATTGTGCTTGTTTGTGAATGTAGGTATAGGGGCTGTTTGTTGCAGCTCCCCGCTCCACCCAGTGTACAATATTGTAGCCTACTGTAGCAAGGAGCCGGTGAAGCGACAAATTGTGGTTCCACTGGCTCCTCCTCTTTTAGTTCATTGTTTGTCTCAAGAAGCAAAACAGGTCCTAGTTGTAGTAGTAAACAATGATGCTACAGTGAATGGGAGGAGTCGGAGCCCCTAAGAGCCATGCCAAACCGGACCATACTTTGAATGAGTTTCAAAACACTCAAAAGCACCACCAAGCAACTTTGATTGAAGAGGAGAAGGATAGACTGCAGAAAGGGTGGCTAACTCATTTTTTTTATAGGTTTACTAGGAAAACGGGATATGCTGATTTTAGGAACACCAGCTAAGCAAATCCTGCAGTGTGTGGAGAGAGAAAGCGACCTAAGCCAGTAAGCCTTTGCCAAACTGGTTAGGTATTTTTGCTGCAAATTTTGTTTTAACCTCACATTCAGGTCCTTTCAAGGGAGGTAATGGGTCAACAAACTGGAAGAAGCTAATGGAGGGAGATTGATTTGATGAAGAGAGAATAATCGCGGGGAGGTGACACTACTAGAGAAAGGGCTTTTGGTTCAAATGCTTTAGTCCCAAATAAATTTGCAACTGGGACTAAAAAGAGATTTAGTCCCAGTTCTATTCACCAACTGGGACTAAAACCAACTGCCAACGGCTATGGGAGCAGCCTTTGCAGGCCCTGAGAGATTTAGTCCCGGTTTGTGAACCCAACCGGGATTAATATTTTATCTTTAGTCCCAGTTCGTGGTTCAAACCGGGACTAAAAGTTATAGTCCCGCTTGTTGTTTCAAACTGGGACTAATACTTGATCTCTAGTCCCGGATTTAATAACGAACTGGGACTAAAGGTCTGACCATATGTACCAGCTTCTTCTTCCCCAACCCGAGCTCAAGCAAGAAGCAACCTCCTCCATTGTTCTTCATCTTCAAACTCTGGCCGGTCTACTCTCCGCTCTTCATCGTCGTCGTCTACCTCGATTCCTCCATCTATTTTGCCGTTCTAAAGGTAACCTACTTCGTCCTATTTTGTTTCATCCGTGCCATTTCTCATTTCATGGTCTAGAATAGGAGAATTTTATGGTTTTAGAATGGGAATATAGTGTTGTTTTTTTCTTTATTTCTATGATTTGTATGCACAAAGTAGAATGATAAACTTACATATTTGGATGAAGGTAGCTTTTAGTACTTGATATAATTTTACTAGTTTTTTCATTACTATATAGTAGCTAATAATGGTGGATTTTTCTTTATTTTTTATGCCATTATTTTGAGATGAAAATGCATGCCTTGATAAGTTATAGCTTATAGTAGTTCATGGTAGCTTATTACAAACTTAGAGATTTATATCACTTGATGATAATAGTATAGTGAGTAGAAATTTATAGTACTTAGAAATTTTTAGTACTTGCTAGATCTTTCCTCCTGCAGAAGAAGCCTAGCATCAATAATCTATCTGTTTTCGTTGGAATTGGTCATGAAATTCTTTTGTGCTGAAGTGCATTTTAGGTTTATTAGTTGTTCTGGTGCTACTTCTCATTGTGCCACATTAATTGTATGTAGCTAACCTTCAATGAAAAGAGGGTTTGGGGTGCAATAATCATGTTGATTGACGGATATTATATTAGTAATCTTTTTTTGATGTGTGTTGTATGTCATGTAATGCAGATGAGCCGTCAATGGATGTACAACGTGGACCGCCGCTCCCCACAGTTCATTATGGGCGTGCATGATTTCCTCAATGTGGCCAAGGCAAACATGCACAATGGTTTCATGTGTTGTCCATGTGTCATATGCAAGAATGAGAAGGATTATTCTTCGTGTAAGGTGCTTCACGAACACCTTTTTAGGTCGGGTTTCATGCTAAACTATATTTGTTGGACTAAGCACGGAGAACGCGGTGTTATAATGGAAGAACATGAAGAAGAAGAAGAAGAAGAAAGGAATGGTGACGACAATATTTTTCGTAGTTTTGCTGAGTACGATGTCTTTGGTGATACTGCAATGGGGGAAGTTGATGAACAGGGAGTGCCTGAAGAAGAGACTGACGACCATCTTGGTTAGGCCATCCGTGATGCACAAAGAGAATGCGAAAGTGACAAGGAGAAGATCAAGTTCGAGCGCATGCTAGAGGATCACAGGAAATTGCTATACCCAACCACAGAGGAGGGGCAAAAAAAGTTGGGAACCACACTAGAATTACTGCAATGGAAGGCAAAGAATGGTCTATCTGATAAGGCATTTGGAGAGTTACTGGGTATCCAAAAGAAGATGCTTCCGAAGGGCAATGAATTGCCAGCAAAGAAGACGTCTGAAGCAAAAACAGCTCGTCTGCCCGCTAGGATTAGAAATCAAGAAGATACATGCGTGTCCTAATGACCGCTTCCTCTACTATGGTGAAGAGAACGAGAAATTGGATGAATGCCCGATATGTCATGCAGCGCGGTACAAGATCAGATGGGATGATACTTGTGATTTTGAGGGTGATGAACGTCCCAAGAAGAAAATCCCTGCCAAAGTTATGTGGTATGCTCCTATAATACCACGATTGAAACGTTTGTTCCGAAACAAAGAGCATTCTAAGTTGTTGCGATGGCATAAAGAAGACCGCAAGGTAGACAATATGTTGAGACACCCTGCCGATGGATCTCGGTGGAGAACAATAGATAGAGAGTTCCCGGATTTTTGCGAAGGATGCAAGAAACATAAGGTTTGCATTAAAAATCGATGGTATGAATCCTTTCTCGAGCAAAGCAAAGAGCCATAGCACTTGGCTCAGAAACTCTATGCATGTACAACCTTCCTCCGTGGCTGTGCATGAAGCGGAAATTTATTATGATGCCAGTGCTCATTCAAGGTCCGAAGCAACCTGGGAATGACATTGATGTGTACCTAAGGCCATTGGTTGACGAACTTCTACAATTATGGAGCCCCAAAGGCATACCTATGTGGGACGAGTACAAATAGGAAGACTTTAACCTATGAGCCTTGTTGTTCGTTACAATCAATGACTGGCCGGCTCTTAGCAATCTTTCAGGACAGTCAAACAAGGGATACAATGCATGCACACACTGTTTTGAGGACATCAGAGGGGTATTCTTGAAAAAATGTCGAAAGGTCGTGTACTTGGGCTATCGTCGATTTCTTCCAGCGAATCACCCCCTAAGAAAGAAAGGCAAGCATTTTAAAGGGAAGGCAGATCATCGAAAAAAGCCAGATAACCGTAGTGGTGATGATATATTCAATATGGTGAAGGATGTAAAAGTTATCTTTAGAAAGGGACCTGGTAGCCAGCCTGTTCCGAATGATGCTACCGGACACGCACCCATGTGGAAGAAGAAGTCTATATTTTGGGAGCTACCGTACTGGCAAGTTCTAGAGGTCCGTAGTGCGATTGATGTCATGCACCTGACAAAAAATCTATGTGTCAACCTTCTAGGCTTCATGGGTGTATACGGGAAGTCTAAGGACACACAGGAAGCACGACAGGACATGCAGGATTTATATGCAAAGACAGATGATGGACACCAGTGCCTTAGTCCAGCTAGCTACACTCTTAGTAAAGAAGAGAAGGAAAGCATGTTCGAATGCCTGAGTAGCATCAAGGTCCCATCTGGATACTCCTCAAATATAAGGGGTATAATAAGTGTGCCAGAGAAGAAATTTCTCAACCTAAAGTCTCATGACTGCCACGTGCTTATGACGCAATTGCTTCCTGTAGCATTGAGGGGAATTCTACCTCATAATGTACGACTAGCCACTGTGAAGCTATGTGCATTCCTCAATGCAATTTCTCAGAAGGCAATCAATCCAGTTGATCTTGCTGATCTACAGAAGGATGTTGTCCAATGTCTTGTCAGCTTTGAGTTGGTGTTTCCGCCATCCTTCTTTAATATCAAGACACACCTCCTACTTCACCTAGTCAAAGAGATTAGTATTCTCGGCCCTGTGTTTCTACACAATATGTTCCCCTTTGAGAGGTTCATGGGAGTACTAAAGAAATATGTTCGCAACCGCTCTCGGCTAGAAGGAAGCATCGCCAAAGGCTATGGAACAGAGGAGGTCATTGAGTTCTGTGTTGACTTTATTCCTGATCTCAACCCAATTGGAGTTCCTGAATCATGACATGAGGGGCGATTAAGTGGAAAGGGCACACTTGGGAAGAAATATCATATTGGCATGGATGATGATTTTTTTCGTAAAGCGCACTACACGGTCCTGCAAAACTCTAGCTTGGTGGAACCCTATCTCAAGATGCATAAGGACATTATACGATCTGAATTCCCAGGAAGGAGCGAAGTATGGATTGCTCGTCAGCACATGGAAACTTTCGCCATGGTTGCGGAAACGATGTCGTGGTGACGACAAGATTGATGAGCAATTGTACTTGTTGGCTAGGGAACCATCTTGGAATGTCCTAACATTCCAAGGGTACGAGATTAATGGTAATACATTTTACATGATAGCCCAAGATAAAAAGAGCACCAACCAAAACAGTGGTGTCCGGATAGATGCCATTGACCCAAACGGGAATAAGGAAACATATTATGGTCGTATCGAGGAGATATGGGAACTAGACTATGGACCTCGTTTTAAGGTCCCTTTGTTTCGGTGCCAATGGATAAAGATGACCGGTGGTGGAGTAACAGTTGACCCTCAGTTCGGAATGACAATAGTGGACCTCAATAATCTTGGGTATACAAACGAGCCGTTTGTCTTAGCCAAAGATGTTAGTCAGGTGTTCTATGTGAAGGATATGTCCAGCAAACCAAAGAATAAGGGGAAAACCAACAACGCCGTCTTAGACAATGAGCCAAAGCGCCAAATAGTGTTATCAAGGAAAACAAACATTGTGGGAATTGAGGATAGGACTGACATGTCAGCAGATTATGAGAAGAATGATGCATTTTCTCCCTTTGGAGTGAAGTGTGACCCAAGTGTCGCGTTAAATGAGGAGGAGACACCATGGTTACGAAAAGATCATCATAACCCAGGGACATACGTCAGAAAGAGGGGATATGGTGTACCCACTTGATGTTTTTACGTATTAGCATGTTGTATTCTTATTTAAATTAATTTGTACGTGTACTTGATGTTGATTTCATATATATGGACAATGTGTCAGTAAAAATCCAATGATCTACGTCAATAAGATGTACAAACTAACTTTCTGCCTAGAATCAATGGTTTTAAAGTTTTTTATTACCAATTACATTTTTGCATGTGCGAAATTGTAGTATTATTTTGACTATGTAACATTATAACCCATTTGAAACATAATATTATATGTCACATATTTTTTATATATACAATAGCACAAAAGAAGGTCTAACTTTAATTTTCATAATTTTTGGGATAATATTCTATTTAATAGGCAATTAATAGCTTACGGTGTAATTTTAAATAAACATGGATGTGAAAATTATAATCTGCAGTGGTAGCATCACCTTTAGTCCCGGTTCTATACCCCAACCGGGATTAAAGGGTGCCAGCCATTTTTGGCGCGCGCCGAAAATGTATTTAATCCCGGTGCAAAATCCCAACCGGGAAACCTTTAGTCCCAGTGCGTATTAGAAACCGGGACTAAAGGGACCTTTAGTCCCGGGTCTAGATCCCAACCGGGATAAAAAGATGATCGGATAAAAGGGGAGCTCCTTCCCCGTTCTTCTTCCCCCACCGTGACCGTGCCTTGCCCTAATCCGATCGCCGCGCCGCCGCCGCCGCGCCTGCTCGCCCGAATCCACGCGCGGCCCCGCCTCCTCGCCTCCCCGCCGCGCCCTTGGTCCCCCGACGCGGCCTCCTCTCCTGTCTCCGATGCGTTGCCTCCGCCACCGACGCGTTGCCTCCTCCAAAGACGCGGGCCTCCGCCCCAAGACGCGGGCCTCCTCGCCTCCCGGCCTCCTCGCCCCCCTCCAAAGACGCGGGCCTCGCCACCCGGCAGCGCCGCGGCCTCGTCTCCCGCCTCCGACGCGCGGCCCCGCCTCCGACCCAGCGCATCCGCGGCCAGGCCGCCGCTCCCCGGCGCTGGGCGGCCAGGTCGCTTACTCGACGCTGGGCGGCCGAGGGACCGACGCGGCGGGCCGGGCATCCCGCCACCGCGGCGCGGCCCGGCCCGCCTCCCCATCGCGCCACCGCACGGTGGTAAACCGAAGCGCTGCCACCGCACGCCCAGACACTCCCGACGCGCTCTCCCGCCGCCGACGCGCCATCGCCGACGCCAGCACGCGGCCGGGGCTTGATGGGTGAACCAGACGCGCCGCATCCTCGCCTCCCAGTGCGCGGCCGCCCTCCAAAGACGCCCTCGCCCGGAGCCCCAGAGGTATTGTACGTTTGTCACTCTGCCAGCCCTGCTTTTTCGCTTATGAATGATGGAATCAATGAATGAATTCACATGCTCTTGATCTGGATGGACAAGAGATTGAATCTGGATGGGGGGATTAATCTGGAAGGGATCAGGGGACAATAGGGAAACATAATTATGTGTTTTCTTAGCTGCTGTGTGTTTGCCTATTTCTTTGATAAGTGTATGTGTAGCAGCTTGGATGAGTATGAAATTTTGTCCTTTTTGTATCTTGTCGAGCTTGTATTGATATACAAAGTTGCATTTTTAGTCAGGCTTGGGAACAAGATTAACACAGCTGCTTTGAAAATACAGCCATGAACCTGTTTATTGGAGTTGCCTAATTGCAGTTTAATTTTTAGTAAACTAGGTGAGTGCCCGTGCGTTGCGACGGGAACACATAATACTACGATAATATATGTATGAGCATGTGTTATACTGTTACTTAAAATAGATAATATAATCGTGATGTTTGAAATATCAATATTACATATGTCTTTAAGAAAGCTAGATAGTTAAAATATAACTACAAATTTTGATGTGAAACTGAAACATCAACTTCACAGTGTTCATAATATAAGATCCTATTATATGACGATGCTTTGCATAATAACTAAGAAACATTAACTATTTGTATAATTAAGAATATCTCTCAATAGTCCGACCAGGAGAACATGCTTTGCACGGGCACAAGCTGCAGCAAGTCACTAATCAAAGATGATCCAGAAGATTTGAAGTCTAAGATGAGACGCCGGACTTCTTGCAGCTGAAGTATGCAGATGGCAGATGTAGTTAGGAGCATCCTGCATATAAGTTGTTTATTAATTCTTGAAGCTAAGGTACTATTGACTATCCTGAAAAAAAGATATATACCGAAGGGTGAGACATTACCTCTTTTATGGAGTTAGAACCTCTTTATATACAATATTATTCTTCGTGAATATATTTTTTGCTGGCTTCCTCTTGCCCACCTTCTTCCCTTTCTCTTTCCTCTTGCACAAGTCCTTCTCAGCCTGCGGCACGACGAGGATCCTAATGTTCGATCTTGTTGTGGCTCTTGATAGCTCTACATACAATTGGCTATGTGAGAACACATCCAAGATCAGACTCATTCCTTGCTTTTAATCACACCCATTTCTAACCTATGAGTACTACTCAAAAAGAGAAAATCATATCCAGTTCCAAACAATGAGTACTACTTAAAGATGTCTCAAAGAAAAATAATTAATGCCTTTTGTTTCTTCAGGACATCAAGGATGAGGTCTAAAAGCAATCCCTGCGATAAGAAAAATAGTTAACAAAATTCTTGTAGGGAGAAAATAAACTATGTCATCATGCCAACTGCTTTGAAAGTAACTGTAGAATGCAAACCTGAATACTAAGATGGTTGTCCATTGCTGAACAGCTGTTGCTACATAAGCACTGAACTGATGCTGCTGTTCTGACAAAATGAAGAGAAAAAGAAAGAGGAGACAAGAACGCGAGTTAAAGAAAATAATTCTTAGAGGAAAACATAGCTGCTGATCAAAGTGGTCGACAGTAGAGAAAGGATTGGGCTGAACTGAACAAAATCCTTGTAAGCCTGACCAATGAATAAACGACCAAAGCAACTTGCTTGTCCTCTGAACTGAACCAATGCAGTTGTGCTATTATAATACTTCTGAAAATGTTTTTAAATACTCGAAAAGACAGCAAGGAACCACCAAAACAAGGTTGCAACTTCTCCCGGCATGAATGGCGAACATGACCCTGGCCCAAGGAGAACCGATCCGTGTAGGAATAAACCGCAGAGCACCTAAGGCTACAGTCTGCCAGGGATCTGAACCAAAACATTTTTACATATGACTTTTTGCTGCTTCAAAAAAAAAAAAAAACCTGCTTCTTGTGCTCAACTCCACAAACAACAAAGAAGCAAAAGAACATATGTAAAAATACCCGTGGGTTGCAATCTCTACTCCTAAGAAGAAGAAACAGGGGGACGTCAACAACACTTCAACGTGCCTTGCAGCTCCAGCGTGCCCCTCCGACTCCAAGATCCCCCCTGCGCCGACAGGTGGGACCAGGCTTAACGCCGTCAGAAGCCCCACGCCCCCACCCGCCCCACCCTACTCCTGATGATGCCGGCTCCCCGCCCCTCCTCCCCCCGCTGGCCACCGACGCCATAGCCCCGCCCCTGCCACCTCCACCGGCTAGCCCCTGTCCCATCACGACAATCTGGTCACGCCCGGCGTTGCTGTTCTTCTCACGCCCCTGTCTTCTCCGGCTAGATCTGCTCCTCACCCATTGGCCACGACAAGCCCAGACCCGTCCCCGCTTGACTCCATTCACTTCCCTACTGGCTTGCTGGCTGCCTGCTGCGCTGCGACGGCTCGCATGGGGTGGCGGCGGCGGCCGTCCATGGGGCTCGTGGACGGGCGGGCCGCACGGGCGCACGGGTCTGGCTGCGGCGCTGGCACTTTCCACGCCGCGCAAAGGGCTCCAGGGCGAGCACAGCTGAGCGTGGGACTTGGTGGCACGCCGGCGTCGGCTTCGTGCAGAGTAGAAAAGCAAATTCAGAGAAGCATCGACTTGGATCGAGGCTTGCTGGACCGGAGGGACTCGCTGAAGTGTTGCTGCGATCTGCAGTGCCTCGCTGTTCCAACCGATGGGGATTTGGTACCTGGTCTTTGAATTGAATCGCAATGCCTAATTTCTCGTACAATGAAGAGTTAAGTCCTATGTTAAGAAAATATCTCCAGAATTGGATAGTGCCAGACATTCCCATTTTGGTGTTTGCTAGATAGACAGCATGTGGGTGTGAGCTTACGTAACGACGATTCAGTTTGCAATTTGAACTGAATTGTGACTGTTATCACTATGTTCGTCCTTTTTTACATTGGAAATATCTGAAACTTAACATTCTTCTATTGCTGTTGAACACAGATATTTATATGCACTTTACGTTGTCGTAGGTACATAGACAGACTTGCAGTGCATTTAAGTGGTGGGAAATCACCACTGTGAATACTGATGTTCACCAATAGATGCAGAAAGTTGATGCTTGGAATCCTAAGATGTTCACATTCATGCACATCCCACCCATGTACTTTAGCAAGGTCTGGTTTCCCCACTGAAAGAACCTCTTAGATATCAGATAACTATTCAAGATGGACCAGTGATAAGGAGTACATTTGTCTTCGAAATAGTTATCAGTAAAGATGACAATCCATACATTATTGTGTACTCCCCCACTGAAAGATCGAAGCTCTTGCTTGATACTCCAATAGAGTGCATTAAGGAGTATGATGCAGCTCAAATTGAGTTTTGGGATTAAGTGATATCATTATCCACCAATTACTTGGTTGACACACCTTGATGCAATTTGTGCTACTGTTTTTTCTTGCTTCAGCCATTTACAAAATTCGGTCCAAGCATGATATTAATTTGTACTATCTGAAAATTATCACTTTTCTAATTTATCACTTGCGAAATTAATTGCTATTTACTTGTATGGAGTCTTTTTTTTGTGTCAGAATCCTTCTTGGCTCTGTTTTTATTTATAGATTCAGATCAATTAACTACCTGTAGTTTGCTTTCAGCTTTTTTATTCACTTTTTGTGGTCATCATTGCAGATCACTTCGTGTTCTTAACGGGGCATGCTCCAGTGGCGCCACATAGTGTGCAACTGGTATGCACCCATGGGCAAATATTTATGTTTTTAATCAGTGCATTGTAGCTCCTTTTGGATCTTTCTTTTGCTTGGGGAAAATATTGCTGAAAGTATGACTCAGAATAGAAGAAATAGTTTGGTGTTTTGGTGTTCTTGCCATATCACCACCAGGAGCTCGCTGAATAAACCCACTTAGGAGAAAGCACTGATGTTTCCTAGAATGTCATGAATTACTGTGTGGGAGTAGTGTAAGAAGTCTGGGGATTCCTATTATGTGTCGCTTGCAATATTTGATTTCCACTTATACCAGTGCTGCAAACTAATAGATCATGTGTCGCTTCAGTTTTATTATTGGCATCGTCAACAAATTGAGTTAACATAGTTTTTTCACCCGTAGCAACGCACGGGCATTGGCTAGTATTAATATTAACACTAAAACGAAAATTTTGAAGCAGCAAGTTTCAGAAAATGGAATATATATTAACACCAAAATGTAAATTTTGAAGCAGCAACTGATTTCAATATCAGTTGTACTCCTAAGACAACTACTAATAAGACAAGAGCAAGTTTCAGAAAGAATGCTCAATTGATGGAGATTGAGGGGATTTCAGCGAGGGGCTTTTAGCAGACATGCCTGGCACAGCGGTGGCGGTCGTGGACGAAGAACAGAGGCATTCTTGGCACGGTGCTGGCTTCAGATGCCCTCCCTACCAGATGCAAGACAAGTTAAAGAAAGGACCAAACAGAGGTGAAGAAGTTCACTGGAGCTACTCACCTACGATGATCGAATGTTAACTTACAATTTGAATTCACTCTCCATATGTTGTTCCAATCGCTCCTCATGCCTCCGCCCCTTGGCTGGCCAACTGCCAAGTATGTCAGCAGCCGGGCGCTAGCCGTGGTCTCCACAAGGCCCCCGGACGCCATTCCCTACGGCCCCACAGGCGCCTACGACACTGGAACAATCCACGCCGGATGCGGCTTACGGTGCTGGCATGATACGCCTTTGGGCTCGGATGCTCGCAGAAGCAGGTCGCAGCCTCGAGCGGCCGCCGGTCATATCCGTCGCGCCCTTGCCCCATGCCGCCATGCGGCCGCCCCATCGCCCGCCGCAGCCTCGTGCTAACACGCCGACATGCCCTCATGGCCTCGTCGAAGTCCGTAGCCCAGCAGCCAGCCAGCGCCCACCGCTATGGATTGGGTTTGCCGATTTGGGCAAAACGGGAGAACAGAGATTTAGGGGAGATAAATAGATGAGAGAATCGGAGCTAGCCATAGGAGATGCAGATGCAATTGGAGAATGCAAGGAGAGGAAGTTACGTAATCGATGGCGGTGGTGGTGCCACCGATATTGGAGTGGAGGGCAGCGCCGCCAGGCCGGGAACACCAGCGTGGTGCACATGAATCCCACGAAGGAGCGAGGTGGGTTCCGCCCGTTCCGCTAGGGTCACCTGTAGGGTCCGGGCGGCGGCGTGGGAGTGAGTGCGCGATGGGTGCAGACTGCAGAGGCGGGCATCGGCGGTGATGTGGGAGGGGTGGCAAGTGGGTCGTGGGGGGAGGCGGGGCGTGCCGGGCGCTGAACAGCAGGGTGTCATGGCCGTGGATTGGTGGCGACGCAACGCAGGGACTCATTGCCGTGGAAGCCGCCTCGAGGACGGCCTCGACGCCGGACGAGGCCACGACGGATCGCGGGCTTGTGCCTCCGGGAGGACGAGGCTGTGCCGGGCGACGCAGGAGAGGCCGCCCCGCAACACCGACGGCACGGGCGCCCACGCCCCCGACTGTATGGGCGCCGGCGTGCAAATGAAACTGTGTCGGGCGATGCGGGAGAGGACGCCGCAACGCCGATGACATGCAAGTGTTGGCGGTGGCTTGGGAGCGGGTCTGTCGCGGCGCGATGGGGCAAAACGGGCGGCGGCGTCAATGTGGAAGGCGTGGTGAGTACTGGTCATGGGAGTCCAGGTCCCGTGCGTGGTGCGCGCGGCAGTTAGTGAGGGGAGTGCCGGGCGGGGCTTTTACCTCGGGGTGAATCGAAAGGAGCCGGGCAAACGATATCATTTGCACCTTTTTAGTAGTAGGATAGATATCTTATTTCAGTTCAGAAACTGAATTCAGTTTCAACAGAGCTTGGTGATATGATTAACACAGCTGCTTTGAAAATACAGCCATGACTTTGTTTCTTACTTTGTGGACATTTTAAAGCTGCTTAATGAAATGCTAGTTATGTAATTTTCAGAATTTTGCAATTAGCTAGCTGCTAGTTACCTAGTTGCCTAACCATGCATCAGTTGTGTTTTTTTTGTCTTTCTATATATATTGGGCCGTCTCATCTCCAAATTGACAGCTTTTAACTGGCACATGCAGATCAAGCATTGGAGCCACAGCTCACACTCCCCAGCATCTTGTGATAGATCGGACAGAGCGGTGGAAGTTAACAAGTGTAAGGGACAACAGGAAAACTTGCCATAGCGAGATTGATAGTAGCTCGTGGAGCGATGGACAGATCGAATATGTATAATGTGTTATATTGGATGTCGTTATGCTCAATCTGCATGTTGCAAAAAGGATTTGACTTCTTTTAATAAAACAAGTGTAGCTCCACGATTCTTTTATGCTAGTCTGTACAAAATTGATACTTTATAATCAACTATGAAACTTGTGCAAAATTGATACAAATGGATACTTTATAATCAAGCCGTGATTCTTTTTTCCTGTATAGAATCTATGTCTGCTTTAATTGTGGCTATGAAGAATGAATAATTTATATAGAATTTTGTTGTCATGGTAGGTCACTTCTGTCTTGATGGGGACTATACATGACAATTAGTTACTAGTGGAAATAATCCTTTGCGCATATATTAGTATTGTCCTAATCGAGCTAACATCGTGTGCGTAGATGGATCCGAGGGGTGACGACTACACTCAAGAAATATTTGATATCATCAATGATGGCTCTGGGTTTGTCCCCGAGCACAATGCTATCCCCTTGCCCAACGACGCCGACCAGCCAGAAAACGAAGATGATGGGTCTCAATATTTACTGTTTGAAGAGGATCTAGCAGGATTGGATGAAAATCCAGTCGAAGAGAATGGTGGAGAGGTGATACACATCATGTGTTTACAAACTTAACTGTATAATGCAATATGAAATGAAAAGTAATTGAAATATTAATTAATTCCTTTGTGTTATACATAGCCGTCTGCATCGACGGGCTCGGGGAGAAGCGGTAGGAATGTCAGAGGCATCACTAAACCGTACATTGGCCACTTCCCAATCACAGCAATCGATCCCAACACTGGTGAACCGCTGGAGCCGCCTAAAAATGCAAAGAAGTTTGTGAACCATTGTGGAGCTCTTGTTAGGGACAGGCTATCAATAAGCATCCGTTCGTGGAGAAAGCAGAAAGAAGCTCCTGATGTCAGTTATGTTTCTGATCGAGACAAGACCCTTCTTTGGGATGAAGTCATCGCACATTTTGGTCTACCTCCTCATCTTGATAAAGCTCAAGTAGATAAAGTAAAAACCTGGACTCTCAAGAAGATGGCAGAACAATTTCAAAATTGGAAGAAGAATCTGTTCAAGAAGTTCATCGTGAACAATGAAACTCCTGATTTTGGCCCGAAAAGCCGATATAAAAAGTTGCAGGCGGACTGGGAAGAATTTGCGAAGTACAAGAACTCAGACGAGGGTGCGAAGATATCAAGAAGGAACAAGCACAATTCGCAAAAGAAAGAATACCATCATCACACAGGGTCAGGTGGGTACAGGTCTGCCATTCCCAAGTGGGAGAAAATGGAAGAAGACCTTCTTGCGAAAGGAATTGCTCCCAGTCATTGGATTGGCCTGTACATGCTAAGCAATGGTTTTTTGCTCATGGGGGAAAATTGGACCCAGAGACTGGGGATCCGGTTTATTCTGGGGCACTCAAAGCTCTAGCAGAACGACTTATTGAGATTGTCCAATCTTCAAGAAGTGGTGAGTTTGTGCCTAATCGAGAGAAAGATGAGCTGAGCTACGCCCTACAGAATCCAGAACACCCTGGAAGAATAAGAGGCAAAGGTTCAATTTCGTGGGAGCATGGCTTCTCCCAGGAGGAAGATTTGTGTAACTATAGAAGTCGCCAATGAAGGAAGGATGAGGAGACGCGCCAGATCAAGAGGATGATCGAAGACGAGGCCAAACGGCAAGTGGCGGAACAGTTGGCTAGTCATGGGCAATCAACATCTGAGCTACGATGGAGCCCTTCTCAGCGAAGAAGTAGCTGTGCTTCCACTGAGGTACCTGCCATATTGCAACAAGACGCAGTACCTACCCACAAGATGACGCACTCCAGCGCTTCCCTGTGGATGACATCACTAAGCCTTTCACTACATGTGAGTTGCACATTCCCGAGGGGGATAGCACAATCGTGGTGGCGCATGGTGTTGTTGCTCCAGAGCCTCCTAACACTACACCAAGAATCCATGGTAAATTAATTGAACCTGGATATTACAGAGTTAGTGTGGATAGAGTTATCAGCACCCATCGGGGAGTGGATCTTGAAATTCCTAGAGGTGAAGGGGAGAAGACCCTTGGAGAAGTAGAGCATGGAGTCATTTTGTGGCGCAAGCGCTACATCATCATTCCTTCTAGTGCGGCGGCGAGGGCGCCGTCACCTGCTCCTCTACCACCTCATGACGAGGATAGGTGCGTATGAGAAATGAATTGCTCCCACTCTTTTGTGAATTATTACCTTCTCACGTAATAGCAACTTTTATTGTTACTAACACATTTTTTATCACTCATAGGTCTCCCAACCCGAGTTTGAATTGTCCTCCCAATGAGGATGCTGCATTGGACGATGATGGTGCGATTCTTGGAATGGGTGCATCTCCCTCTCCATCTCCGTCACCTACAAGGCAGTCTCCATCTCCTCTGCCTTCACCGCCAAGAAGGAAGCAGGCAAAGAGGTCCTATTCAACACTAAAGTCTGCCCCGTCGCCCAAGAAGAAAGCTAGCGCCCGTAGTACCAACGCCTCATCTCTCAGCCCCCAACTATCTAGAGAAGAGCAATTAAATGCATCGCTGAAAAGGGATTTGGAAAACTGGAAAAAGAATATTCTAGAAGAAACAGCAGCAAGGAGGGAACTAGAGAAAAACCCGCCAAAGCCAGCGTATATACAGCAAAGAGAACTAAGGAAAAAAGTCATGCAAATGGAGCATGCAAAGCTTGAACGAAAGAAGTCCCCAGCGTTGTCGGACTATGATCGCTCTCTCATAAAGTCAATTGAGTCCTATGGTCTGAAAGGGAAGAAGAGAGTAGCGAAAGATGTTCCACAACTCGGGTTGCAAGCTAAGCAATCGGTCCCACCGCTTGTTATTCCTAATGCCCAACCGCCACCACAACCTGCTTCAATAGATCTTCATGAACTAACCACAATGTACGGTCAAGCAATTGACGTATCACAACTTGAAGCCTTTTGGCCGACGCAGAAATTACACCTAGTCGGGTTTCGTGATAACCAACCGAAAAGCACAGCGGGGAACATGATATATTCCAGACATACAAGTGTGGCAGGAGTCTAGTCGGCAAAAAAGGACTGGCCAAAACTTGGTACACAAATGTATAACTTGAACAAGTGGTACATGAATACATGTCAAGCGACAAAGGACGTCATGCTTATTGTCAGATATAAGCCTGAGCATTGGTACTGGCGTGGCTGGGGAGTTATGCATGTTTTGTTCGAGGAACTACACCAACTACTTTGGAGGGACGCTCTCGACAAAACTCTCATTAGTTGCTGGTGTCTGTAAGTGATTAATTCTAGTATTGTTCCATGGTACAAATCGTTTATCCATACATGTAGTTTTATATTATAGATATAATTTTGTACTATATATATGCAAAAAGAGATGCCCGAACAAAAGAAAAGAAAACAGAGTGATGTTGGTTTCATGGATCCGGATCTTATTTTCAAAGACATCCACACTAACAAGGCTCATTGGGTCCCCGAAATAGAGAATAATCTATTCAGGTTCTTTGACGCCTGCCATAATAAGAAATTTATGCTCTTCCCTTACGGCTTCTCGGTGAGTCTGTGTACTTGAACCAAAATCGCCTTTTCCCTAGTAGTGGTTATGTCATCTTATTACTTATATAACTCCAGCCATGAATATGTTGCTTTTTGTTAATGAGTTTTATTTATCCATATTTATAAACACATATATCCACATGCAACTTTCACTGGATACTACTGGTCATCGATATGCCCAGAGGCATTATAAAAATCTTTGACTCAGCGACAAGACGCCGAGAACAATATCAAGACATGCTAGATATGATTCAGAAGTAAACTAATATAATTTTTTTATCTCTCGCACACTTGTATATATAATCTATTATGCATGTATTTTCATCCTTTTCATTAATATGACTCTATTTACCTATTTTTTGGGCATGTAGTGCTTGGGCTAGGTTCACGACGAAGCACAATGACCGTCATTGGACCGTACCTCTGAGAGTAACCCAATACCCTGTAAGTTGCTTTATTTTCATTTTACAATCTCAATAATTAATCACTACCAATATACTATATTCATTTGCTGATGATGACTCTTTTATTTCCTCGTAAAGTGGTGTCCGCAGTAGGGAGAGGGGAACAACTTATGCGGATACTATGTTTGTGAGTTTATCATGCATTACGCAAACCAAACTCTAGAAGAAACCCTTGAGGTACGTACAAATATATACCTTTTATTTATTTATTACCATTCCATGTGTTCCATAAGTAAATATATGTATATAATACAATAATTTCATACTTTTGGTGCATCCAAATCACAGAGAATGTGGAGATTGGAAAAGTGCCTACCAGAGGACAAGCTCAAAGCAATTCAAGAGGCAATGTCAGGATTTCTTTTGGATGAAGTCATAGCTCCCAACCGGCGAGTACTACTATGACCGTAACATGCTTATACCTAGTAGTACTGACACTGGGAAAAGCACCAGTTAGATTTGTGGAGATCGAGTGCAATTGGAAGGATATGATAACAATCTTTTGTGTGGATGTAGTTCCACGTACTTATTATTTCATGCATGTATGAATACGTAAACAAATTATTTGAACCGTCTCTTTTCTATGTTATCTACTTATTCTATATATTTTTAATAGTATATAATTCATGAATTATTAGCAGCGTACCATTCATATATTAGCAGCGTACAATCCATATACGAATAATTAAATTAAATTGAAATTAAACCATAAAAAAAAAGGGAAAGGAAATAGAAAATAGCAACACTTTTAGTCGGTTTGGAAAACCAACTGGGACTAAAAGAAGCTAGGCCGGAGTAGGCCCTGGTGAACCCTTTAGTCCCAGTTGGATTTCCAAACCGGGACTAAAGGGTCCCCTTTTAATCCCGGTTACCACAACCGGGACTAAAGGAGGACCTTTAGTCCCGATTGGCAATCCCGGTTGGCCAACTGGGACTAAAGGGGGGGTTGCCAACCGGGATTAAAAACCCATTTCTCTAGTAGTGTGACCTTTTATACTTTCCTTAGCAACATAGTGTTCTTTGTAAAATTCCATCTCTCCAACAAAGGAAACAATCCTACCAACAAAAAACCATCTAGTAACCACACGCTAGCATTGCCACATAGGCTGGAAGGTGTCACCGAAGTGTTGGACCTAAATGTATGGCTTTTAAGTTTAGGGAGCCATATATTGATTTTAGAGTTAAATGCATGAGAGGTCCTTAAACTTGTCAAGGGATGTCACTTATGTTCATGAACTTTAAAAACACATTTTTGGGTCTCTGAACTTGTTAAGCTATGCATCGTAAGTCCATACCAGCCACGCATGTGCATTTCTTGCTGATGTGTCATGCCAACATGGTATGTATTTTTGTACTTAGCCCGTCATCTTCTTTCTTGTCTTATTAGTGTATATATCCTGCCCTTCCCTCTTGCCCTTTACTTCAGGGACAATGGTGGGCACGCACATAGCCGCGAGGATGACAAACTCTACCATCGACTTTGGACTCCAATTTGATGCAATCATCGTCGGGCTTCGACGTGGACGCCAGTGTGGCATTGTCGAATACGCGTCGACGTCCAGGAAGTACCGCGCGCTAGGTTCTTTGGCCGGAGTTTGAGCTGCAAGATCCTGTTTGCTTGTTGCCGAGTCTGAGTACACGGAGCATCCATCAAGGCAACGACGATGCTCGGCACCAGACCCAGTCAGCTCTCATGTGTGTGTGTGTGTGTGTGTGTGTGTGTGTGTATATATATATACGGTTCCACTCTTTATTGCTTAACATGTTTGCTTGTGTCTACGCATAGCATCAATGGAGCAAAAGCAAACGTGGATCTATCAGTTGATGAGCACCTCCCATTAATACGGAACAAAAGCAATATATATACAACATCAATTGACCATGCAATGATGAGTGACTATAGCTTGTTGCTGGAACTTCAAAATAAATTTAAAATGAAAATTTAGGACATGATGGTATTATATGTACCAAGCTATATACATACTCTGCTCATCTAGCTTATATGTGTAACTGTGGATGGTAAAAGCTATACCCAATGCCGTTGATTGGTGGTTGTCGATGACAGCAATCCTCCAATAATTGAGATGGGCAGTTTGGCAAAAGGCCAGAAAAATAAGGTAAAAGTAAGCGCTTATGTAGATTACTATGACCTTATTATTTAGATCAATACAAAGTGTACACATAAACTTACTACTCATACTAGTGTGAACTGTTGATGGATCAGCAGAAGCTAGCCTCTTGAATGAGACGGACGCGCCGTCGACGCTGCACACACCTCTTCTGACCGGCTATGCCGCTGCCGGTGGCCGCGAACGCTAGGCACCCGAACGAACAAGTGTCCAGTGTCGCTCAGTGTCTGTTCGTGCCGCTGCTGAATGTGAGCCAGCTAGCAACTCACGAGGTCACGCTCGGTCGTCAGCGACAGCTCCATCATACACCATCACTAGTACACAAATGCTTTGTACAGGCGGTTCTAGAGGCCTTGCCACTGGCGTTTTGGCCCGCCGCCTGTGCAAGAGGCCAGTGAAAATGTTGCATTTTCACTGGCGGTTGCTTGAAAACCGCCTGTGGAAATCCATTTTCACAGGCGGTTCCTTATGTGAACCGCCAGTGAAAATGGCATTTTCACTGGCGGTTCACATAAGGAACCGCCAGTGGAAATGGATTTCCACTGGCGGTTTTATTAGGTGAACCGCCAGTGGTAATGTTTTCCCGCCAAAATTCATTTGAATTTTCATTTTTTGAATTGGCGCCCTCTCTGTCCTCCTCCCTCCCTCATCTCTGTCCCTCTCTGTCCCTCCTCTTTCCCCCCCCTCCCTCCCTCCTCTCTCCCCCCTCATCTTCCTCCCTTCTCCCCTCCTCATCTTTCTCTCTTACTATGATCAATACAAAGGCTATTTAATTATGACCAATACATCAAGAAAAAGTAATTATACCATACAATACTTATATACATATATACATCATTAACAATTTAATTACATCATACATTGTTTACATCAAAATTGTTTTGTGGCCACCATGTGATAATAAAATTTACATTGGAGAGTAATCTAATAATCATTTTGACTTAATTTCAGAGCGCTAATGTCCCTTAGCGCTCTGAACTCTGGCCTCGCTAAGGGGCTTTCCGGGTGGTGATATTTTCCCTCTGTAGGAATAATTTCTCTCATGATAAATGAGCAGAGATCCTCAATTATTCCGCATGAGAGTTAGGCCGTCGAAGGTTTGGGACTCCGCTTCTTGATACGCCCTGAAAAAGAAGTTTGTAAGCATTATATATATATTTCCATGTGTCTAAGTAAATTTGCATTGTTAACGATATAAATACAAACGTTACTATTAGTGGTACCTTATTAGGGTTCCTGATATATCGTTCGGCCGTTCTCATGAACTCGCACGTGTAGAATCCACAGTGCAGCGAACCGATTGGTTGCTTGTGGCACTACATAAATTGCATAGAGTTATTTACTTGTAATAACATCTTATATATGTAACATGCATGATATTGATTCATAACTCTACGTACCGGCCACTTGTGAAAAAATCTTATTTCCTCCCCCGCCATGGACTGGTCAAACACTCCACCTCTTAGTTTATAGAATCTCTAACATCTAAGATCTCAAAAAGAATTAGTTACCAGCAATCTTAAACTCTCATCGATTAAAAGATGCATGCTACATTTTGTCAGCTTACCGTTCTACGATGCTTTGGAATTTTGCATATCTGTCAGGTGGGTAGTCGGCGGAGTCAAAGACTAGCACCCTTCCGTCCCTAGGATAAATGAAGAAGCATATCCAGTGGTCGCTGCGCACGATCGAAACCGAGTTGTTATGCATTTATATAAACCGATACTTAAGCTGATGTATGTATATGAACCCGTACTTACCTAAAGTTATAAGGGGCAACTACGCATTCCCTATGTTTGTACTGGAGCAATGCATTGCCTATTAGGTGGCGTATCTAGTCTCATGATCCTTCTCCAGATCTTTGATTCTCCTTTCTTTGTCTTTCTTTGATAACCCCTTCCATTTGTCGTTGTCGTCACCAATTCGGAAGGTGTGCTCATTCTTGCATATTTTTTCGGGCTTAGGTACCCAGTCCGTTTGAATTCATTCTTGTTTGGTCCGGGACCGTACATGAACTCGTCTTGATCATATTGCATTCTGCAAGGCACAAGATAGAAGTCAATAATAATAAACGACAGTTCATGTTAGTACGAGAGGTACACTTACAATGCAAATAGCGTGACGAGCTGAACATCGAGCCGCTTAAGGTTCATCATCAACCGGATGTCCTCAAAAAGTAACGAAAGCCGTGTCTCGTTCACTTATGAAAGCGGCTGGTGGTATGTTTACTTGGATTGCGTCGATCCCGACTCGAGCCGCTTGCATGTACCCGATCATGAAGTCTTTTTATACGGTGGGGAGACTTTGGAGTCGTTCCCAACTTCGGTAGAGGCCTGTCGGGTACATATTTATCAGGGACGTTTTGATAGTCATCCCATGTTGGCCTCACTATCTTTAGTGCTCGGATCTTTGCTTCTTCTCTTGCCTTCTCTTGCTCGGCTAAGTCCACGGTACTTGACTTGCGAGAAAGCGCAATCCCTTCAAAAATTTGGCAAGTGCCGGCTATTTTCTTCTTCGGCTCGAATGGGGAAACCAATTTAGGAACAGAAAATTTCCTCTTCTTGGTGGGTTTTCTTGGGTCTTCTTTGGTGGCGGCGGTGGTGTCTAAGGCGATGCTTCCATGTCTTGAGGTGGTGGGGGACGAAGCGGGCTCACGGGACCGGGTGTACTTGTTTGTGGCGGAGATCCTGCTTGGTTTCGATGTTGACGGTGGGGTTCTTGAAGGATCGGCAGCAGGGGGGTGATGGTGGGTTTGGATCTGTTGACGGTTGAGATCAGGTGTCTGACTCGAAGTTTCGGCGGGGCTTACGTGGAAGGTGGTGGTCGGGTCAGCCCGACGTCTCTTCGAGGCCACGGGATGAAATTATTAATGGCTTTGTCCGAGTGTCTCAATACCCTCGGGACCAGAAATTTCTAGCATGTCATCCTCGTAGCCTGGGACGACCGTCAGCACTTCTACCCTGCAGTACTCTTACGGTATAGGATCACCGTGGTAGTCACGTCCGGGGATCGCAAAGCTTTGTGGCTACCTCCCTTGTGCGTTGATGCTTCATACCATATCGTATGAGCATTTTGCAAGGTGTCGGCCCATTGATGTCATCCACGGGATAGCGGTGTGTGTTTCCGTAGACCCCACACTACTTGGAAAGGGAGCAGATTGAGCGGGCATGCCATGAATCATCTCCCCGAGGTCCGGGCAAGGGTTGTCTGGAACGAGCTGCATCTGTGGGCCTTGTGTGCTCATCTGCTGAAGCAGAACCTTTGCACTAGCTAACCTGCACCCGGTGTGGATCGGGATTTGTTAGAAAGTCGACATCATGTTTCTGAATTGTTCCTTAGCCTTTTCCTCAAAAAAATGTTGCATGTCTTCCTTATATTGATCTCGTTTCTTATACATGCCCACCCACTCCTCACCAAATCCTTCTTTCTATCCCATCTTCGAGGAGATGCCTCGTACACGCCCAGGATGTTAAGGGTTGCCCAGTCCAATACTCAGGATGTCTCTCTCCCTTTGAGGCTTGAGTTTTCCTTGTTTGACCTCCACTGCTAGCTCCAACATCTTATCAGCTGGGGCTGTGATGTCTTCGGGACATTTCACACCGGTAGCGGTTTGTTTTGTTCCTCCACCTCTGAGCCAATTTGCCGTCCTCTCGCCAACTTCCTCTGATAGCACAGAAACCCCTTGTTTCTTTAGCTCCTCCTCCTCTGCCCGCCATTTCGGAATTTGCTTCTTGTAACCACCGGTGCCAAGGTGATGGTGGTATTTGTTCTTCCTTGCTAGTCTTTGAAGCGGCTTCACTCTTGGCTTTCGCAATTTGGGTCGTTCTTCTGCGCCTTGAATATCTCCCCACTGCTTTTCTTTGTGATCTTATACTTGCTCGTTGCGTCGTACCCATGCTTCAGAAACTTGATATTCATCTCAGACCTATAGTTACGGAATGATGTTGCAATCTGTTTGTAAAAATACTGCTTAGCCAGTTTCTCCGTCCCCGTAGGGTACACAAACCTTTCTATAAACTTGTTCCATAGCTCTTTCCTTTTATCTTCACCAACATCCTTCCACCTAGTGATTGTGATGTCCAATTTATCCCTGACCAGCCAACCAATTGCATTCCTTATCTTGGCCGCCACCTCATCAGACACTAGAGGCTCTCCTTTTGGGCCGATGCTAGGAACTATATATGTCTTCTCTGGCCACTTATTTGTTCCTCGGTCGCCACATTTCCGGTCCACTGTTTCCTTTTTCTTGATTTGGAGGTGGTTGTCTCGGTCGTTTTACGGTGCTTCGTCTTGAGGCACGTCTTCTTCTTCCACAAGAAGTTCCGCATTTGAGACAAAACCTCCCGGCCGAAGGAATTCAAGAGTATAAGGATCATTATGAGTATAATACTATGAAGGAAAGTATTGGTTTTCATGTACTAAGTATACCTCATCATATGGATCATAATCTGGGTCAACACTTTTATCGCGTTGTCTATCTATGCTAGGGCATGGATCACTTCGGTTGCCGTCATCTTTCTCTTCTTCCCACATGTCACCATGGAAATCTTCTTCTTGTCCCTCTTCCGCTTGGGGTGACTCGCGACGCTGCTCTTCTTCTTCCAGAGGATTTACAGTTCTATGCATGGCAATAACTATGTTAGTTACTTTGATAGGGTTCGACGTTATAAAAAGGCAAGGCTTCTTAATGCCGTGAGACTCACCGTGCCTCTCGGGGGTGTGTGAGTCTTAGTGGGTGACTCGCACTTATTTGCTCTTCCGTCGATGGTCTTTAGATTTTGGAGACGTCATCTTCTCGATAACTTCAAATATAACAAGTCATTAGGAAATAACACTTAGTCAATAACACTAAGTCATTAAGTCACTAACACTAAGTCATTAGGAATTAACACCGAGGAAATACCACAAAGTCATTAAGTAAATACCACTAAGTCATTAAGTCATTACCCAATAAGTCATTAACACTGGGTCATTAACATGCTAACTCATTAACACCATGTCATTAGCATTAACTCATTAACACTATAACACTAAGTCATTAACACTATAACATTAATCTTTGCTATAACACTAAGTCATTAACACTATAACACTAAGTCACTAACACTAAGTCACTAACACTAGTCATTAGAAAATAACACTTAGGAAAAAACACTAAGTCATAAACACTATAACACTAAGTCATTAACACTAAGTCACTAACACTAAGTCACTAACACTAAGTCATTCGGAAATTACACTAACACTAGGCCATTAACATGCTTCTCACGAGTCATTAGCAATAAGTCACTAAGTCAATAACACTAAGTGTTTAAGTCACTAACAACAAGTCACGAACACTAAGTATTTAGGAGATATGTACCTGTGATAAAGCGTGGAGGAGTCACTGAGTCTAGGGCGGCGGGGAACGATGAGAAGACGGTGGCACGATGATTCGTTGGGGGTATCGTGACGGTGATTGTCAATTAATAGAACACAAGAGTGAGGATATTAGGGTTCAAGCAATCATAAGCGAGGATATAATCACAACAAATATTTACACATGTCATTAATACAATTATAAATTGAAACAATTAATAATTGATACAATTAATATTTAGTATTTATACAAAGTGCAAATTACATTGCAAATTACACATGTCATTAATACAAAGTACTTGACACATACATTGCAATTACTAATTAATACAAATAATATTTACTAATTTTACTAAGTAATATAATTAATATTTACTAGTTTTACTTAATAGTATTATTTAATATAATAATTAATACAATTACTATTTACTAATTTTACTAATTTTTACAATTGTTAACAATTTTACTAATTAATACATATGCTAATTACTAATTTTACTTAATGGTAATACTTAATACAATTAATACAATTACTATTTACTAATTTTACTAATTTTTAGAATTGTTAACAATTTTACTAATTAATACAAATACTAATTACTAATTACACTTAATTACACTTAATGGTACTAATTAATACTAATTACTATTTTTACTAACTAAAAAAATGGAACTGTTCAGCCCAAAAAAAAAAAAAAAAGCCCTTTGTTGGGCCTTTTGGGCCCAACGGTGGCCTAACAACAAGCCGGCGTGGGCGCTCGGGCGGCACCACGCTACGCCCCTAGGCGGCGGCGCGCCGCCGCCGCCGCCACCGAGGTTTGGCCGCCGGCAGCCTCCCGCCGTGCCACGCGCGCGCCGCCAGACGCCACACGGGGGGGCCTGGAACCGCAGCGCCGAGGAAGTCATCCTCACCGGGCGGGACGGGAAGGGAAGGGCGGGCGCGGCCGGTGGCGAGCAGCTTCCGGCGCCGGCGGTCCTCCGGCGGCCTGGGAAGTTGCGGCGGTGCTTCGGCAGACGGGGAAGGGGTGGTGGTCCTCCGGCGGGCGTGGAGGAGAGCGGCGGTGCTCCGGCGGACGTCGCGGCGGCGCGCTCGGGAAAAGCGGCAGCCGACGGGCGTCGGTTTCAAAAGCGCGCCCACAGACTTGTGAAAATTTCAAGTCTGGTGGGCGGTATTAATAGGGAGCATTTATACAGGCGGTTGTCCTAGACAACCGCCCGTAGAAAACTCATTTTCATCGGCGGTTACCTAAGACCACCGCCTGTACAAATCATTTGCACAGGCGGTTATCTTAGGAAACCGCAAGTGGAAATGGATTTCCACTGGCGGTTGTCTAGGACAACCGCCCGTGCAAATATTTTTTTCTCTTTTTCCCTTAATCAATTTTTTTTTTTTGTATGGCATTACACTGAGCTTATTTTTTTTATGTTAATTAATTCTTGTAGGTTATTTGTTTTATGCTTATTTCTTGTAGTTATTTGTTCTACTTATTCTTGTAGGTTATTTTTGGTAGCTTATTTACTGTAGGTTAGTCTTTTATGTTAGTTGTAGGTAATTTCTTTTAGGTTATTTCTTGTAGCTTTTTTCTTTTAGGTTATTTCTTGTTTTAGAACTTAAATAAGTGTAAAATAAATATTAAGAAGTAGAAAGAAAAGGACTTAAATAATTAGAAAATAAATACCAAGAAGAGCAATTTCTTTTAGGTTATTCTTGTAGGTTATTTCTTGTAGCTTTTTTCTTTTAGGTTATTTCTTGTTTTAGAACTTAAATAAGTGTAAAATAAATATTAAGAAGTAGAAAGAAAAGGATTTAAATAATTAGAAAATGAATACCAAGAAGAGCAATTTCTTTTAGGTTATTCTTTTAGGTTATTTCTTGTAGCTTTTTTTTAGGTTATTTCTTGTTTTAGAACTTAAATAAGTGTAAAATAAATATTAAGAAGTAGAAAGAAAAGGACTTAAATAATTAGAAAATGAATACCAAGAAGAGCAATTTCTTTTAGGTTATTCTTGTAGGTTATTTCTTGTAGCTTTTTCTTTTAGGTTATTTCTTGTTTTAGAACTTAAATAAGTGTAAAATAAATATTAAGAAGTAGAAAGAAAATGACTTAAATAATTAGAAAATGAATACCAAGACAAGTCATACATGAGTATAAATTATAAAAGATAAATTGTTCTGCCTTGACAATAACTAATTTTTAACTTAACTATAAAATCTAGCTAGCCGCCCTCGTTTACGCCTTCTCTATCGTGGCGCACCCATGGCAATGATTTTTTTTGGGATGGTACGCTCAACATTCTTTATCTTCAAAAGATGATCTTCAAAGAGAGACATGTGCCCGAAATGGTTGAAGTCATCTAGGTCAATTACACCATCAACTCCTAAACCTTGTTGCTTTCCAGGAAGAACTACATGCTTGGTCTTGTCGCTACTTTTCTTCTCTTCCTTAGAAAGGATCTGTTCGGCATAGAAGACCTGTGCAGCACGGATAGCAAGGATCCAGGGATCATCCTTGTAGCCTACTTTACTTATATCAAGAACTCTCAGGCCATAGTTGTCCACTGTGACATGTTTGTCATCAACCCATTGGCATCGAAACACGGGCGTCTTAAATGAATCATAGTCTAGTTCCATATCTCCTCAATGAAGCCATAGTATGTAGCGTTTTCATTTGAATCATCTATGGCCTCGCAACGAACACCACTGTTTTACGCCATGCTCTTTTTGTCCTTAGAAGTGGTACAAAACGTGAAGCCACTAATGTCATAGGTCCGCCATGATGTGACTGCCGAGATGGTCCATTTGCCAACCTCTTGATTGTTTGTTGCTCAATTGTTTCTCCATTTGGAATGTTCTGCTCCATTAGCCATGAAGTGAATCGACGCTTGTGTTCCTTTGATTGCCAATCCTCTGTTTGCCCAGGGTTATGATCGCTTAACTGTTCTATGTGTTGTGTGATCAGAGGCTCCATTATCGAGAGCTGATGCATGATGCTATGATGCGCCTCGAGGACTACATTATAGTCTAATGGGATGAATGATTTTCGGCCCATCCTCCCACACCCATGTAGTCTGCCCTTATGTCGGGACGGAGGCAAACCTATTGCAATCTGGTCTTTTAGGAAATTATTGCAGAATGGACCTCCGGAATCAATGGCCTCTTCGGTAGTGTATCCCTCTATCATGGAGGCCTCAGGACGAGCACGAGTGGATACGTACCCATTCAGTATTGACATGAAACGTTCATACGTCCACATCTCATGCAAGTACATGGGACCCAAAGCCTGTATTTGTGGCACCAAATGCACGACAAGGTGTACCATTATATCAAAGAAAGATGGTGGGAAACACATCTCAAGCTGTGACACTGTCTCAACCGCGAATTCCTGAAGAGACTCCAACTGCTCTCGGTCAATTACCTTCTGTGATATCTCGTTAAAAAAGTAGCATAACCGTGTGATTGCCATCTTTAAGAACACCGGGCTTATTGCCCTGATGGCAATAGGGAGAAAAGTTGTCAACATCATATGGCAATCATGTGAGTTGTAGTTGGTGAGTGTAAGATCCTTCATTGACACAATGCTCTTAATGTTAGAGCAAAATCCAAATTGGAACTTTCAATTTCTTCAACCAAACACACATCGCATGTTTCTTATCCGTAGTCGGGTTGTAGCTTGCTGCTCTTTGGGAGGTTGTACTTTCCATTATCTAGCAACACTGGATGAAGTTCTGGTTTTATCTTCAAATTGACCAGGTCCTGACGTGAACTCAATCCTTCCTCTGTCTTACCCTTTATATCTAGCAAGGTACCAATTATGCTTTCAAACACATTCTTCTGAATGTGCATACCATCAACCGCGTGTCGTATGTCAAACTCTTTCCAATATGGCAAATACTTGAAGAAAATTGACATCTTCTTAAATGTAGCTCCAGGAGTTGGCTTCACATTCTTTCTTGCTTTTCCATCTTTTGTCTTCTTGCCAAATACAAACTTGATGTTCTTAACTATCTCGTACAATCTTTGACCTTTCTATTACCCGATGGAGCGGTGGACCTTGTTTCGTCGTGATTGTCAAAGTATCTATCCATCTTTCGTAAGCGGTACCGCGTGTCCTCTCGATAAGAAACGCCTTTTGTGTCTCATGTATACTATCTTGTTGGAGGCACTGAGGGACACGTAAAAAGTTTCATCCAAGCATACTACACAACCGACCTTACCCTTGAACTGTCCTGATAATACAAAGAGAGCTGGGTAATCGTTGATCGTAACAAAAATAATTGCTCTTAGTGTAAATGACTCTTTCCGGTATTCGTCCAACATGGCGACACCTGTATCCCACAATATTCTCATTTCCTCCATTAATGGCTCCAAGAATACATCGATATCCACACCAGGTTGTGTAGGTCCAGAAATAAGAATGGTCAGAAAAAGGTATTTGCGCTTCTGCAACAAGTGTGGAGGGAGGTTGTAGATAGTGAGGAGCACCGGCCATGTGCTATGCGTGCTGCTCCTTTCGGCGAAGGGATTCATTCCGTCAGTACATAGTGCGAACCGAACATTTCTTGTCTCCTTAGCAAACTCTGGGTGGTCAGCATTGAATTTTTGCCATTGCTTCCCATCGGCAGGATGTCGAAGCTTTCCATCTACTTTGTGCTTCTCAGAAGCATACCAGGTCATAAGCTCTGCATCCTCAGGGTTTGCAAACAAACACCGCAGACGATCAACTACCGGAAGATACCACATCACCAAAGCTGGAACCTTTCTCTAGGCATAATAGTCTTCTTCTTCATTTTCTTTGTTGCAGAGTTTTGAACTCTGTTGGGTCTTCTTTCTCTTCTTCCCTTTGGAAACAGAAGTTGCATTCTCCTCTTGTAGATAGTCTTTTTTCGTCTTGTACCGACTTGCACTACAATTTGGACATTTGTCCAAGTCTTTGTAATCACCTCGATATAAGATACAGTGGTTTCTGCACGCGTGGATCTTCTGGACACCCATAGTAAGCGGACTGATTAGCTTCTTTGCATAGTAAGTGTTAGCAGGGACTTTGTTCTCCTTTGGAAGCATATCTCTAAGAGTACTCAATAATGCATCGAAGCTGGCATCGGACCATCCATACCTAGCCTTCAACATCAACAACTTAAGCACAGACCGTAATGTCGTGAACTCTTTGGTGCAACCCTTACTCTCATCGTACAAGGGCTCTGCTGCTGCCTGCTCTAAGGCCTTCATCCCTTTCATGAAAAACATTGATGGATCCGTATGACGATGCAATAGTGCAGCCATCAATTCTGCGTCTTCATCCTCCACCTGAGTTCTGTTGGCGTCGGTTCCTCCAACATTTGCATCATCATCATCATGAACATCGGGCACAACATGTTCACTCTCTTGGGGACAATGGTGTTCTGTCTCATGTCCGAACTGGTATACATCGTCAACAAGCATATCTGGGCCATTGCCACCAAGATTCACAGGGTCTTCAGCTACATACGTTGCAGAGCTTCCCTCCCCATGCTTTGTCCAAATCAAGTAATCATTCATAAATCCTCGACAGACCACATAAGCCATGATTGGACTTGTGTCTTCAAAAACAACAAGATTTCTGCAGTCTGCGCAAGGACAATATATGTGCTTCGTCCGTGTTCTCAAAGCATGATTTTTAGCTGCATCGATAAACCTACGGACCTCAAGTACGTAGGATGGATCTACTCCGTCTAAGTTATACATCCAGAATGCTCTGTCCATTGTTACCTGTTATAGAGTTTAATAGATTTAAATAATGTAATCACTAAAAAGAAGACATTAATGTTCTGTGATAATTACTAACAAACCTTAAGATGATCAGCAAACTCCGTCAATGGATTATAGATGAAAAGAACTCCTCGCTTGTATATTTCTCAAATAACACACGCCCTGGGCTGAATCACATTAGTTAAAACAACTAGTTAGAAAAATTCACCTCTCAAAAATATATAAAGCAATAGTAAATAATTTAACAAGACAAAACTTAATAATTAAACATCAATATGGCAAATAAAGGAAGACTAACCACTACTTAATTTAACAAGACAAAACTTAATAATTAAAGAGAAAATAATTTTTAATCATCAATATGGCAAATAAACTAGTAATTAAATAAGACCAAACACAACTAAATGAACTAAACATAGTAAATTAAAGCATCAATTTATTATATGAAATCCTAAAAAAAATAAGGAGGGCTACTTAATGAAACCCAAATTAAAGCCTAACCACTGTTTAATTTAACAAAACAAAACTTAACTATTAAAGAGAAACTAATTTTCAAGCATCAATATGGCAAATAAACTAGTAATTAAATAAGACTAAACACAACTAAATGAACTAAACATTGTAAATTAAAGCATCATTTTATTATATGAAATCCTAAAAAATTAAGGAGGACTACTTAATGAAACCCAAATTAAAGCCTAACCACTGCTTAACTTAATAAAACATAACTACATAATTAAACAAACACTTATTTCAAGTATCAATATAACACATAAACTAATAATTAAATAAGAGTAAACATAACTAAATGAACTAAACATAATAATTTAAAGAATCAATTTATTAGATGGAACCATACAAACTAAAGGAAGACTACATAATGAAACCCTAATCAAAGCCTCACCACTACTAGATTTAAAAAACAAAACTAAAAATTATATTAAACATAATATAACTACATAATTAAACAAACACTAATTTCAAGCATCAATATAACACATTAACTAATAATTAAATAAGAAACTAAAATTTAATGAAACCATAATTAAAGAATCACCACTAAAAACATCACTAATAGCTAATTAAACTACACATAACTAATTATTAAAATAAAGGAAACCCTAGAAAAATAGTGACTAGAATTATTGAGAAAAAAAAACCTAGCTACTCTTCTCTCTCTCACATGAGGTGAAACCCTAGATCTCAAAAGTGGGTGGGATTGAGCAAGAATGGGGGAAATGAGGCAAGAAACACATAAACTAACCTTTTTTAGTCACCTCCTCCGAAGAAATCAAGAGCAAAACCTCCCCCCTTGTATTTAGTGAAATCTGGACCTCCAAAGCTTCTCTATGGAAGAACTGAGCTTCGAGTTACGCCTGTTGGACTGTGGTGGGGAGGAAGAAGGAGGGTATATATAGGGAGAAGATCACCACAGGCGGTTGACTTAAGGAAACCGCCTATGAAAATGGTGTTCATTTTCACTGGCGGTTGACATAAGAAAACCGCCAGTGAAAATGTTCATTATCACTGGCGGTTCCTTAAGTCAACCGCCCGTGTAAATGGCGCCATTTACACGGGCGGTTGACTTAAGGAACCGCCAGTGCTAGCCCTTTTCCACTGGCGGTTCTAAAGCTGGAGCCCGCTTGTCGATTTCCAGTGGCGTCTCTAAGCTAAAACCGCTAGTGGAAATAAATCCCTACCGTCAAGACAAATGCTTTGTGTACTAGTGCATACCAGTCGTCGGTCCTCCATGCATGTCCCCGTGAACACAAGAGCTAGCGTGCCATTTGGTAGTAAGGAGTTCCATACTGTCGGTATAGCAGCAGATCTGGTTGGGCTATATGGAAGGCTCATAATCGAGCATGTTTTGATGGGGTCATAATTAAGCATCCTTCCACGATCATATGTCATATATGTGCTCTCATAAACTCTCTGGGCAGGTTTGTTTGGGGGAGATAGGGGAAGGCTTTGGAAGATGGCGCTAGTGTGATGCTCCAGATCACCCTCAAGCCGATGAAGGAGAAGGAGAACAAGCTGCTTCAAGGAGATGACATGGACGACCGCAGGAACTAATCCGACCAGAAGAAAAGGAGACCATGTTGCAAAAACTACCTCTACTGCCTTAAGTCAATCTGTTTTGATTTGTTACTTTCGTCTGTCGATCTGTGTTTGTAACCCCGGCTGATGAGTCGGGGAGGATAAAGTCTTAGCTGATCTACGAGTGCCCCACTTCTCATGTTGGCCAAGTGTTAGGTCGTCATAGTTCTAGCTTAAAGCTAGTAGCTTCTCGGTTTTACGTCTGTTGTCCTATCTTTGCTCACCAACTCTGTATTTTGTTTGATGAAATGGAAATGGGGAATCCCCTTTATCGAAAAAAAAAGAGCTAGCGTGCCGGTGTAGAGCTACGCCATGACGCACCCCAGCTCCCCGGATGTCCTCGGTCGGGCCGTAGCGAGAGGGAAGCCGACGCTCTTTGTTTTCAGCGAGGAGTACCGCATCGTGCCAATATATAGGCGGTTGTGGCTCCCCGACGCATGCACAAACTTTCTCGACGTCAAAGCACGTACCTCACAACCCAATGCCAATATAGCGCCCCAGCGTCGAAGCTCGACAAAGACTGCATCAACTTTGAGTTCTACGGGCGGCAAGGCTGGCGGGATAAATGGCCATTGGCGTGCCCGCCGTTGTCTCCGAATGGTCGCTATGAGAGGAAGGGACACATTAAGGAAAGAAGAGAGAAAGGAGGGGCTAAGTGCAAAAATACATATCATGTTGCCATGACACATCAGCAAGAAATGCACATGTGGCCGGTGTGGACCTGCAATGCATAATTTAATAAGTTCAGGGATCTAAAAATACGTTTTCATAGTTCATAGATCTAAGTGACACCCCTTGACAAGTTCAAGGACTATTCATGCATTTAACTATTGATTTTAAAAGTATGTATACCTAAGTGGCATAGGACCTCAAGTTTAACGGTAGTTAGAGCATCTCTAAGAGTTTGTTATATTTCACTTGGCAAATCTTGTGTTTTGCCAACTCCTAAAATAATATGTTACGTAAAAACTCCTCTCTAATAGTTTGCTATTTTCGAATGAAAATAGAAGGCCCACAATACTTTGTTGGGGTACTTTCTCTTTCACAAGCGAAGGCCTTCCTCCCCATGCAAAGTCGCTGCCGCATCATTCCTTTTCACACACGAACCCTCCCGTGCGTGCTAATCCCCTATAGAACCCTCCCATGTGTGTCGAAATGCTACACAAAAGACAAGCACATACATGCACAACACTCAGTCAAAAGCACAAATTGAAGAAAGGATAGAAGACTAGAGGTGAAGCGGGGCAGAGCAGGGCATATGAAGAAGGAGCCTCCCACTTGCCGACGTTGAGATCAAAGAACCGATGCAGGTTGTCGATGCTCATGGCCTCATTTGCGTCCACCTCTGGCAGCCCCACGACCATGACATGTGCAATGCAAAGCCAGCCGTGGTGGCTCTGAGGCTGCAGGAAGGCAGGGCGGCGGCGCAGAGGTACACGAGGGCTTCTGCCATGGCTAGTGCCTAGTGGAGCAACAGAGGGAAGCGGGAGCGCTGTGTTCCTCTCAAGGCAGCGTCTAGTTCACTTATCGTGTATTGGTTCAAAGAGTCGTGTCCTGCCTTCATGCGAGAGAAGGAGAGTCACGCCTTGCCTTCACACGCACGGGAGAAGAAGAGGCGAGACTTCACGCGAGCAGGAAGAGTGGCGGTGGTGGGAGGAATCGCGATGACAAGCGTGTGCCCGGAGGGAAGATATGCCAAGCTTGCCAAGTTAGATACCAAACTGTTGGAGGCTATTTTTTTGTTTTGCTAAAATTATATAGATACCAAGTTGCGATTAGCAAACTCTAGAGATGCTCCATAAGTAACTCTTTTTTAAAAAAATTAGAAATGTGCTCTCAAGTTTACTTGATAGTTTACTATATATACACACACATTTCTAGTATACATAAGATACCATTTCCAAAATTCTAGGGTGATCATGGCCCGCATGAACCGTACACCACACCAACTAAAACTACTAGGTAAGCCTTCTCATCACATGTCTTATAATGTAAGATTGTTTCAACACGCCAAATTTTTAAAGAAATCGTAACAAGTCAATTCTTTTTAAAGTTTGGCTGCTATACACACACAAAAGGTCTAATAATCATGATGTATAACAAGCATTATAGAAATATATAGGGAAATTATTTCCTACTCCTAGGGAGTAGTTACTCCCATGTGTATATCTCTAGATTTAGAGTGTATATGACTGAACGAAGTATATGTACACGAAGTATATGATCATACTAGACTATCTATGGTAGTATATATGTCAAATATGCATGCATACATAGAGTATGTGGTTATACTTATTTTATATACTACAGTCAGTGGCATTTTCATAATATATTAAAAAGTATGGGTTCCTTTGAAATTTTTCCGCATAGAAAGATTTGTAGTATCTTAGTATGAGTATATAAACATACTCAAAGTGATAAACAAGTATGAACGCATACGCAATATAGATTTTTAAAGATGGGAGTAACTACTCCCGAGAGTAGAAAAACCTCGTCCTATATACTTCGTTCATCCTCTCATTGAAGGGATTCATTCCATCGGTGCTCAAGCCAAACCGCACGCGTTCCTTGGATCAAGACTGAAATCTTTTGTGCTTCTCATCGAATGCTTGCCACTCGAGTACAATCATTTGGGTGTGCAATATTATCATCATGCACCTTGCGCTCATCATCCCACCACATCATAAGTGCGGCTTCCTTAGGGTTCAGAAACATACGCCTTAGGCGGTCAGTCACGGGCATGTACCACATTACCAAGGCTGAAATTCTTCTTTGCTTTGGATCGATGTCTAATGGAGTGCCCTCACATGGCGGCTGCGAATCTTGTACCACCTTTCTACCACCCTTCTTCCTTTTGTTCCCTGATGAGGCTTCATCCCCTTTGTAAATGTCATTGTTCTTATACTGGTGTTAACACTAGATTTTGGTAAAGGCCGAGAAGATGACAGGTGGGCCAGTATGTGGCAGAAGCAAGTATTCAGGAGCATTCGGCAAGCATCCATTCGGCTAGCTCTAGGCAGTTCGGTAAGCATCCGTGCGGTCGGCTAACTCTAGGCGATTCGGCAAACATTCATGCAGTCGGCTATCTTTGAAGGCGATGGCTCCGTTCGGGAAGTAAAAGGTGGCAAGTAAGAAGCCGAATCGAAGGCGAAGAACGTGATGATCAAGGACTCCGAGGAAGACCATAGCAAGAGAATCGCCATACTTTTGAGTTACCTTTAATATATTGTGTAAATCGTAATCTCTTAGAATTCATGTTATGTCCAGGGTATAAATATAGACCCTCGACCATTGTAAAGGATATTCACAATCAAATCAACACAACCGGCCCCGTGCCAAGTTTCGAGTCCTTTTGTCGTGTCGTCGAGTTCTTCGAGAGGAGCCATCGATCCGTCGACCTCCGTAAGTTCCGGCAACCTTGCTATCATGTCTAGTATCATGCGGTGGATTTAGATATTGATGCGAGTAGTCTTGTTTGTCTCGACTAGATGGCCGTGCGGCAGGCGTCTACTTGACGATCAAGAAGTCTTTGCTTATGCTTTGTTTATCTCGACTAGATGGCCATGCGGCAGGCGTCCGCTTGATAGCTTAGCAAAGTAAGATAGTTATCGGCTCTATTAGATTTTGGCAAGATCTAGTAGATTCATTAAGTTATCACGTGTTGCATGTGTTTAATGCTTTTATTTATTTGTAACACTCTTTTGCCCAATCTAGATTGGTTGTTTTCGGCTCTTTATTTTCATAGATCTATTTGCTCGCGGACGTACATATCATGTCACCATGAAAGATAGCTCATATGCCTATATAGCCGAATAAGATCAATCTAGATTGTTACATGTTATGGTTCTTGCACGTTAGAAGCGTTTGAATCTTGATAGGACCGGGTGTCGTGCGGCGGATGCAAGTTCTTGACGGGTTTATTCGTGATAGCTTGTTTGTTCCTTCTTCATGGACCCCGAATCGGCTGGATTGCCGAGCTTGGTTATGCTTTCAATTCATGATCAATTTTTACTTGTTCAAACATGTCTTCTCATACATGCGCTGTTCGGTAATCAAATGTTCCATGTGTTTTGTCTTCATATTAGCCGAATGAATCATATGCATGATTGGCGCACAGCTTTTATAGCTGTATGTCATCGTAAGTGGCTTCGGGGCCGTATATACGGAACTATGCGGTCTCATCCGGCATGTTCCGATTTTGTATTTAACAATCTTTTGTCCCTTGTCAGCTTTCAGGTCAAACTGACTGGCACGCTTCCGGATTTCCAAACCGTGCGGCTGTTTGATTGAAGCCACGCTTTTCGGCTTGCTGTGTGTGAGGCACAGTGCGTTGCATTTTGTGTCAACAACCGGCTAGCCCCACACCGTGGACATTTAACTAGGTCCTTGAATGTTTCACCACGAAAAAGGATACAATGATTGGGGCATGCACGGATTTTTTCAACACCCATTGTCAATGGACTTATCACCTTCTTGGCTTGGTATGTGTTCGTCGGAACAAAATTCGGCTGTGGCAGCAACCATGCTAGGAGATGCAGAAGATCATTGAAACTACAATCTGACCAGCCGTACTTAGCCTTTAAAATGAGTAGTTCAAGCACAAAACGTAACAGTGTCCAGTGTGTCGGACAACCCTTCTCAACACCATAAACAGTGTCCTTTGATGCTTTTGTCACCATTTCTAGGTTTTCTAAACCTTTCTTGTTCTTTAGAATTTCTGGTCCAAATGTCCAAAGCATGTGCTCCAAATTGTCAACATCATCTTCATCCCCCTCACGTGCTTGACCCTCACTAGCATCACCACCACCTTGTTCATTGCCTAAGTCATGATCCATTTGTTCAGCGACCTCGTTTGAATATTGGGATAATAATTCAAGGCTTTCATCATCATCTTCTACAACATCATCATTGTCATCGACTTGTACAACATCATCGTTGTCATCACCAACCATTGTTTCACCATGATGAATCCAAACTAAGTAGTCCGAAACAAAGCCTCGCAAAATAAGGTGGTCTCTAATGGTACTCACATCTGCATATGTCAGCCGGTTCTTGCAATCTTTACAGGGACAGATAATAGTATCCTTATTTTCTGTCAACGTCGCTGCATGCTTCTCTGCGGTTTTGATAAATTTGTCCACCTCTTCACGAAAACCTACCCCTGAATCTTTTTGAACCATACATCCAAGAGTTCCTGTACTCCATCTTCTAAACACAAATAACAAAGAAAATACATAAAAGGAATCAAATTAATAAATAGTACATACTATTTACCTAGTACCATGATAACTAATTAATTATACATTAAACAATTTATATTTCAAATCAAATTAAACAGCCCAATTAAACAACTATAAAGACAATAATTACTAAAAACTAATATTTGAACCCCAACCTTTGACACAACATACACTACGAATTAAAAATACAAAATCTTAATTCAATAAGAAGATGAAATCAAACATACATGATACTAGGGTAATTAATCTTCATTAAACTCAAGTAAGTTGCACTAATACATGTTCTAATTAATTGACCTAATTCACACTATTAAATCTCCAATAAACTTACCAATCATGTATAATTATTTTAAATAATATTTAATGGTCAAAATATATGATATTTAAAATCAACAATTACCAACATTAAATATTTAATTCAAGGAGTTTCATGCTAACTCTATTCTAATTTTATGGAAAACAAATTACAAAAAGAAAAAAATGGACAAATTAAAAAAGAAAAAACAAATCCTAGATCTAGAACTAGATCTACATGAGCATGCACATAAACCTAGGTTTATTCTCTACCAAAATCAAGTAAGATCGACCAATAAACAATCTAAACTCATTTCTATTACTAATTGCTACTAATAGCTTCAAAACTAGGGTCTACTTTGCTTCATACAAAGCTTAAGCTCCATGGAAGAGAGAGAAAAGCAAATCTAGCATTACTCACTAACCAACCATTAAAACTTTAAATAAATGGTTGGAATAGTCATTTTTTACCTTCTACAACCTCTCCACCAAAGTATTTGATACCAAAACCTCCCCCCCTAAGTAGAGCAATTTTTGGGAGGAGCCCAACGCCTCCCAACCTTTTCTTCATGAGTTGGAGTGAGTGACCTGAGGAGGAAGAAGGTGGCTGCTGCTGTATACCTGTACGTGATTTGTAGGGGCGGCTCAATCACCAGCCGCCCCTACAAATGGGAGTATCAGGGGTGGCTGCTGATTGAGCCGCCCCTACAAATGACCTGATTTCTAAGGGCGGCTGAAAACACCAGCCGCCCCTACTATGCCATTTGTAGGGGCGGTTTGGTTATTGGGGCCCATGCACAGCCACTGTAGAGGCGCCTCTAACACAAGCCGCCCCTAAAAACAAAAGGCCCCGTTCCTACAAACCATTTTTCACGTAGTGGTATGTAATCATACGTACATTATCTTTAAAACATCAGCAGCTAAAATTGACATTTTCCAACTCTGTATATACTCACTCATTAAAAAGCCATTTAAAAAATTAATACAAGCCACGGAGTATATGTACATACTTTCCAAAATGTACTCATACTAGTATTTTCATATACTTCCTTCAAACAGGTATATGAACATACTAGTCGTACCTTGTTTACTGGATTGTTCCATGAAATCTTGAATAATAGATCGAGCGACGTAACAGTAAATATATATTATTTAAATAATCTCCTAACTAGATGGGACCTTGCATGCCGAATTGCGTAAATGGGTGGAGGTAACAGGCCGCACCCCCGGGATATCACGGCCACCACCCGTGACGTCTCCGTTAGCTCCGCGTGCGGGATCCTGTGTAATCTGAGGTAGGAGTAGATACTCCCGGGAGTATAGAAAACTCACCCTATATATATACTAGTATAATGCCCGTGCGTTGCTACGGCTTCATCTAGATAATACATATGAAAACAACAAAAACTAATTTTCTTTGTAGATTGAAAAAGGAATAACCAGAGCAGTGGAAGAATATCTATTCAAAAATTGCATCATACTCAATACTGTCGTAAGAAACATTAAAATTGACAACATAGTAGAAGAACAAAGGCTCGACACTTAAGTCAGAAATAACACATGCCATTTACTAACTAAATGAACAAATGCAAAAGTCTTGTACGTATGCCATCCAGAGAATATGTATTATACAACTAAATTTAACAAAAAAAATACATCAGAAACATTTAGCCAGGTATAAAACATAAATTCTCAATTCTTGCTACCACTACCGATATGCTAATAATGTTGCCCTCTTGCTTTCATATGATGTCCAGACATCCGAAATATTCGACTGACCTCTTAGATCTGCAATGGCTATATATCCTCTATCAGTACTACCCATTAGTGAAAACAGAATGAAGTTTAATAATAAAGAAAAGAACAGTGGTAGTTTAATATATTCTCTATAATAGTTTACCAACATATGTAATTAGGCAATGGCTAAGTTCACTGACAGCCTGAGTGCTGTCTGAACACCTGACAGGCTATTGCCTGAACTTGAGACCTTGAGCAGATGCTTCTTAATTACAAGGCAATAAGATACATTATTACATTAGAACAAAAGAGAAAATAACTTAATTTAAATACCTACAGGTGCTAAAAATTCTCACAATTATATCAAAAGATAAACAGGTGCTAGGGGGAGCATCTCACCTAGGAATTATTTAGCTATTCCTAAAGTTCAGTGTAACACGTCAGCATATTATGGTGATCTATGGCATTGATGTGAGGCACACCTCCCTGATTATGAAAAAAATATATAGCATGCTAACCAAATCAACTATTAATTGTTATGATACATTAGACTACAGATAAGTTCACCTTACAGTTTATTCAAGTCATGCAAAGAGATTAATGGTACGCAGAACAATTGGGACTCATAGTCAAGCAACCCAATGAAATCAACTATTAATTGTCATGATACATTAGATTATAGATAAACTATTAGACTTCTTTTTTCAAAAAAAAGATAGAGCATAAACTAATTTGACTGCAATAAATTACCCTCTACATGATACCCAACCATAAGATCTGAGCTCAGTTCAATTCATGCAAATATATGTGAAATTCTGAACTGGATTTTATGGACATTAACAGTTTTTTACATGACCTAAAACTGGAAGGTTGACATGAACTATTGTTGCTTTGTGATTACCTGCAGAGCTAAGGTAAATAACAAGATCATTATGGTGAAATCTCATTGATTGGTTGACCCTTGAGAGTGCCTCATCAAGCCACCGCCTAATCTCTTGGTCAAGCATGAATATTTATATTCACAAAAGAGAACAGTTTGGTATCCCATATCTCTTGGTCAAGCATGAATATTTATTCACAACTTCAATTTTAGTCTGTGCTCATCTAGAAAGGATCACTGACTACTAAAGGAAAATGCTTATTTTTATTGTACCATATAAAGCAGAGACAACTCTTTGCTTTTCTCATTGCCGAATTTCCCTGAACGTCACTATAGCTGAGGTTTCTTCGAGCAAGGATTCATTCAAGCTACAAGGAATGAACAAAGAAAAAAACATGTCAGAAAAAATGTATAGCTAAAATAGGGGAAATACAATTGATTCACAAATTCAAGGAAGAGATTGCATTGATTATTCTTTATCCCTATTTGTGCTACTAATTAAGAGTAATCACCAATGGATTTGCAGCCATGAATGCACCAGTCAGTTGCATTACTTGTGCTTTCAAGGCCTAAATGTAATGTGCTAAATGCCAACATAAATAAATAGAATAGCATAGTTCAGACTGAATCAATCAAATTCCATAACCAAATAGAACAAAGAATGATGGGGGCACATAGTACTCCTGGAATTTTCTAAACCACTGGATTGGCAATTGTCTCCCATCTTTCGTTGACATCTCCTGCTACCTGCATTTTGTAATACAATTTATGGCTGTTTGTGGCATCTTCAAACGTGGCATCTGAATGTGAGGCTGCCTCTGTTTTACCATGTGAAGCTTCAGCCGAACCATCCCTGCAACTTGCACTCTCGTATTGTATATTGTCTCAGACGTCTTCTTAGTTCTGCAAAAATCATATGGTGCAGAATATCATAATTTACTACTATATGTAGAAGATTCAAAACTGAAAGTAGTGCAATAATTTTGCGTCTTACCTTAATTACTTTGGAGTTTTCCCTCACCACACCAAGTTTCTGGCCGAACTCCTTCAAGGATTTCTACAATAAATAAAAATAAAAATTATAATTATAAATAAGTAAAGTGATCAGATGCTCATCCATTAGTTGTTTGCACATTTTCCCTTGTAACCTACACCACATACCAACGATGGATGGCAATTAGTAAAATGGATACTTATGAGTCAATAAAAACATGTTTACTAACCTTAAGATCATCATGGCGTCCTGCAACAATTGGATTGAAAGCTGCAACAAGAACTGAAGTCCTCGAATTGAGTACTGTTGTAGTGCCAGCTTTGGCATAGATATAGCATCGAATTACTCAAACTAATTATTACAGTACAATTCGCATGATCCCAGAGCACAAGTTATAACAGGTGAGCCTTATTGCCACATTATTTTCCATCAAACTAAATGCTATGAAACAACAAAGAATATTTGCCTGTGACTTTCTTTGTGGGACGGATCACCCGAAGCATCTCCGCAGGGCGAGTGGGTGGCCACCTGCTCCCTAGCGATGGCCATTCATATGGTGGTCTAAAAACTATTATCCTTACTTATCGACCCATGCCGGCGGTTACCGTAGCTCCATCGATCAAAAAAGCTCTCCGCCGGATCACTGCAAAGGATCCTCCTCGCTGCATCGGAGTTGAGGCGGTGAGACGCCGCTGGAATTGGGGCGATCTCCACCTCTTCTCGGCGGCGAACCCGCAACAGATGGCCGACAAATTCTGGGACTCCGACTCCGAGTCCGAATACGAGGACCTTGGTGACGCCGACTCCCTCGCCATAGCCGCCGCCACTTCGCCGATTCAAGGGCGGGCACCTCCTACCGAAACCCGATCGGCGGCAGACGCGCCGGCCACGGTTCCGGGGAGTAGGAAGTTGAGGCCCCCGCGTCCCGCGAAGCCGCCTTGGAGGAAGTTATGGAAAGGGCCGTTGCCGCCACCGCGGATCACGCCGCCGGTGACCCTCGGCGACTTTCTCCCGGCGACGATGAAGCCGGCGGCCGATCCAGTTCTAGCGGCGAAAGCAATTTCGAAATTAACAGGCTCGAGGGTTGCGAATTCAATGCAAACTCCTCACCCGGAGCGGTCAAGCCCGAACCATCAACTGGGACCATCCAAGTCTGGCCCATCGCCTGAAGCCGCCCACGGAAGACCTAGACGCCGCCTCGTCTGTCCGGTGGTGTCGTCGAGTCTCTTGTCGCCGAAGCCAACGTATCAGGCTGTGCTCATGGCTGGTGGTCATGGCAGGAGGTTCCGCCGTCGGAGTCAATTTGTCTCCGGTCGGGGGATGGCGGGTGATCGTGAAGCGATGCCTCCAGGTCGCGGCGCGCCGCGGGTGATCGTGGTGCCCATGACGCGGTGCGCCGGGCGATTGTGGAGGTCGCGGCGCCCGGGGAGGGTGACCGTGGCGGCTCGGGTCGCGGTGCACCGGGGAGCGAGGTGGCCGCGGCGAGCATGGCGACCGTGGTCGCGGGACGGCGGCCCATGGGCGGGGCGCTCAGGCAATGGGAGGCGGCGGAGGCAATCCTGCCCCTGCTCCTAACCAGGGGGAGCAGAACGCCGGCGGTGCAAAGGGACGCCAGGCGAGTGGGGCTAACCAACGTCAAGCCCGTGGCCGCGAGACATCTGAACCTGCTGCAACCGAACATACAGGCCAGGCCACCGTGGAGGATCATGGCAAGCAGAAGAGGAAGCGCTCGGGGAACCTGGAATGCACCATCTGCACGGAGGATCATTTCACAAACCAATGTCCACTGCTGCGCGGCCCGAAGCCCTCCGTGTCGTACTGCGGTGCAGCAGAGGATGGATTGGGGTTTTTCCAAATCCAAGCGGCAAATCTTAATGACATTGTGTCTCCGACCCATACATCGGTTGCTGCCCAAATCACGGTGGAATCTGGTGATGTCTCGGCTCGGTTGCTGGTGTCCGAGCTGACTAGAATCATCCCGGTCCGGTGGGACTGGGAAGTGCAGGAATTGGGGCATCAATGCTTTGTAGTGCCATTCCCCAGCAAGGAAGAATTGGAGCGCATGGTCGCTATTAGGACGATAACGACCAAACACAAGGAAGGTACTCTCTTGTTTGAAGAATTTGTTGATGATGTCCAGCCTATGAAAGTCCTGGACCAGGTTTGGGTGACGGTCACCAAAGTACCTCGTGTACTTCGTTCCTTCTTACCATTGTGGGCAGTCGGGACAATTATTGGTGCTGCTCAGAAGGTGGATGTGTATCACCTTCGACAGACAGGAGAAGTCCGTATCCTGGTGGTGGTAATTGATGTCACAAAAATACCAAAATTTGCTGACGTGTGTGTCAAGGGCAGCATGTACCGTCTGTACTTTACACCTGACATTGTGGCCACTGAATCCTTTAATCCTGAGGAGGATGATCTGCTGGGCGAGGATGATAAAGATCAGGATGGAGATGGTGACCGGGAGATGGAAGATGCCGACGCGGCTCCAAGACCACAGGGACTTGAGAAGGGTAAATCCACAGCTACTGGTACCATGCCACCCCCTCACTCTCAAGGTGGGCCATCGCACCGACAGGCGGCTATGATTGAAGAAGCTCTAGATGTTGCCTGTCAGCAATTAATTGAAGAAATTAGCATTAAAGTAATGGTTCAGAAGGAGGATGAGGGATGGAAATGTTACTCACCTCCGACGGAAGATGAATTAGCAATATATAGTGCTATGACAGCACCCCAGATCAAGCCCCACCCGTTTCCCTATGGAGGGGGGATCGGCTGATGGGAGGGGGATCAATTCACTCTGATGTTGTGGAGAGTTGGGAGGGATGGCAGGTTCCGTCGCCAGTGGGGGAGCTGCCGCTGCTCACCTACACCTTATCGCCTGATGGAGGTGTGCATCAAGCTCTGGGGGAGGTGGAGCCCTTGGAGGGTGACCTGCTTCCACTGCCCCGCCCTGCGGGAATAGCAGTGCCTCCGCAGCCTTCCTCCCCCAGGCTGCTGTTTGAACGAGCAGCCGCGCCTACGTCGTCATCGTCTACGCCTCACCTCCCTCTGCTCCCTCTGCCGGCTTCAGTGGGGGTGGAGGCGGCGGCATCTCCGGCACGGGCCGGCTGGCTGGGGGGCTCAGCGGCGCCTCCGTCTTCGACTCTGGGGCACGTTCTTTGGGGGGGGTTGCGGACGTTGATGCAACGCTACCCCCGTCACTGACGGCTGCTGTGGCCGTGGGATCGCCACCGGCAGCAGCAGTGCTGCAGACGTCCCTGAGGACAGCGACACCACCGCCTTCGTCTCCTCCGACAGCTGCAGCGACGCCGACGCCGCCGTCCCTGAGTCCTCTGGCGGCTGTTGAACTAGAGGCATTGATGCCTCGTTCACCGGCCCTAGAGGTGGAGGCAACGGCCTTCACACCGCCGCCTTCACCGGCAGCCGCGGGGCTGGCTGCTACTACGGCAACGGTGGTACCTATTCCAGGGAACCAACTTCGTCGCAGCAGTAGGATTGCGGGAAAGGCGGATGAACACACTCTACATAAGGCGGAGCGGATGGCGAGGAAAAAGAACCTTGAATCTCCAGGTACTTCCTTCACTAGCTTTTCAAATTCTGTTATTGCATCCAAACTTGGTAGAGTAGGAATCAACATATCTCCCTCGGATGTAGTGGTTATTAAAAACTTAGAGGTTGATAGATTGGTCCTTAACGCAAATCTAAAGAAGCCACTTCCTGTTGCTAATGATTGTGATAGTGACGAGGAAAGGGAAGAGCGACTGGAGGCAATTCTCGACCACGCTTGTGGGCATTCAACTGAGAATTGGCTAGATGCCGAGAATGATCAAATTATAGATCTCTCTCCTATCAGTCGTAAGAAAAAATATAAAAATGCCAAAAATGCAAAAAAAGGCAAGCTTCCCAAAAAGCCAAAAGCCTCCTCAAAAATAGTTATCAAATGAAAGGGGTTTTCTGGAATAGCAGAGGTCTAGCAGACTTGGCTAAACACAGATTCTTGGCGGAACTAGTTAAGGAGGAGCAGATTAATTTTATAGCGCTCTCTGAAACTGGTCGAGACTCTTTCCTTGATCATGTTCTCAAAAACCTTTGTGGAGGCCGTGAGTTCCTGTGGCATGCTATGGCTCCTCATGGTAGATCAGGGGGTATTTTACTAGGGGTTGATCTGAACATCTTTGATATTGGATCCATTGATGAGGGGGATTTCTATGTGAAATTCACTCTCAGATATAAACTGAATGACTTTAAATTTGTCCTATATTCAGTGTATGGACCAGCACAACCTCAAAATAAAGGGGCCTTCCTCTCGGAGCTAGCGAATTCTTGCGCTAAAGAAAACCTTCCATATCTTATTGGAGGGGATTTTAATATTATGAGAAGACCGGAGGATAAAAGCTCTAGGGATTTTGATCATCGATGGCCCTCGATTTTTAATGCTGTCATTGAGACACTTGATCTTAGGGAGATTGTAATGACTAGACGCCAATATACATGGGCGGGGCCGGGCGATCATCCTACTTTCGAAAAACTTGACAGAGTCCTAGCCAGTACGGAGTGGGAAAATCGATTTCCCCTGGAATATTTCTGACCATACTCCTCTGGTGATTAACACGGGTGCCTCCACTCATCAAACGAGAAATAGGCCTTTCAAATTTGAAAGGGGATGGCTAATACGGGACGGGTTCTATGAGATGGTTGCAAATATATGGCAATCTAAAAATTCTGGCTCAGCCCCACTCGAAAGATGGCAATCCAAGATTCGTAGGCTCAGACAGTATCTTAGAGGATGGGCTACGAACACTGCGGGGTTGTACAAGAAAGAGAAGAAGGAGCTATTAGCCCTCCTTCATGATCTTGACAAAAAGGCTGAGATTGATTGTCTATCGGATCAAGAGATCAATCTCAAGCTATACCTCAAGGAGCGATTAGTTACTTTGTTGAGGGAGAAGGAACTCAAATGGTATGAGAGAGCCAAAGTCAAAACCCTATTGGAGGGAGACTCTAATACCAGATTTTTTCACCTGGTGGCAAATGGGAAACATCGTAAACAGCATATTTATAAGCTGGAGGATGATCATGGAGTAGTTGTTGGTGATAACAATCTCAAAAGCCACATTACTAAATATTATAAAAATCTGTTCGAACACCCGAACGATGCGAGATTACTCTCATGGAAAATCAAATTTTAGATATTCCACAGGTGTCCCAAGAGGAAAATGATATCCTAGTTGCTAATTTCACTAAATTTGAAGTGAGAGAAGCAATTTTTCAGATGAAACATAATAAAGCCCCAGGACTGATGGTTTTCCAAGTGGAATTTTATCAGAGGTTTTGGGAGGTGATCAAAGATGATCTTCTCCCCTCGTTCTCGGAATTCCACAAGGGGGCCCTTGATCTTTTTAGTCTGAATTTCAGAATTATTACCTTAATTCCAAAGGTACAAAATGCTACTAAAATACAACAATACAGACCTATTTGTGTCCTTAACGTGAGTTTTAAGATTTTCACAAAAGTGGGCACTAATAGGTTGAATAAAGTAGCTAAGACAGTGGTGCGTCCAACGCAGACCGCCTTTATGCCAGGGAGGAATATTATGGAGGGTGTCGTTATTTTACACGAAACTATCCATGAGTTACACACTAAAAAGAGAGATGGAATCATTTTCAAAATTAATTTTAAAAAGGCATATGATAAGGTCAAGTGGTCTTTCCTACAGCAAACCTTGCGTATGAAAGGTTTCTCTCCTAAGTGGTGCAACTGGATCCAGAGTATGGTCACCGGGGGAAGTGTGGGGATTAAGGTCAATGATGATGTTGGCCCATACTTCCAGACGAGACATGGACTCAGGCAAGGGGATCCCATGTCACCGATCTTATTTAACATCGTCGCTGATATGCTAGCTCTTCTAATTGACAGAGCGAAAGCGGATGGTCAAATAAGAGGGATCATCTCTAATCTAGTTGATGATGGTTTATCTATATTACAATATGCAGATGATACTATTATCTTCCTAGATCACGATCCGGAGCAGGCAAAAAATCTGAAACTTTTGCTTTGCGCCTTTGAACAGCTATCCGGCCTAAAGATTAATTTCCACAAGAGTGAGATTTTCTGCTATGGGGCAGCCAAAGAGATGGAACAATATTATACTACTCTCTTTGGTTGTAATGCAGGGACCTACCCTTTCAGATATTTAGGGATCTCAATGCACCACAGACAACTCCTTAACTCTGAATGGAGTAAAGTAAAAGAACGCTTTGAGCAAAAACTCTCGTGCTGGAAAGCCAAATACTTGTCTTATGGGGGGAGACTTGTCCTGCTTAACTCTATCTTAAGCAGTCTTCCGATGTTTATGATGTCTTTCTTCGAGATTCCAAAAGGAGTTATTAAAAATCTGGATCATTTCAGATCGAGATATTTCTGGCAAGGATCTAATGAGAGACACAAATATAGACTGGCTAGATGGGACATATTATGTCGTCCTAAGGACCAAGGGGGTCTTGGCATACTAGATTTACAGATTCAGAATAAGTGTCTTCTAGCCAAATGGTTAGTGAATCTCATAAACACAGATGGTACGGCAAATTTGCTAAGGAATAAATATTTGAGATCGAAAACCTTAACCCGGTGTTGACACTGTTAGCGTCAACTTTCACTAGGGCTTTTTACCCGAAGGATAACATGAAAACACACTAGTCTAGGGATTTATCGATAATTTCCACGAGTTTTGCATATTACGTGATTTCGGGGTGATTTTAAAAGTTGAAAAAGAGGGATTCTAACGTAAAATAACCACAAAACTTATCCGCCACGAAGGACATCACGGGGAAGACTCGGGAAGACTCGAAGACAGGAAGAAGCGAGGGGGGGGCTGCGAGGTGGGGCGGCCGGCCCCACCATGGCGCCGGCGGCGCCCCCTTGGCTAGGGTTTGCTCCCTTCCGGAATGTTCCTCCACCGCCTCTCCCGATGCATCTCGGCCCTACGTTAAGTCGGTTTGATCTGCGGCGCACACGCATCCCCTTAGGACTATAAATATGTGGGTACCCCCCCCGGAGAAGGCCAATTCATTATTCATCAAGGCCTCAAGCCGTCAAGCATCAAGGAGCCTTCAAGTTCATCAAGAGACTTCTAGTTCATAGGATTAGCTAGCTAGATTAGAAGTAGAGGAGATCTAGTTCTTCATCGGATCGGGAGCCCACGGCGTCTGGCGGGCAGAGCGCAAGAGTTCGGTAATAGATCTAGTTCTTAATTACTTTATTGTATTCATTATTCAGATTAGGGAGACTTTACTCTAAATAGATTCATATATTCTTAATTACAATAGTCATTGTTTACTTTGATTATATGTCTAGTTTAGTTACTTTGATCTTATTGAATTCATATAATTGCTCGTATAGCGTTTATCCATATGTACAATGGGTAGATGATAGGCGATATGTAGACGTGGTGTCTAGATGTCTTGTTTATCTGCGAGTGCACCCCGATATCTTGGGGACGTGTGGTAGTCTGCGTAGGTGACAGCTACGTTAGTTCCTCCGTAGTCCACCCGTATGTAGGACTAGCATGGGCACGGTCGCGAAGGAGGTGACTTAGGTCTTAATACCCTCATTAGTTGATGCCTCTTTACATGCAATGATGATTTAGGGTTGATTTAGCAATGATTACTAGATGTAGTTGCACTAATTAGAGTTATTCAATTGACGTAGTTATAGACCTATTTCCCTAGTTTATCAAATGGCTAGCTATGATTATGACTAGTAAGATGCTCGATGATTATCCTTAATTATGATACTTGATGATTATGCTATCACCCATATTTATCCTTATTTATCTTGTGACCTCTTTTGTTATAAGTAGAGCATACGACTTAGGTAATATCGTTTATCATGTCTATATAGTTTCTCATCAATATAATAATAATAGTTTATTACATAGCTTTCCCAGAGGTATAATTATAAATCGACAACTGGAGACTTCCCTACGTAAAATGCTACAACGGTATAATTATCTGTAAAACTTGAGAACCCATTAGTTTACATTCATATTTTATTCATATATTTTATCTGCCTAGTCACATTAGTATAATGTAAATCTATGTTAATTTCTAGCAATATAATTGGGGATGATAACCTACTTCATGTTTAGGAATGTTAGTAATTCAAGAGTGACTAGTTGCTAATGACAAGTAATTATATACCGAACATTTCTGGGGTCATTGCTAAGGGTAGGATTTATCTCTGCTTTTTAGTAGTGACGTTAGAAATGCCAACACAGTGTCAAAGCAAAACCTAATGACTCTCATTTTTGGAGAGGCCTCATGCATATTAAAGAGGAGGTTTTGGCAAGAGGTTCTTTCATAATTAAAGATGGGACCAATACGAGGTTCTGGGATGATACCTGGGTAGGGGATAAACCTCTCAAAGATCGATACCCGAGCTTATATAATATAGCGCGGGCGCCTCTCATTAATTGTATCGCGAGTTATGGCCACAAACCCTCTTAATATTTCTTTTAGAAGGGCTCTGGTCGACAACAAGCTTCCGAGTGGCTTAACACAGTTGCCAGAATCTCGATGATGTTGTCTTGGTGGAAGGCAAGGATTATTTTAGATGGCGCCTAACCAAATCTGGGCTATTTCTGATCGGATCTATGTATCTCGATGCTATTGATACACATCCACCGTTACAACACACTAAGATCCGGAAGCTAAAAATACATCTAAAAATTAGGATTTTCCTCTGGTTTTTACAAAGGGGTGTCATTCTGACCAAGGACAACCTAGCCAGGAAAAACTGGAGAGGCAGTCAGAAGTGTTCGTATTGTAACATGAATGAAACTATCCAACACCTCTTCTTAGACTGCCCTCTTGCGAAGATGCTTTGGAGGGTTATTTTCTTTGCCACCGATCTGAACCAATCTAGATCCATCAACCACATGTTTGGGAACTGGCTTAATAATCAGAATAATAAGATTAAGGCCTTGATTTGGGTTGGGGTAGTTGCTGCATTTGGGCTATCTGGAGATGCCGGAATGATGTAATTTTTAAACGTTTGAAAACTAACTCAATTATGCAGGTTATTTTCAGGGGCGCATACTGGCTACGCTTCTGGGCCCAGTTGCAGCGTGACGAGCAGGCCAGAGACACCCTCATTTTGATGAGCAAGAAATTGGAGATGATTGCCTTAGATTTCTCTAATAGAGGGTGGAAGCATTTTTATCGTTTGCTTTAGTCTTTACCGCAATGTCGGTGGAACTGTGCTTGTTCTTTTGACTTCAAACTTGTATTTGTTGGCTGTGTACATCCACGGATGTAGAGGCCGGATTCTATTATCCATTATCCAAAAACCTGCTCCCTAGCCAAAATGATTAGCTGTCGAGAGGTGGCTCATGGTCCTGCATGTTTATTGAAAGCAGTGAGCATTAGAAGAAACAAAAAAAAAGGAAATAAACAAGATAATTCCAGAAGAAATTGCACAAATCATTTGCTCCTCAAGCACCGTCGCGGCATCCTCCTACTCACTGGGGATGTTCCAGATTGTTCCTCAACTGCTGTAGCAGCGTCACTCCTACCCCTACCCTCCTCTGCTGTCCAGCTCAAGTAGCACCGTGCTCCACTCGAGCACTGCACGACCATGAGCAGCTTGCTGGCCCGGCCATGGATCTCGGAGGGGCGTTTCGGATGATGACTGGACTTGTCACCCCGACGGTCGAGCAGCGGGCGTCTTCGGCCGGGCGGCGCTGCAGCCCCGTTGCGCCCGATGGATTTGCCCAGAGCGAGGGCGCCACGGCGGGGGGCTGGGGCCATGGCGTGCCGGGCGAGGCCGCTGGGGCGCTGCTGCCGCTGCTTGACGCCGGGCGCTGGGCCGCCGGGGGCGTGACGGCGAGGCGCTGGCTGGCGGTGTGCCAGCGAGGCCGGTGTCGGGCGCCGCCGCCGCTGCTTGACGCCGGGACGCCAGGGGGCCAGGAGACGGGCGGAAGGACAGCCCGGGCGGCGTGGCGGCGATGGTGGTGGCGCGGGCGTGACGGCGAGGCGCTGGTGCCGCAGGGATACGGCGCCAAGAGGACGGCGGGGGCCGGGCCATGGCGGCGGCAGGACCGCAGGAGTACGCCGTTGCCGGATGGGATGCTGATCGACCATGGCTGTTCGGCTGTTCGGCCCCAATCCCAAACGTAAATGAGTGATCTCGGCCCCTGTGCTCGGGGAGGATTCGAGGCGCCGAGATTCGCTGCCTCCAGCGTAGCACGCGGGGTGATGAGATAGATGCGGTGAGTGATGATCGATTAGTTTGATCCAAAGAACCTTGGCCATTGGATGAAAGTGAGTAGGAGTAAGGATGAGTTTAGAGTAAAGATCCGATGCGTTCGTTTTGAAGATGTGTTATTTTGTGGGGGGTAATTTTTGGGTGCAGTTAGTGTAGATATTGACTGTATGGGTGATTAGGTGGTGTGGCTGTAGAAAATTTTAACTGGTGGCTTTTATATTGGTAGAGATATATATATCATGCAATGTATTTTTATAATAAATTTATTTAGGGATATAAATATTTACATGATTTTTATATATAAATATAACTACTAGTCAAATTTGGAAAAATAACTTATTAAGAAACATGATTGCATTTATTTTGGAACCAAAGAAGTAATAAGTGTGCTTAAATAAATGGAAAGAAAATCAAACTAAGAAATGCTAATTCCTCTGCGGGCGGCGGGACGGCTGGTGAAGGTGCACGGTGCACTAGTACTAGGAATCCATCCAGACCGGTTTGGGCGACCTCTCGTTTCCCACCCAAATTCCCAATCTCCCTCCTTCCTGCTGCCTAAAAATCAGATCTCGCGCGCGCAGGCATCCCCCCCACTTTCCATCTTCCCGCCTCCCCTCCTCCCACGCTTTTCCCATCATGGCGCCGCCCTCGCCGCCTCGACGCAAAGGAGCCGCCGTCCGCGGCGAAGCTGGCGTCGACGGGCCCGACGGCGCTGCCCGAGCGCAACAAGAGGAAGACGCCGCCGGCGCCCCCCGAGGCCTCGGATGCCACGCAGCCGCCGGCCAACCGGAAGCCGGTGCTGTTCCAGCGCAAGTGGCCCCCGGCGACGAGATCCGGATCCTGGAGGCCCTCGCCACTTTCCGCCGCGAACACGGCGGCCGCCTGCCGACGCCGTCTGAGCTCTTCCACGCGCTCGATGGCCGCCTCGAGAGGAAGGGCGTTGGACCTAACGAGCTCCGCATTAAGCAGCGCAGCTTCAAGCGCCGCTACGACCGCGACGCCAAGAAGACTGCTCCGCCCGCCGATGAACACGAGCGCCGCCTCTACTTCCTCTCCACGCACGTCTGGGGACGCGATCCCCCGCCCACACCACCGGCTGCTGCCCCGCCCAGACCACCGGTTGCTGAGGTCCCAAGGGCTTCCCAAGAGAAGGACGCCGGCGCCCAGGCAAGCAAGAAGGACGCCGGTGCCCAGGCAAGCAAGAAGGACGCTGCCCAAGTGAAGAGGGCCGACCACCAGTCCGGCGAGGAGGTGCTGAAGCCCAAGGCCAAGACTTTGGATGAGATGCGCGAGATGTATCCTTACCTGGTTGATGAGGCCACGATCCTTGTCCAACCGGCGGTGCTGGAGAGCGTGCTCCTCAGCATTGAAGACAGCGACGCCCAGGTGTTGGACAAGAAGATCAGGAGGGCGAGGAAGAAGCTCACCAACGTCATCACGGAATCGGTGAATGCGACCTTCTTATCCTCAATAGATTAATTAATTATTAAAACTTATTCACGTTATGCGAAGCTAGATTTCGGTCTTTGTTTAACGAGATGAATTTGACCTTCTTCTCCTGAGTTAATTAATTATTAAAACTTACTGTATTTACTTTATGCAAAGCTAGATTTCTGGTCTTTGTTTAATGATTTTGGTTACAAAAAAGTGAAAGCTTTTGTCGGATCCCAGTTGGTGGCTAAAATTTACCTGATTAGGTAGTCTCAAGGTATTGATTAGACCTGCAACATATGTTTCTCTAGTGCCAAATTACTGCTACATAAAAATGTGGTAAGGTAATATGTGTAAGTTTCAGCCTGCCATTCCAGAATACGGAATCAGAGTCCCCATTGGGGAAAGAAACTAAAAGGATAGTGCACGTGAGTCGTTTATAAACTAATGAAATTTGTTGTTTGGAAGGCACTAATTATCTCTGTCACCTCCACAAAACGATAAATATACCAAAATTTCCTTGAGCACACTTAGAATTTTTTCATCCTGCCCATATTGTATCTTTGTATGCCAGCTGTTTTCATGTGCTATGATGTCACAATTTTGTATGCTGGTATATGTTTCTTTACATTTGTGTCATGCTTGAAAACTATGCCTCAAACTCAAAAAAATTGTGTCTCAGGCTTACATGCATGATGTGTCACAAGTCCTGACTGTTTGGTCCTAAAGCACTCCTTACTACCATTAGTGAAACCCTAAATCGCCAAAATAACATTAGGCTATATCAATGGAAGGAGGGACTTAGTCCTGCATGTCTTTCACAAGCTCTATGATGTCTTCGCAAAGTGCAATTTCGCTTGTGGCATGATAACAGTTGTATGACACATGAATATATACATATATTTTGTACAAGAATGGTTTCAGAATATACTGAAATAGGAATCACTGCTTAAAGTTTCCTTCTTGGGTAGTGTTGATGTCCAAATGAACCTTTTTACCTATTTCATTTTATACTTTACCTATTTCATTTCATACTTGCTGCAGTGTGCATGCAGCATACCAAAATATATAAAATTTCTTGGTTCACTTACTTCCTTTTGTGCTGCAATAGTAAGGTTTCGTAGAAGTTTGTCCCTAATTTTGTTTTCTTATATTGTATAAATTACCATTCAGGTACAAAGCTAAAATCTGAAGCACTGATTTCTCAGGAAATGTTTGTTTTTGTCCCAAGACCCAAATGGTTTTGAATTAATCAGATTACTGTATGCATGTCAGTGCCAGGATGTAATATGCTCATTAACCATTTGTATCCTACGGATATGAAATAACAAAATCACTAGCTCCTTATAATTAAATACAGAATTGGTTTATTATATTATATTTATTGAGTTTAATACATGCTTTATTTGATTAATTTATTTACAGTAAGAAAGGCACATAGTAAACTATTAGTCTTCCATAATCTTGTTTGATAATATCATCAATCTCTTTAAGCTAATGAATGTACCTTGATACCAATCCCTAATTTTGTTTTCTTATATTGTATAAATTACCATTCAGGTACCATCTTTATATGAGCAAGCTAAAATCTGAAGCACTGATTTCTCAGGAAATGTTTGTTTTTGTCCCAAGACTCAAATGGTTTTCAATCTATCCTTACCCTTATTTCTGTCTTCTCTGTCGGTGACCCAAAATCCTGTTCATGTTACAACAGTAAAGGTCTTGCATGAACCATAAACAGTCTCAGCCATGGCCCCATAAACAGTTACCCAGCATATGCATGTCCCTGAATAGCTGTCCTCTGCGGCGTTGTCTCCAGAAGCATCGCCACATCTCTTTCTCCTGACTGATGGACCAGTGCCACAGGAGACGCCCCTGCACCAAGCGCATGGCCGGGCCGGCGCCAGCTATGATCACTCGATTCGTTTAGCTAATTATTTAAACTGTTGCCATCTAGGGCTGCAAGAAAATTGGGAGGTACAAAAGATGCACACACTAATCATCTCCGTGACAAAGCAGCATTATCTCCGTACCTGACATGAGAAAAGGATTTAATGTCAAGCTCATATTTTTTTTATAGTACAAAATGCAGTCCAAATATCTATATTTTGTACATTATCTTCATAAACCTGATATTTATCGGGGCCATTTACTACATAGTGCTCATTCATCATTGTGTGCTTTGCATTGCTTATGGGTTCTCTTATCACATTTTTTTATGCTTTCTAGCCAGCGCAGTTGCTCGGGGTTCCTGCTAGTTAATCAGATTACTGTATGCATGTCAGTGCCAGGATGTAATGTGCTCATTAACCATTTGTATCCTATGGATATGAAATAACAAAATCACTAGCTCCTTATAATTAAATACAGAATTGGTTTATTATATTATATTATATTTATTGAGTTTAATACATGCTTTGTTTGATTAATTTATTTACAGTAAGAAAGGCACATAGTAAACTATTAGTCTTCCATAATCTTGTTTGATATTATCATCGATCTCTTTAGCTAATGAATGTAACTTGACACCAATGCAGGCAAGGATTAACAACATGGAAATGCCTACAGTATTTCTGTTTACATCCAGTAAGCTTCAACCAGAAAAGTTAAGAGTGGAAAATGAGAATAATCTTTTGGTTGATCATTCGGACAAAATGGATGATGTGGTTATTTGTGCTGAAGAACGATTGGCAAGATTGGAACGTGAAGTAGTGGAGTTGACACAGGCTGTGATAGCTCAGTCTCAGGCAAAGGTAGAAAGTATACCACGCCATAATATTTCTTCAGTAAAGGCTGCTTGCTTATCTGTGATGATCTCTAATGAATATGCAAATTTTTGTTACTTCTCTGCCATTTTGTTTATAGGGCATAAGATGTGAATCAGCCAAGAGTGGTCTTCAATCTATTGTAGCTGAAAATGAGACTCCAGCCAATGTAACTGTTGTTCCTTTTTAATTGTTTTATTTGTGGCATGGCTTCACATCAGTTTTTGTTCATATCAAGTTTCTGTTATTGCAGATACTATCAAATGGCTTGATCCATGAAAAGAATGTGGAGGTTACATCAAAACCTTCCAATAAGCGGGTATTCTCTTTTATCTTACATTTCTATGTTGACATCTAGTGAAAATCATCAATTTGATGAGAATTCAAGAAGTTTTTGGTTTCAACACTGACCCTTATAATAATTCTAAGTCTAAACTCAATTTTATGATATGCCTTGGGGACATCCTTCTTTGGTTTGTAAAAGATCATTTTTTGATTAAAAATGAAAACCTTTAGGAGTGCAATACAATACCTTATAGATCATATCCTCAACATCTCCATTTCTTTTTGCAAAGTCATAGCCATTTAGGTGAAAACCAAAGCAACAGTCACCTTTTTACCAAAATATTTGTTCGCACTAGGTAAATCCTCCGCCTTTAATAGTGGAATTTGTTATATCTTGATTAATGTGTAACAGAAAATAGGGGTGTTGTTGCCACCATGTAATGCATTTCCTGGTATGCCTAGGAAGATTGGCAAAAAAGTTCCAACTCCATGCAGAGCGGTTAGCTTCCTCTCTTTTTTTTGGTTATATTATTTCTTTTTTTGCCGCTTCCTCTCCTTTCTTTTGTTATATCATTTCTTTTTCGCATATCTTCATGTACTGAACTTGCATAATGCATGGTTTACTTCTGTACAGAGAAATAAACATTATGATATTTTACCCAAACTTTTTGACGCATGTTACTGTATACTTGTAACTTATTAGTAGTTGAAAAGGCTTGCATATTTCCTTCTGTTTGGGTGCCAAAGAGGTTTAATTGTTCTCACTACAGTTGCCAAGGCTATTTCTTCAAAACAGTTCTCAGTTTACAATAGTAGGGGGTATGTGACTTGGAACCATTGTTTTAATGTTACGAGTGAGGTTCTGCAAAAAGATGCTCCATTTTTGGCAATATGAGAAAATGAAGATGTCTGACACGCTTAAATGTTGCATGGCCAATTGGCCAAGTAATCTTCCACTCCTTATTCTAGTTTTTTAGATAATATAAGAATTCCTTGTTCTAGTTTGTCTAGATTCTTTAAATGTCATAGAAGTAAAAAAAGGTATATGAATATGGATGTTTTCTTTCTAGATCTGTGATAATACCATTGCTAGCTATTTTAGCTAATGTCCAGCTGGCAAGGCCTGTTCTAAAGAAACAGTTCCCAGTTGTTTGGTGTTTTCTTGTTGACCATCTTGTATAGGCTAACTGGATGAGACATAAGACCTGATGAGCAATGTCAAATGCTGCATTTGGTGTCAGCTAGAATCTTGTTGCCTTGTTGGACTTGTAAACATGCTCTAATCATTGCAGGTTGATTCATTAACCTTATGTACTAAATTTGGTTGATCTAGCTTATTAATAGGTTGTCTGATAATATTTTCTTAGTGCTTGGTAATGCAAAGAGATATCTATCAATGAGCTTGGGCTAGTCCTGATGGGCGATTGCATATCATTGCAAGTTGATTCACTAACCTTATGTACTGAATTTGGCTGATCTAGCTGATTAGTAGGTTGTCTGATAATATTTTCTTGGTGCGTGGTAATGCAAAGAGAAATTCAATGAGCTTGGGCTAGTCCTGATGGCCGATTGCATACAATAAAAATTATCATGATCCTAACATAATTGCCCTACTAGCTACTGCAATCATGTAGAATTAATGGATTTTGTTGCACGAGATAATGCAGAATTAGTGCATGCCGATTACCATTTTGATGCCAACTTGAGAGCTGTACGGGTTGTTTTGAATTATGATGCATCAAGAAAGATGCCCCAGTATGACATAGGAATTATATTAATATGTGTTAAGTTGTTAACTGCTAAAGAATGAATATGTTGGTGGCAAAAAGAAGTGCTACTTGAATTATTTGAATTAGTGAGCATTAGTATGCTAAGATTTGAGTGGACACTGAGAAATGCTAATAAACCTAGAAAGAGAATTACTGAAAAATGTTCCAACATACCTCTATGCACTAAGTAGATAAGGCCAAAAGCGTTACATGTTGTAATCTTTAGAAGTTTACTTGTAGCATGTGCTACCTATTAATCCTATTGTTTGAAGGCTCTAGGATAAAACAATTTTGGTATGGTTGCCTAAGTATATTTAGTCTCCATGCTTTTTCCATCATGATTTTGTGTGGCATGCTCATGATGACATGTAGTACTTAATATGAACATCTGTTTTATTTCACAATCACTTACTCACATGTACATATTTAGTTTGATTCATTGTTTTAATGAGCCTATATACAAGAAAATGTATCGCACACATGTTTTGAATGTGTATAGTTTTAGATGACTTTGTTTCCTTGTGCACATTTTTACACCCCTTCCTAATTTGGCAGATAAATGTTTTTGATCGACTTTTATGCAACATGATGATATTGTTTATGCAGCATGATAATATTTAGTAGCTGCCAGCTCATGCGGTTTCCAATTCATTTGTGTGTCCATTAAATTCTTTGTCTAATTCATGACTATCTATGCATTTCTGCACCTGTTGAAATGCTATATACTACTAGACTGAAGTTAGTGTTTTGCACTAATTGATGCACAAGATCATTTACCATCAGGAAACTTTCATAGAAGTGGTTATGCAATAGTATTTGATACATTATTAATTGCACACTTTGCAGCGGGTAACTGGAACAATTCATCATATTCTCTTTGCACCCACCCTTCTCTACCCCCCCCTATTTTCGTTGGTTTAGTTGAGTTCTTGGGTTTGTCATGGCTGGTTGCCTGTTTGTTTGGAAGTTTTCATGTTCCAAGTTCTGAAAACATAAAAGCGATGACATTGACTACTCGCAGCTATTGGTCATAATGATTCTAGTGTCAACAAACAATGTAGTGAAGCCATGTTCTGACACAAGTTGTTTGATGCAGACTTGTAGGGGGGCCATATGTTGAGTTGGTTCCTAAGGCGACCTCGAATGATACACAGGTCTCCTGTGTGTTTGATTAAAAAAACTGTGACAGCAAGATTGCGTTTTGTTCTTCTGTGTTGATTCTGCCCAGCATCTATATTTGTTGCTGTGTATGTCTCGCAGCAGCTCGTTTTGGTCCAAACTCCACATGATCCAGCTGTATGTATGGCTCGGATGGAGGGGTCTCATAAGTCTAGGCCTCTCCATGTAAATATAGTAGTCGGTTTATATTTTGGTGAAATGCATGCAAAAAGGTTTCTAGATGTTGCACATGTCATGTCAAACTGATGACATTATTTAAGCGAGACCTGTTACCTGTTCTCCGCTACAGATATTAGCAAATGCGTGTCCTGATGCACTACTGTCAGTATAAGATTGCTTGAACTCTGTACTCCTAGAGCTCAGGCCTCATGCGAACGGCTGGTCACGGGTGCTGGGGATGGGCTCTACCTTCGGCAAGGGATGCGAGTGTGGTGAGGAGCCGTCGTGGGTGAAGCTCCGTGAGCATCACACGGGCAAATGGACTGGGCGATGCAGCGTCGCCGAGTGGAGCAGAGTCCGGCAGATGTGATGTTGAGCCTCCAACGCGCATCTTCTCCTAAATGAATGAATCTAGGCACAAGCCTCTCGACGGCTGAGGGGGAGCGTTGAGATGTCACAACTGTGGAGCTGAGAGAAGCCTGGCAGAGGTGGAGGTGGCGCAACGCCGTGCGGCATCGACGAGTAGCGGCAAGGCAACATGATGCCAGGCTCTGAATCTCCTGCATGCTGCCCCTGCTGCATCATCCTCTAGTCCCCATGCCGATGCGCCCTCCATCTTCCACCTCGCTTCGCAACCATGCCCTGAATGAGGCTGAATATAAATAGTATCATCAATCGATCTCTTGGTTGCATGATGCATCAATTGTTGGTAGTGGGATTGTAAGTGGTTGCGTTAGTTGAGAGTGTGAGTCTCTTAGTCTCTTGTCTGAGTGCGATAGTAGAGCAGCAGAGGACAAGCATGATTAAAGAGAGGCAGAAGTGGGCCAAGGTGACTTGACGTGACTTCACCAAATCATAGAGAATTCTTATAGTGGTTTTCTCCTGTTTAGATAAAATAGATTTCTATAGTCAACTGATGAGATCATCTCGTGAATGAATGCTTCATGAAAGGACAAGGTCATTTGAAGTGTCATTTCACAATATTAACCCTGACATCACATTTGCTTCATGGCTGTAGTGAATTGTAAAATGATAAAAAAAAACATGAAAAATGAGCTTTTATATGGATTTAACTATGCAGGAAGAAGGTTGGCCCAGGCCCAGACATGGTCAATTTGGGTCCGGCTTCATAGAGAAGTCCACTTCTTAGTCCTGAATATGGTTATTTAGGAGCAGCCAACATTGATGGCATATTATTGAGACCTAGACACCGACTTGCTACAGTCTGGAAGGCAATCTCTAGGCGATTTTCAGATCTTCCTCTCCCTCACCGAGGCACGCATAGAGCAAGCCCATCGAAGGCGTGCGGTCACATGGGGTGCACTCGGTAGGGTGAGTAGCCTCCTACGGAGCGAACCTGGCGGTGGTGGGGGATCCGATGCCTGCGGGTGAGCTTTGCAATGTGAATCTCGACGAGGGATTTTTATATAGGTATGATATTAACTACCCATATCTACATCTGGTGCGTAGATTTAATGAGAAAATAAGGGTTTGTAGGCAGGCTTTTTCTGTTTGAGGAGTTTGTTTTCGGTGATGGTGGCATCTCCGAATGGCTTGGAAGTTTCTTCCTGAGCTCCTCTGATGGTGTCTTTGTTGGTGGTGATTTGGCAGACACCCGTGGGTGCATGGTGCATAGCAAAGGTATTTTTTGTGGAGGGTTGATGATGTTTTCAACTGTGATGTCATCTTTTGCATTTATGTCTTAGCCTTCTTTGTGCCTTCTTGTGCCTTCCATGCCCATGTTGTCTATGGTGGTGTCGATTTGGCTACGAATGACATGGTGGTTGCTGATTAGAGGTGGCTTGGAGAATCAAACCGACGACAATGCTATGTTGTCTGGTATTTTCTTCTACCAACTTGTAAGATCGGTTTGGTTTTCAGTTCCCACCTCTTCTAATGGTTTGCTTCCCCTTCTGAGTATATTGTCGGCAGGCGTGCCGGAGTTGTTGGTGCTTGGGGCGCCAAATCCCTTGTTCTTCGGTGATGCGATGGCTGCTACCCATCTTGCTTGGCCTGGACGTTCAATGACTATAAAGCATGTTAGTATCTCTGATGTGCTACTTTTGGTGCCACTGAAAATCTTTGATGTTCCATCGTCGGGAAGGTGGTCAGCTTCAAGAAATAGTAGAAATCGTTTCTCATATCAGAAACAACGTCCTCTTGTGGCCCAAGGCGGACGGAAACAATCTTTTTTTTTCGCGTTGGGGCGTTTGGCCGTTTCCAATCGTTTGCTCAGCTCCGTGTGCTACCCCCGGCCGGATCCCCTACGCAGACGTATACATGCTGTGCTGTGCTCAGCGAGTGTTTCAGAGATGGATACATGCTGTGCTGTGTCAGTGCCACAGCTGATCCAACTCACTTTTTTTGGGTGCATTTAATTTAAGTTTTTCTCTGTATGCACAAAACGCATGGATTTGGAAGTCTTGTTTCTAAGGATAATTGCACTCCCTTTTCTTTAAAAACTGGCCATGGGAACCATGGGTTGGGACTGCCCTTAGCTTCTCTTTTTATATGATACATGAACATGAGAAGATGCCTAAAATCAGAGTACGTGAGCACATCCTCAATCCTAATCATCTAATATTATATTGTAAGAGCTTATAACACATGCTCCGTTTGTCCCTTTTTAAACATACTTAGCATTGATCAAATATACACATGGAATTACTAATATTTATGGTATGTAATAAATGTCCATAGATTAAATACGTATATATAAATCTAATCAAATTTAAGGTCTCATGTTTAGAAAGGGACATGTGGTAAGTAGCTCTACAGGGGACACGAAACAGGAGGCGCACTCGTGGTCGTGGCTGTGAGAGTATCAGTTTAAAAAGAAATGAAATTGTGTCCGGTTCTCTAGCTCCCTCACGGAGCATGTTAAATTTTTGGTTCTGTGTAAATTCTATCAGTCAGAATATTACCAACCCGCCCGGTTTACTTTCAAGCACGGTTACGCCGGTACTCCATGAGGCTACTATGTGATCCAATATTAACTTTTTTTTTCTGTGATCCAGTCTTAACTCGTTGTCACTTAAACTGAAATGTGGTGAAATCTCTGCATTGCGAGCAAAGTGGTTTTGGTTTTGCTCACCTCCAGTTTGATGTTTTTCTCTACATTTTCAACAGGGGTGTTTCTGAACTACTCTTTTTCTCGCTGCTGTTATGGGAAAAAATATCTATAGTATTTGGCAATGAAAATCTCTACACCCAGCACTTGGCAAATCTTTTGGTGAACCTAGAAAATTTTCTTTATTTTTTCAGAAAAAGGAAAATAACCTTGTTTGTATGCTTTATAAGGATTCAGGATTCAAATATTCAAAATTGATAGACGAGCATACCGCATGATGAATTCCTTTGGATTCCTAGCAAGTTAAACTTAGAGCATCTCCAATAATTTCTAAAAGGTCAATTGGTAAACTAATGAGTTTACTAAGTAACTAAAAAAGGTTGGGAGCATATTTGTTTGCTTCCCCCAAAGCGCCTAAAAGATAAAAGGTAATTTTACATATATAAAAAACCAAATTGTTTTTAAATCACCTCGACAACTTTTATATTTACTTTATCTCCTGTATATTTGCGTCCCTACTTATCCTTCCACACATCCTTCCAACTTGGATTGGCGTGATGAATAACGTGCATTTATATTCGCATGACGAGATTGATTTTTCCAAGTGTGGGAAGATTAGGAGTTGAGACAGGGAGTTGTTGGAAAGTAGTTTTTTTTTCAATCTAGCTAAAAGAGACAATTTTTCCTAATTTAAAGATGATTAAACACTAAAACATGAATAATATTTTCAAAAGGAAATGGGACATAGTTCACATGCACGGGTGCATACACACTCTACAATGATAAATATCTAAAATAATAATCAATAAGAAGTATTAGCATCGGTTGGTTTGCCGGATATCTTTTTAGTGAACCTAAAAAAAAATTAAACTAACCTTACCCCACAGAAAAAATAGACTTTAATTTATAACACTTCTTGATTTTGCATCCATGGCATATGACATGAGCATATGACACAAAACGTTGCTACCATGGAAGCATGCTATCTTCGCTAGGAGTTCACTACTCAACAATGTTTGAGTTCCATAATTCACAAAATAATAAAAAAAAATGTTTGAGTTTCGCACATAAGTACCAAGCTCGCTAAGGCCCTCTTCAGAGTATACATGATCCTTTTTTGTTTCCTACATATTTTGACAAAAAGTAAATGGACTCTTGCAAAATTTATGTGTTCTAAAAGGATTTAAATGTGAAGTAGAAAACTTGTTACTGCAAACCTTCAAAAAAAGATAGACTAATCAGGATCGAGCGGGTCTTGTCTCAATTTTTTTTTATTAAAGAAACTGGTATAGAAAACTTGTTACTGCAAAAAAACAGAAAGTAACAGTACGCTATACATGATCTACAAAGGTTACTCTGACACATTTATTACATGGTTGACCAAGACTCCAAGAGGGAGAGAAATAGAAAAGGAGGAAAAAAGGGCCAAAGGTAGAAGAGAAGAAAGAGAAGTAGCACACCCTTTAAATTAAGCATCCTAGATCCATCAATCACACATATTGAATGTTTTGGAGTTGTAGAGCCTGATGATCCTATATATCACCCATTATGGGCTAGGGCTTTCAAAAGATGCCATGTGCTCAATTTATTTCAAATTATAAATCACATGGATTTTTTACATAGATTTTACTATATATCAAACATACATTAGATCAAGAGACACAGAAACATTGATATATATTAGAAAAGTCAAACCGAATTATAATTTGAAAGGTAGGAAGTATTTTCAAGGTCAATTAAATCCTAAACTCGTGTGTGTTTGATCTATAGTCACAAAGTTTCTAGGTCGATGGGGTCACAGGATGTGGTATGCAACTTGCGAGAGATTTTTACACTTTGGGTTGAAAATGAACCCGCAAACCTAGGTCAAGAGTCGAAAGTGGTGAAACCGATTTATGTGGCTATGGTTTGATCTATTATGTGTACCACTTCGTTTTACATAGTTCATAAAATTATACATCTATTTTAGATTGTAATATGCAGGCCATTCTAGTTTTGTCTAATTTAAACTCATCTAAAACATGTTAATATCTTTATTACAAAATGCACCATCAATATATATATCATGATGTATCTAATAATCTTTGTTTGATGGTTTAGATATTTTTACCTTTTTCTATAAAATTGGTCAAAGTTAGATACTCTTGTCTAGAAAATATAATCCTTATCAAACCATGTTCAAAATAGTACCAACATTTATGCTACTATATAAAAATTTTACTAGATTAATTATAGTACTAGTTTAAACCTATTTAAAAACATAAATGCTAATATTTTTTCTACAAACTAGTCAGACTTAACTTTGACATGTCCTGAAAGTAGAATTTTCCTTTTTTAGAATGGATGGAGTAAGTTTACTTATGACAAAACTAATATGTCGTAAATATGTATGTTTAAAACACGATTCAATAATAGCTTTTACTTTCTATGTTCAAATATTGGTGAGCTACTCGTGGACAATCCGGTAAAGCGTTTCTCAAAAAAGAAAAAAAGAAAAAACTAAGTGTAAGCCTAGAAAATCCGTACAATCTTATATTTTGGCTAACATATAATAACAATACGTGGCATATTGTTCTTTTTTTCACCTTTGGATTTCGATTTTTTGACAAGGACCTTTGCATTTTGATTGATCCCGCACTGGGCATATCCGCATATGGTGCGCGGGCCCAGCCCAAACACCGCGCCCTCCAAGGTCAACAGTCAACGCGAGGTCCCGTAAAAACACAGTCAACACGAGGGACGCTTTGTTTCCTGATTTCTTTCTTTTTCCTTTTTTTTATTTTTATTATATATATAGGTGGCCGGCCTCCTGAATGAAAATCTCTCCTCGTCACTCCCCCAAATCACAACCCGCCGCTTATTCCCGCCATGGCGCCCACCCTTCCCGCCTTGACGCTGCCGCCGGAGCATAGCACCAGCACGGAGCCGTCGTCCGAGGCGAAGAGGGCGTCCACGAGCCCAACGGCGCTGTCCACCAAGAGCCACAGGGCGCCGTCCGAGCGCAAAAGCGGAAGCGGCGGCGGCGGCGGCGGCGGCGCCCAACGGCGCTGTCCACCAACAGCCACAAGGCGCCGTCCGAGAGCAAAAAGCGGAAGACGACGACGACGACGCCGCCGCCCGAGTTAACGCCGGCCAAGACCTCGGATGCCACGGAACCGGCATCCAAGAAGAAGCTAGTGCTAGCCGCGCCCTGCCACGCCGGCGGCAGCGGCGAGCAATCCAGCAAGGACGCCGCCCAAGAGAAGAGCGCCGGACACCAATCCGGCAAGGATGCGCTGACGCACAAGGCCAAGACTCTGGATGAGATGCGCGAGATGTATCCTGACCTCGTTGATGAGGCCACGGCCCTTATCGATCCGGCGGCGCTGGGGATGGTGTTCCCCCACATCGATGACAACGAGGCCCAGGCGGTGGACAAGAAGATCAAGAGGGCGAGGAGGCAGCTCACCAAGGCCATCACGGAATCGGTGAGCAAACCCTTCTTATCGGGATTCCGGAATCAAACTTGGGAGTACAATTTCTTTTTAATTACTCCCAACTCAAGGTTCCGGCCTTCTGGGTCTTTGTTACTTCATAGTTGTTGTGATTGTGGTTGTGCTTCTAATGAATAATTTATTTGACTAGGTTGTTTCAAAGTATTTGACCATTGGTGAAAGAGTTTGGATTTTATACCCACAGCATTTAATTATTAGGCATAGTTCCACTTTATGTTGAAAATGCAGTGATAGGGGCATAGGGCTGGGTACCATTGAATAAACTACACGAAAGTTAAAGAGCTTCTGTGGCTACTAATTACTATATATGCTTATGCTGATATCAAGATTCCTAGTCTTTGTTTAGTAACTGAGTTTATAAAGTTGCATCTTTTCTTGTTCTGGTTCCCAGGCGTACGAGGTTCCTAGTCACTGCCTCCAAGGATTACTTTACATTAGTAGGCTGCCTCAAAGTATTTTACTGCAATTGATGCTATTTGATAGTGAAGAGGACATAGCTAATCATTGCATACAGTTGTGATCATCGCCTAAAAAGAGTTCGCCTTGGACACTGTAAAATATGGAGTGCATCACTACAGTCAAACTGCACTCCTTATATACTTCCTATACATACATTCTGATGTCCTCTGTTTTCAAGGCATTGATTGCCCCCACTTTAGTACAACCAGTGCACCATAGAACACTCTGGAGAAATAGGAAATATGATTGCAAGTTAAGGCTTCACTTTCAGCACACTGTTCAAGAATCCAAAACGATGATGTCAATTGAGGAAAGAAACTGAGAGGAGAATTGCGCAAGTGTGACTAAAGTTTACTAATAAACTCTATTGTTTGAAGACACCAAACTCTGAAAAAGAACTGAAATTTGTGATATCAAACTCTGCAGATGTACTGAAAATTTGTCAATAAGGAAGTCAGTCATCACCTTTTTTTTTCGTCTTGGCAACTGCTATTAATACCGGCCATTTTTCTGCTCTTCACGATGCTGTTGGGCAAATTACGGGTTACCTGTTCCTCTCCCCGTAAATTATCCATCCCCGGTGGGTAATATTGAATGGGTACAGATAACCTGTGGAAAACTCATGGATAGCCAATCTCTGGTCACCTGGTTCTCGCGTCGCCCATGAGCAAAGAGCTGAAGATGCCTACGGTACCCTGTCATCGTCCAGAGAAAGCAAACTTGTCCATCTCCAAGATGGATGACAACGGTGACAGCAGCAACTTCCTGCTTGGTGCACCACGCACCGCACTGCCGGCTGCCTGGCGTGACTGGCCTCCATTGCCATTGCAACCGCAGTGCATACTGCAGACAATGAATCAACAAGCGACTCGAAATCAAAATGCAAATCTATGAACTAAGCTGCCTCCTTAAGTTCTTATGTAGTATTAGTAGCTGCTTAAATATCATTGTTATATGAGCAGGATAAAATCTTCAGCATTGACTTGTCAGATGAACTGATCTTTCACAACCAAGTTGGTCATGCCTTTCAGATAATATATATTTAATGTGACTGTTTGTATTAGAATAGTTTAGAGTTAGTCAGATTAGTATATACATGAGTGTGAAAGGATTTAGATGCTTGTGATAAGGATTGCAACTTGTTTCTATTAAAATAGTTTACACTTAATCGGATTAGTCTAATTATGATTGTAAGATGCTTCTAATGAATAACACTAGTCTTTGTTTAATTAGCTGTTGTGATTGTGGTTGTACTTCTTTGACTAGGTTGTTTCAAAGTATTTAACCATTGGTGAAAGAGTTGGAGTTTATACCCAGAGCATTTAACTATTAGACATGGTTGCACTTTATGTTGAACAATGCAGTGATAGGGGCATAGAGCTGGGGTACCATTGAATTAACTACACAAAAGTCAAAGGGGTTCTGTTGCTACTAATTCTATATATGCTTATGCTGATATCAAGATTCCTAGTCTTTGTTTAACAACTGGGTTCATAAAGTTGCATTTTTTCTTGTTCTGGTTCCCAGCTGCCTCCAAGGATTACTTTACTTTAGTAGGCTATCTCAAAGTATTTTACTGCGATTGATCATTGCCAATATTTGAGTACAGTTTTGATCATTGCCTAGAATTAGTTCGCTTTGAACACTGTAAAATATGGAGTGCATCACTGCAGTCAAACTGCGCTCCTTACTTTCTACATACATTCTGATGTGATCTGTTTTCAAGGCACTGATTGCCTCACTTTAGTACAACTAGTGCACCATAGAACACTCGACACAAGTTAAGGTTTCACTTTCAGCATTCAAGAATCCAAAACAACGATGTCGTTGGGGAACGAAACTGAGAGGAGAATTGCACAAGTGTGACTAAAGTAACTAATAAACTCTATTGTTTAAAGGCACCAAACTCGGCAAAATAACTGAAATTTGTGATATCAAATTCTGCAAATAAACTGAAAATTTATCAATAGGATGTAGCCGTCACCCTTGTCTTGGCAACTGCTATTTATACCGTACATTTTTCTGCTCATCTTAAATCTGTTACCCTTCCAGCTTGCATATGCTCTGAAATATTTTTTTTATATGCTGAAAGATGCATTTTACTTTTGTGTCAAATTACCCCTCCAATTCCAAAAGAATGCCGTTCAGGCTGCATACTGTCTGACTTCTAAACTTTGGGCACTAATATATTTACCACTAGTGAAACCTTATGATGCCAATATAACACTAGTCTATGTCAACGACCAGTGAGGTTGGGTCCCACATGTCATTCACAGGCATGATACAATTTTGCCAGTCATATAATGGGTTGGACACATGAAAGATATTCGTAGATTTTGTAAAAAAATGGTTTGAAATCTATTGAAGCTTTGAGACAACTGATCGATTTGTGTCAATGTGTGAAATCTTCTGCTGGATGCTTCCCACCTATTGCATTTCATGCTTGCTGCAGTGTGCTTGCCACATAAAATATGTGATTTCTAGATTTACTTTGCTTACTGGTGTGCTCCTCGAGAAATTTGCTATTATAGGACTCCAAACATGTGGCTTCTCTAAAATAGGATTTCTAACGTTGATTTCTCTAGAATAGGACTCCAAATATTGACACTAAGCTATAATGACATTTTGTTTCTTTTAATCAATTTTGGAGTCCTTAAATACATGTATTTGGCCATGGCTCGACCAATTTGCCCCGCATTCAAAACGACTCTGTCCAGGCTGCTGGCCGCTGCCTGTCCATGCTGCACATGACATTCATTCGACTAAGCACAACTGAACATTCGACTAAGCACAACTGAACATTCTCTCAGTTCTCTATATAGCAGAAGACTAAATTTGCATCTTTAGATAAGCATATAGAGATTAACGATGGATCAAGGTTAAACTCCTAAAGAAAAGAGAGTATGAAATCTACATGCTGCTAGGCTTATGTTCGTTAGCAAAGCTACGGAAACGAGCACAGGCCACACTATCATGCTAGCTAGTAGCTACCACCATTCATTCACTTCAGAGTTCAGAGACGATAGGAGAGGCTGCTGTTTTGTTCAGGTTGTCGCCAAAACCAGAGTCGCCGAGTGCACAGGCTAGAGCGAACCCCACATGGCTGCTGAGCACATCGCCGCCGCCACCCTCTTCGTCGTCGTTGTCCGTGTCCCACAGGAATGCAGCGTGCACGGCCAGGACGTGGCTGTTCTGCGGGGACGCCTTGGCCGCGCGCTCGAAGTAGCTGGAGGCACGCTCCTCGTTGCGGTGCACGTCCCAGACCAGCTTGGCGTACTCCGACATGAGCTCGCCGCCGTCGTTCATACTGGAGGCGAAGAAGAAGAAACGTCGGTCTCCGACTCTGAGTCTACGATGATAGATGAGATTAGATAGAAGGGCAATACGGTCATTATGGCCAAATACATGTATTTGAGGACTCCAAAATTGGTTAAAAGAAACAAAATGTCATTATAGCTTAGTGTCAATGTTTGGAGTCCTATTTTAGAGAAATCAATGTTAGGAATCCTATTTTAGAGAAGCCACATATTTAGAGTCCTATAATAGCAAATTTCTCGTGCTCCTAACCTTAGATATGATAGGAGTTTGTCCCTAATATTGTCTCCTCAAGTTCTTTTGAAGTATTAGGAGCTGGATAAAATCTTCTTCACTGAGAACTGATCTTTCACAACCAAGTTGGTCATGCCTTTCAGATAATATATATATTTAATGCGACTGTTTGTATTAGAATAGTTTAGAGGTAGTCAGATTAGTATATACATGAGTGTGAAAGGATGTAGATGCTTGTGATAAGGGATTAAGGATTATGTCTTATTTTTATTAAAATAGTTTAAACTTAATCGGATTAGTGTATAATATGTTAATGATAGGATGCAAGATGCTTGTTATAAGAAATTAAGATATTTTACATTAATTGGATTAGTATAATATGATAATGACAGGATGTAAGTGATAAGAATTGGAGCCTATGGCTATGAAGTAATAAGATTCCTGTCCCCTTGTAATCAAGAGATGAATATTGTATATATTCATTTAGTTCAGTGCATTCTTTAATTGATTCATACATTTTACAGTAAGCAAGACATACAGTAGATTATTACACTTCCTTAATCTTTTTTGAGACATTACCATCAATACTTGAAGTTGATGAATATAACTTGGTACTAATGTAGGCAAGGATGAAAAACATGGAAACATCCACAGTATTTCTGTGTCAAGCTACTAGGCTTCAACTAGAAAAGTCAAGAGTGGTTAAAGAGGATGGTTTGGATATTTGTGCTCAAGAACGATTGACACGAGTGGAACATGCAATAGTGAAACTGAGACAGATTGTGATAGATTCTCCCTATCAGGCAATGATAGAAAGCCATCCACTCCATGATAACTCATCATTGAAGGTTATATTGTTATTTGCTTACTATTGATATACTGTAATGGGTATGAAATTTTTTGTTACTGCTTCTCTCCTCTTTGTTCATAGGGCGTAAGATGTAAATCTGAAGAGTCACCCTCATCTGGTTGTGGCTAAAAATCAGATTCCACGCAATGTAATACCCCCCCCCCCATCTTTTTTGTATAGCATTGCTTCATGTAATTTCTTATTTATGTGTCACATCAAGTTTATTTTATTGTAGATACTACAAAAGAAGATCGAAGTGGCCAATGGCTTCCCCCATGAAAAGGATGAGGAGGTCACATCTAAGTATAAATATGATGGTGTTGTTCCCCCTAGAATCCCACACGATAATCTGGTTAATTATCTTCCCCTTTTGCTACTTTTCCATTTAGTTATATTGAATAAACACTTTGGTGAAAAGTAGAGAACTCTTTGGTTTTAACAGAAGTCAACATGAGAAGGCAAAAAAACCACCTTAATACCCATCCCTAGAGAAAAAAAAGACATGGACATTTGTGCACATCATTATGAAAGATTACTCATAAATTTATGATGTCTTGGGGGACATCCTCCTTTGAGTTTCAAAAAAGGGTGTGTATTTGTGTGACTGTATGGGGGCTTCTAAGCCCACTCCTTTGTTCTTCTTAATATAATGATACGCCGCTTCCGCGTGTTCAAGAAAAACATACTCCTTTCAGTTTCAAAAAATACAAATTTGACTCTCTTAGGCTCCTTTTCTCCTCAAATTTGTTGTAGGTGCTGAAAACCAAAACAGTTCTTACCTTTTCACCAAAGTTACTGTTTCCACTAGATATGTCCACCTTTAATTAGTGGAATTTGTCATCTCTTGTTTAATCTGTCCACAGAAACTGCAAGGGTTGATAAAGCCACCATTCAATACATTTCATGGCCGGACAAGAACGATTGATGCCGAAAGTCAGATTGTACCCAATTTGGTTAGCTTCCTTTACATTTATTGAACTTAGTTCATGCATGCTTATTTATGTTCATGTAGAAGAAATGAAGCCTATGTTTATCACAAAATATGTGTACACATGCAACTGTATATGTGTGTCTTAGTATTTGAATAACATTCCATATTTGCTTCTGCTGCTTAGGATGGCAAAGAGGTCGTCTTGCTTTCAATAGCATGGCCACATACTCCAGTAGGCAAAGCTATTCTTCAAAGCAGTTCTCCGTCTACAATAGTAGGTGACATGAGAATTGGAACTGAATGTCGTAAGGTTTTTTTGAGTGAGGTGTTAAAAAGAGATGCTCCACTGTTTCGACAAAATGAAGAGATGAAGAAGATGTTTGATGCACTTAAATGTTCCATTGCATGGCCAGATACCCTAGTAATATCTTGAATGCCTTGTTCTAGTTATTCTAGATTATTTTACTGCCACATAAGTAAAGAAGAAAAAATATTTTCTTTTCAGATCCGAAGATAATACCATTGCTAGCAAGGCAGTACCTGACTGACCGCCTCATCAAGGTATCAACTGCTAGTTGTTGGTTTCTACCATGTGAAACTTGTGCTCATGAAAAATACCATGTGAGATTTTATTGTAATCTCACTCGTTGACCATCTATATATGGTAACTGGTTTAAGGTTAAACCTTTTGAAGAATGTCCAAAATGCTACATTCAGTGTACCTTCTTGGACTCGCAAACATGCTCTAATTTACATTGATTAGTTTGTTTTGATGGGATGCCTTTCTTAAGTTGTTGAGATAGAAACTTAATTGTGCCTGTTGCCCAAATTTGCATTACATAGATAGGAACAACTACCAGGCCTTTTTTCTTTTTTGCTGGTAGGTAGGAACAACTACAAAGCCATCAATTTGGAAATGCAGATGAACAGGTTCATGAAACAAATGCTAAGTTGTGGGTAAAAACTTTGACATCAGTTTTTATGTTCAGGAAATCAAAATTAATTTCTGAAAAATTACATGGAACTACACTTTTCTTCTCTGCAATTGCTTCAACATGGAATGCATAAGCTGCATTGACCTGGCAATTTCTGTACTGGGTTGATACTACAGGGATACTACAAACTTAGCATGCTGATCCTCTGGCAGCATGCAATTCAAGCTCTTACTTGGGTGCTACATATTGTTGGTGTGTGCATAGCAGTGTTTGTTTGTGCGGAACATACAATAAAATAGTGTCATCAGATGTTATATGAGATATATCACTTCCGAGCTAATTTTGATATTCTTTAAAGCCTGTTGAGATCTTTTTAGTGCAGCAGACAATTAATTATTATTTTTGTGTGTTATATAGGTCATCGACAAAGGGCCTTGTGCAACTGAATGGTGATGTGTCATTTTGCACATAATATGGATATCTATAGTAATATATTATGTTTTTTATCTTAATATTAGACAGATACTTTTGGTATGCTTTTGATCTTAAAATTTGACAGATACTTTTGGTATGAGATGTTCTAATAAAAAAAATGTCTGTAGTTGGATTTAACGGCTCATTTGTTGGCCTTTGTTCATATTATGGGTGACAATGTGTGGTGTTACTAGACCACTGTTTGTTAACTGGAGTAAACAGATCTAGTGATCTCTCTAAAGATGCTTTTGTCAATTGGTAATACTTGGTCATTGTCTGCTACAGTACATCTAGCAAAGGAGATTATGAAGACATAAAATCGTAGATTTGACAACCGTTAGTGCAGCATAGAACCTAATCCAGTACACCTATATGAGGAATATATGTTCTATTAATAGCCCCGACCCTTAGTAGCAGTAAAAATACTGGAGCACGTGACGCGGTGATATGCAGCCAAATCTGTATGATTTTTTTGTTTCAAAAAGTGTACACTGTTAGTTTGTGGTAATAATAAAGTATTTTCTGTTTATTGATTGTTCCCTTTTATACTTGAAAAATTGACATCGAATACCATACGCAGAAAAGGTTTTTTTTTTTTTTGTGGGGGCAGGGGGGTGTGGGGGGGTGTTGTTTTTTTTTATAGTAGCAAATATACGTATGTGTTGCAATATAAAAAATGTTGCAACAGAAAAAACAAGCAAATATATATTTGTGTGTTGCAATAGAAATCATACGTTTAATGGAAGGTCCAACCGGCCAAGGGAAGGGGCTACAAGCCTAGGAAGGCCCCAAACCGACCACACCCTGGCCAACCACGCCAGCAAAGGGTACGCCCAAAGGTTGGGGCAGCAGCCTTCCACCATGCCACCAGTACTCATATCTATCTATCCCTAATACTTAAAAGCTAAAATTTTTGGCAACTTTTAATTTTCGTCCAGCCCAATCTTCCATTGATTTCGGCCTTATATCTCTTGGACTCGTGTTGGGCCTTATTCTGCTCAGATTTGGGTTCAACCATGTACCTAATTTGGTTCGAAGTCTTCAGCCCAAGAGAAACGTAGCTTTCTGATACCTACACGCCGCAAACCGCTCCAACTCCAAGACTTCGAGTTCCGCCGCACGCCGCTCCAACTCTGAGTTCCCTTCCTGCACACCGCTCCGAGCTCCCTTCCCAGACGCCGCGCCCCACTCCGAACGCGCCTCGTGCTTCGCCTCACCGTTGCCCGAAGCTCCTCCCGCACCCGTCGCTGTCAAGGCAGCGTCGAATCATGAGGGCGGGCCACGATGGAGAGGCAGTGTCGGGGACCAAAATAAGGGCCCCTTAAGGAAAGCCCAACAAACGCAAACCTCGGCCCAGCAGGCCTTCCATTCCACTATCTAAGCCCACGGCCTTTGGAGCGGCGCATGGCCCACGGCCCATCGAGCCTACCCGCTAAGGGCTCGGACGGCGCCGATTCTCCGCCTCGCCCGAGCCCCGGCACTAGGGCCTCGGGCGAGCCTCCTCTCTCCGTCCCGCCCGAGCCCCCCCGACGTCGGGGCCTCGGGACGAGCCTCCAACTTTCGTCCCGCCCGAGCCCCTGGCGGCCGGGCCTCGGGCGGGCGCGCCGCTTCGGAGTCAAAAGCCGTACCAACGACTCAGCGTACAACCACCACCGCTTATCCACGGCCCGTGTCGGGCACACCCTGCTCGGCGGGGGATGGGCATCGCCCGTCCACGGCCCACGCCGGTGATCATGCTTACGAAACCTCCGCGGTGAAGGCCACGCCCGCCACTGTGAGGCACTGTTCTGCCTAACCTCTCTGACAGGTCCCATCGACGGAACTCCAGGACGCCGTCCACCACGCCAAAGACCCACGACAGCCGACTTCACCTCCCGTGCGGGAGTGGACCGGACGCCCATTCCGGTCAACCAACAGTCCACCCCGTGAGTCCTAAGCACGGGATGGGCGACCGCTGCGCCGACGACCGTCCGCGGCTTCTCCACCTGCTCCTCGTACGGCGACAAGCTCCGAGGCTTCCCGAGCCTCGGCCTCCAGGCGGGTCAAAGCTACAGGGCTCTGGCGCCCCATCCATCGCGCTCCACCAACTCCAACAGGGACATCCGTCATTCTGGACAACAGGGACGAGGAGGCGACATCGCCTTTGCCTCGTCGCGGTCGGGACGATCAATCCACTCGGGCCTCGGATGAGTGAGGGCGAAGCCCATGACCCGACCACGAGCACGACCATCTCTTGTAAGGCCCTACCTTCCCCTTGTGGCTATAAAAGGGGAAGGCAGGGGCCCGTAGACAACGGGGACACACACAAGCCCGATATTGGCACCTCAATCACCACGAGACTTGGGACCTCGTCCCTCTCTCACATAGCTTGTACACCCTACCTACGAGCACCTCGGTGCAGGATAATACAAGATCTCCACCCCCCACTGGATGTAGCGCCTTCTCTAGCCCGAACCAGTATAAACCCTTGTGTTCATCTTGCACACCATCCGGAGTTGGGAGCACGCACCATAAATTCACTCGTTGGTGCTAGGATCTCCAGTTCTAGCACCGACAGTTGGCGCGCCAGGTAGGGACCTGTGCGTGTTTCGCCTCCTTTCCGCCAAACCTCGGGATGGCGGTAGGCGCGACGATGCCGGGCGGCTTCTCAGCCCCAACTCCCTTCCACTCCGGCCCGGCTGGAGCGGGGACCACGATCCGCTTCGGCGAGCTTGAGTTCGTGTCGGCGGTATCCGATGCGACATGGAACTCCTCCCGGCCGGAGTTCGGGGACCTTCCGGCGAGGCCCCGGCGGACCCATCACCGGCCCGCGCGAAGGCGCCATGGCGCTCGCTCCCGCCCGTACACGACGGACGCACCACGACGCCAGTGATGATGGAGGCGGGGAGCTTGCGGCGCTGCGGCGGGCGACACCCGCCGTGGGGACGCTCGGCCACCGTTGTCACCACGCCGGCCATTCGGCATGGCCAATGCATTTGCTACGGCCGCGGCATTGGTCTCCACCGCCATGGGAGCCGGAGGAGGCGTCCACGCCGTCGGCGGCGCTCCACGGAGCACCCGACGCGGACATCCCCGACGGATCCATCCACGCCTACGAGGAGTACCTGATCAGGCGGGAGGAGCGGCGGCGCCACTCCGGCCAAGACGCGCTACATCCACCCGATCGGCGCTACCTCGAGGATACGGGAGCCAGGGGGTTCATCCCGAGCACGCCGCCGCCCCGGCTACCCGACTCCGATTCTCGGGCGACATATGCGACCCGACTTCGCGAATGTTACCACGTGGAGATTGAAGACCTCGGCGCCGCCGGCCACGACGCGATGAGCGGAGACCGAGACGCGATCCCAGGCACGCCACCGAGGCCCGCCCGGTGGTTGTGACCCCGGTGGATCGAGTGCCTCCCGTCCACCAGGCGAAGCGGCGGACCCGCCGCCCGCAGCCACTCCGAGGGCGGAGGACCCGGCAGCCACGCCTCGCGAGCCGCGTCGACATACCGTCGAGCGGATTCGTGACCTCGGGGCCAAGCTCGACCACGACCGTCTTACGCTGGGGGCGAAGATAGGCGCCTTCGAGCAAGGCAAGCCGCGGCGCTCAACCCAAGCCCGCGGCACGGCGACACGCCCGCGGCGTCCACGAGAGGATCGTCAACGGCGAAGGGGCGGCGGCCCCGTCTTCAGCGCGTGAGGGAGAATGTCGCCGCCGCGGCCATGCTCCTCCGAGCAATGCCGGAGCCCTCCACCCCAGAGGGGCGCCGCATCCAACGAGATGCGGGACTACATCGAGATCGCCGCGGTCCAAGCGGGTCGAGAGCTCGGCCTCGCGCCTTCGGCGTTCGAGAAGGACGAGGAACCCGCGGGCGTCCCTCGGGAGGAGCGTGAGGCCCTGTCCACCGGGGATCCCTCGCGAAGGCCGGCCGCGAGCGCATCAAGACAACCGCAGTAGCCTCAACGGCGGTGGCGCGCAACATCATGAGGGAGGCAAGAGCTGGCGGGAGCGGCCGCCCGCCGCGTAGGGGCGGCGGCAGCGGCAGCGGCGAGGGCCGCGATGACGCTGACCCCCGGGGGCCTCGCGCTTTCAGCCGGGCAATCCGCGGCCTTTCGGTTCCCATTTCGGTTCCGCCCGGCCCACCAACCTCACCAAATACTCGGGAGAAACGAACCCCAAGGTTTGGCTCAACGACTACCGCCTGGCTTTGCCCGGCTGGGCGGACGGGACGACGACAGGCTCATCATCCGCAACCTTCCTCTTCATGCGGGCGGCGCCGCTCGGGCCTGGTTGGAGCACCTTCCCGCCCGCACGATCTTCGACCGGGCCGACCTGGTCAAGGTCTTCATTAAGGAAACTTCGGGGGGCACATATGTGCGCCACAGGAACTCTGGGATCTTCGCTTGCCGCCCGGGGAAGTCCGGCGAAGTCGCTCCGCGACTTCATCCGCCCGCTTCTCCAAGAAGTGCACCGAGCTTCCCAACGTGGCCGGTGCCGCCATCATCAGCGCGTTCCTCGACGGGACGACCTGTAAGGAGCTGGTCCACGAGCTGGGCCGGAAGATGCCCTCCACCGCCAACGAGCTGTTCGAGGTAGCCATGAACTTTGCCTCCGGCGAGGAAGCGGTAGGGGCCATCTTTCACGGCGCCAACGACAAGGACAAGCGGAAGAATGAAGAAACCGGCAGAACAGCAACCCGCAACCAGAAGAAGAACAAGAAGGGCAAGCGAAGGGGGAAGCAAAGCAAGAAGGAGGAGGACTCCGAGGATGATCTCGTCGCTGCGGCTGACCGCAAAGCACCCCGAGGCCTCCTGGGGCCCGAGGCGTTCGACGACATGCTCAAGAAGCCGTGCCCCTTCCACAAGTTTCCTGTCAAGCACACCATGGGGGAGTGTGACTTGGCCTGCCGGTTCTACCAGAAGCTGCCCCCGCCCGAGGACAAGAAGAGGAGGGAGAAGGAGGATGAAGACAAGGACGACGGGTTCCCGAAGATCCACGATGTCTTCATGATCATCGGAGGCCTCCCGGCGAACCTTTCCCCGCATCAGATCAAGTGCGAGCGTCGAGAGGTGTTCTCGGTGCGCCCCGCCACGCCGCAGTACCTACCGTGGTCGGCCGAGGCCATCACTTATGGCCTCAACGACCACCCGCTCTACGTGCCGAACCCTGGGAGGTACCCGCTCGTGGTGGATCCTGTCGTCGGCAACGTTTGGCTCATCAAGGTGCTAATGGATGGCGGCAGCGCCCTCAACATCCTCAACTCCGAAACTCTCAGCCTGATGGGGATAGAGCGCCCGCACCTCCGAGCCTCCAACTCCCCCTTCCAGGGCATCGTGCCAGGCAAGCGTGTTTGGCCCCTCGGGCAGATCGATCTTCCCGTCGTCTTCGGAACGCCATCAAACTACCGCAAGGAGGTCATCACCTTCGACGTGGTTGACTTTCGGGGAACCTATCACGGCATCCTCGGACGTCCTGCGTACGTGAAGTTCATGGCAGTCCCGAACTACACGTACCTCCTCCTTAAGATGCCGGGCCCTAATGGCGTCATCACCGTTGGCTCCTCCTATGAGCACGCGTTCAACTGCGATGTGGAGGCCATCGAGCACGCCGAGGCCATGGCTGTCTCTGATGCCCTCGACTCCAAGCGCCACGCCGGCACCTTCGAGCCGTCCAATGGGGTGAAGGAAGTCCCGCTCGACCCTTCCACCTCGTCCGGTAAGACGGTGAAGATCTACGACTCCCTCGACCCTAAATAGGAAGCAGTGCTCGTCGACTTTCTCCGCGCGAACATCGACATCTTCGCGTGGAGTCCCTCGGACATGCCAGGCATTCCGAGGGATGTCGCCGAGCACTCCCTTGATATCCGGGCCGGATCCAGACCAGTGAAGCAGCGACTGCGCCGATTCGACGAGGAGAAGCGCAGGGCCATCGGCGAGGAGGTGAACAAGCTTTTGGCGGCCGGGTTCATCAAGGAGGTGTTCCACCCTGAGTGGTTATCTAATCCTGTACTGGTTAGGAAGAAGAGTGGGAAATGGAGGATGTGTGTAGACTATACTAGTTTAAATAAAGCATGTCCGAAAGTTCCTTTTCCCTTACCACGTATCGATCAGATAGTCGACTCCACCTCGGGGTGTGAGCTGTTATCCTTCCTTGACGCCAACTCCGGCTACCACCAAATAAAGATGAAAGAGTCCGACCAGCTCGCGACGTCTTTCATCACGCCCTTCGGCATGTATTGCTACGTGACGATGCCCTTCGGGCTCCGGAACGCAGGGGCCACGTACCAGAGGTGCATGCAGGGCATTTTCGGCGACCATATCGGCGAAACGGTAGAAGCCTACGTCGACGACATCGTAGTCAAGACCAAGAGGGCTGACGACCTTATCTCCGACCTTGAGATCGTTTTCCAGTGCCTCAACGCCAAGAGCGTCAAGCTCAACCCCGAGAAGTGCGTCTTCGGGGTCCCCCGAGGCATGCTCTTGGGGTTCATCGTCTCCAAACGCGGCATCGAGCCCAACCCGGAGAAGGCGACTGCGGTGACGAGCATAGGGCCGATCAAGGATCTGAAGGGCGTACAACGAGTCATGGGCTGCCTCGCGGCCCTCAGCCGCTTCATCTCACGGCTCGGCGAGAAGGGCTTGCCCCTGTACCGCCTCCTGAGAAAGACCGAGCGCTTCTCCTGGACCACCGAGGCCTAGGAGGCCCTGGACAAGCTCAAGGCCGCCCTCACCAGCGCCCCAATCCTCGTCCCGCCCGCCGAAGGCGAACCTCTCCTCTTGTACGTCGCTGCGACCACCCAGGTGGTTAGCGCGGCCATCGTCGTCGAAAGGCAGGAGGAGGGCCACGCACTGCCGGTCCAGAGGCCGGTCTACTTCATCAGCGAGGTGTTGTCCGAGACCAAGATCCGCTACCCGCAGATCCAAAAACTGCTCTACGCAGTGGTCCTGACTCGGCGCAAGCTCCGGCACTACTTCGACGCCCACCCCGTAACGGTGGTCTCCTCCTTTCCGTTGAGGGAGATCCTCCAAAATCGGGAGGTCTCGGGGCGGGTCGCCAAGTGGTCCGTCGAGCTCATGGGAGAGACCCTCTCCTACGCGCCAAGGAAGGCCATCAAATCTTAGGTCTTGGCCGACTTCCTCGCCGAGTGGACCGACACTCAGTTGCCACCGCCCCAGCTCCAGGCGGAGTGCTGGACGATGTACTTCGACGGGTCCCTGATGAAGACCGGAGCCGGCGCCGGCCTCCTCTTCGTCTCTCCCCTCGGGGTGCACATGCGACACGTAATCCGCCTCCACTTCCCAGCGTCGAACAACATGGCGGAGTACGAGGGCCTACTCAACGGGTTGAAGATCGCCATCGAACTCGGCATCAAGCGCCTCGACGTTCGAGGGGACTCGCAGCTCGTCATCGACCAGGTCATGAAGGACTCGAGCTGCCACGACCCCAAGATGGGCCAGCGTCTTGCAAGGCGGTGCGGCGCCACGGAGGACAAGTTCGGCGACCTCGAGCTCAACCACATCGTCGTAGGTACAACGAGGCCGCCGACGAGCTCGCCAAGATCGCCATTTGGAAGAGCCCGGTTCCCCCCGGCGTCTTCACCAAAGACCTCGCGGCTCCCTCCGTCACGCTCGGCGGACGGGGAGGAGGCCTCGGAGAATCGCTCCGACCCCCCTCGGGGCTGGGGGAGATGACCGAGGCCCCCTCTGCGCCGAGGCCCCCTCGGCCTCCGAGGCATCCTCGGCGTCAAATCCCGAGGTCATGGAGATCGACGGGGAGGATCCGGAAGCCGACCCCAAGCCGGACTGGAGAAAGCCATACCTCGATTGGATCATCCGGGGAATCCTCCCCGAGGACTTCAATCAGGCCAGGCGCATCGCGAGAAGAGCGAAGTCCTTCGTCGTCATTGAGAACGACCTCTACAAGCGAAGCCCCTCGGGGGTCCTGCAGCGGTGTATCACGGTCGAGGAGGGCCTCGCCCTAGTCCGCGAAATCCATTTGGTGTCTGCGGCCACCATGCCGCTCCCCGCTCCCACGTCGGCAGCGCTTTCCGATAGGGGTTCTACTGGCCGACCGCGGTCGCTGACGCCACCGAGGTGGTACGCACCTGCGAAGGGTGCCAGTACTACGCTCGCCAGACGCATCTGCTGGCTCAGGCGCTCTAGACCATCCCAATCACGTGGCCTTTTGCCGTATGGGGTTTGGACTTGGTGGGACCTCTCAAGAAGGCGCCCGGGGCTTCACTCATCTGCTTGTCGCCATCGACAAGTTCTTCAAGTGGATCGAGGCGCGCCCCGTCACCAACATCCGGTCCGCGCAGGCGGTGCTCTTCTTCACCGATATCATCCACCGCTTCGGAGTCCCGAACTCCATCATCACCGACTCACGGCACCTAGTTCACGGGGGGCGAAGTTACGAGACCTGCGGCGAGCACCGGATACGCATCGTGCGGTCCTCGGTGGCGCACCCTCGAGCGAGCGGGCAAGTGGAGTGGGCCAACGGGATGATATTGCAAGGGCTCAAGCCTCGGATCTTCAACAAGCTCAACAAGTTCGGCAAAAGATGGCTCGACGAGCTCCCCTCGGTTCTCTGGAGCCTCAGGACGACAAACGAGCCGGGCTACGGGGTTCATGCCCTTCTTCACGGTGTACGGCGCTGAGGCCATTTTGCCTACCGACTTGGAGTTCGGATCCCCGAGGCTCAAAGCCTACGACGAGGCCCGCAACCAAGTGGCTCGGGAGGACTCGCTAGACATGCTTGAGGAAGCCAGGGATGCTGCCCTCCTACACTCGGCAAGATACCAGCAGTCCCTTCGACGCTACCACGACTGACGGGTCCGGACCCGAGACCTCAAGGAAGGCGACCTGGTGCTCCGTCTCCGCCAAGACAACAGAGGACGCCACAAGCTCACGCCGCCTTGGGAGGGGCCCTTCATCGTCGCCGAAGTCCTCAAGCCGGGCACGTACAAGCTCACCAACGAGGCCGGTGAAGTCCTCAACAACGCTTGGAACATCCAACAACTACGTCGCTTCTACCCCTAGAAATTCCAAGCATTGTACATACGCTTTGTACCTTTGGAAAAATAAAACTAAGTCCTTGGGCGTTCACCCAAGTCACAGCATTTTGTCCTCGACAGGACTCAGTGAGACTTGGTTTTGACTCACCAAAACCAAGCCTCCCTCGGGGGCTAGAAAGGGGGGAACCCCCTCCTAGAAAGCACCCCTCAAAAACCTTTTTTCGTTTCCCCGGCTATTTTTCGTAAACTCTACGTTCCCGAAGGTTTCGCGTACTTAGGAAAAAGCACGACCGAGGTCGTCCCAAGGCCGAGGGTGGCCGAGCCGCGAGGCCACCCACGCCCGAGCGCTACGGTGCCTCCGCTTGACGCCCTCAGCCAAGGGATGACTCCAAGTGCCGCGGGGAGGCCACTCAATGCGAAAAGGTAACGGGGCCGTGACAACTACTCACGCAGTCCTTACCTTTGGATAAAGAGCGACCCTCGGCTGCAAAGTATCCTCGCATGACTAAGTAACGAGTCAAACGGATGGGAAACACGAGAGATAACGAAAGAGCCAGCACAAAAAAAAAAACACAAGGCCTTGACAGGGCCGATTCACAAAGCGTTTCATGAACACCGGCCAACATAAACTTTTTATTTACATGGGCACTTGGGCACGGCCTGCGAGTCTCTTGGGGGCGCGTCAGGGCCGCTAATTTCTCCGGGCGGCGGCATCCACGGCCTCGAAGCTTGGACTCAGCGCCCGGCGGCCTCGGTGTCTCCGACGCCGGCCTCCGCTGGTTTCGGCGGCTGCGACCTCGGTGTCCACGGCCTCGGCGCTACAGTGCACCCGGAGGTGGAGGCGACAACGGGGCGAAGGTTTACGCGGTAGCGGCGGAGCTCCACTTGCCTCGGCCTCCTCGGCAGGCTGCGCGAGCACATCACCCTCGCGACCCATCTCCTCCTCGGCTACCACGAGCCCCTCGGCGATGCGGGCGAGGTCAAGCCGATATTGGGACATGGTAAGCGCGAGTGTATGCGACACGCCGACTCGGAGGGCCTCCAAATGGCGCATCTCCACCCGCCGCGGCACCGTGGCCGGCCGCGTCGCCAGGTCGCTCCCGCCGGCATCCTCGGCCTCCACCGCAGCACGGACGGCCGTGGCCTCCCGTGTCGGGGTCTCGAGCTCGCCTGCGCCCGAGTTATAGGCGACTGCGACGCGGAGAGGTTCTCCTCAGCTCCGTCACCCCGCCCCGCAGTGCAGGACCCGAGAGTTAGGCTCTCGGGCGGTGTAACATAGGCACGAGGCGATCACGGTCCTTACCTCGTAACCGGCCACGAAGGGTCTCGTTTTCGCCGATCCCACGCATGACCGCCTCCTTCACCTTGGAGTACTCCTCGGCCGGGGCGACATGCTCGGCCGGAGGCCTCCGGCTTCTCGGACGGGGACTTGATGGAGTCCGCCCGGCGCGAGGCCTCGGCGACCATCGCCTCCTTCTCCGCTCGGAGCTGGTCGAGGCTTTGGGCATGACCCGCCGCGATCTCCCTAGCGAGGGAGGCGTCCTCACGCGCCGTCGAGGCCTTGGTTTGCAGGCTGGGAAGCGAGAAGACGAAGCTTCTCGAGCTCGGCATCCCTCTCGACACGGCCGTCGTCAGCTCGGCGACCAGGCCCTTCTGCTGGAGGTACTGGTCATGGAGCCCGGCCGACGCTCGGAGCAAGTCCGACTTCTCGCTCGACGTCTGCGCCAAGTCCTGCAACACACTCCCTCTTTCCGGTCGATCCATTGGGAAAGGGCCCCGAAGGAGGCGAGGCGGGGCGGTCACTTACCCGGCGGGGGGAGGGAGCTCCTGGCACGGCCCGACACGATGGTGCAGGCGGCCTCCTCGTAGCGGTCGACGCCTTTGCGTCCACGCTCATCCAGGCCCTCACTTCCTTGGCGTCGTCGGCGCAAAGGCCCCTCGCCTCTCCAAGGCCCCCGGGCGCTGGCTTTCCGGCCGATGGGCTCCTTGGCGGACGGCTCACGGGACGCTCCGGCCGAGGCCACGGGGCGCCCGGGGGCGCCTCGGTCACCTGCGCCTCCCCGGCTTCTTCCTCGACCGAGGCGGCGACGCCCGGTGGCCGCGACTTGGCGGAGCGGGCCCGGCTCGCCTCGCCATGGCCGCATCGGCGGTAGCAACCACACCGCGGGCTCCTCCGCTATCCCTCGGCGATGCCGAGATCCCATCCGGCCGACACGGCCGGGATCACCACGTTGTCCTCCTCGTCGGACGCCTCCGCCGTGCCGACGGCGCCCGGCGAGGACCGGCCCTTCAACTTGGCGGCGCCACGGGCGTAACCTCGGTCTCCCGGCGGACGCCGCACCGCATCGGCCTCCGTCGCCGAGGACTGCCCTTGTGGTTGGCGGCACCTCGGCGGCCTTCTCCCTCTCCTCGGTCCCGACCGTCGTCTCGGCGGCGGAACCGAGGTTCGCGCTCCCGGCCCCCCCCGGTTGTTTCCGAGGGGCAATGGGGCCGCATCTACCGCGGCCGTGCGCTTCAAGCTACGATGGGGACAAGGCGAGTTAGCGGGCGGGAAAAAGCGAACATCAAGACCGACGGCAAGGTATGAACACCACTTACCCGTGCACTTTAATCTTGGCACGGGCCGGGACCCACCCCGAGGGCGGGAGCCTCGGCGCCCGGACGGCCGCTTCGCTGCGAAGGCGTCCATCTGCGGCTCTCCGACCCGCTCTGGCCGGCGCGGGTCGCGGAGAGACGAGCCTCGGCGGGGGGGGCTCGGCGATCTCCCTTCCCCCGCGACGTCGCACCTCCTCTCCGGGGCGTCAGCGCCGGAAGCATCGCACGGCCCCAAGTCGGCGGCGGCTGGAGACGAGCCTCTCCGGCTCCAACCCCAGGCAGCGGTTCAGCTCGTCCTCGTCCCATTCCTCCCCACCGTCGTCGTCGTCGTCACTATACTCGGTGGTGTCCGATGGCGTCTCCGCCAGAGGGAGACCCTCCTGCTCCTGCCGCCGCCGCAGCCGAGACAGGTCCTCCCTCTCCTTCTGCTTGCGGGCATTGCGCGCCGCGGCGCTCTCCTTCTTCTGCTTCTCCGCCTCCGCGCGGTCGTGGTTGGCCTTCTTCTCCACGGCGATCGGGGGCTTCGACGGCCTCAGCTTCTCCGCGAGCCCCTGCAAGCGCGAAGACCAGGATTAGCGTGGGGAAGAAGAAGAAGAAGAATGGAACGCACGTCGGAGCGGAGGGGCGGGCCTTACAGGTCGATGTGGTCCTTGTCCGGCCGCATCGGGATCTTGAGCAGCTGCGAGTGCTCCACCGACGCCGCCTGCTTCGTCCGGTCGAGGACTTCGGCGTACCCTAAGTCCTCGGCCGCCATCCGGGTCCCCTCCCAGGCGTTGCCAGGCCGCATGTCATACAACGTGTACCGCCGATGCATGAGCGGCAAGCACGCGCCCGCTTGTGGAAGCCGGGCGATCACCGCCGAGGCGTCGGACCCGCCTTGGTCGAGGCGCGCGCGAGGCGGTGAACACCCTCCTCGCCGGGGTCACCTTTCGGCGGCGGCTCCTTCCGCCACGACGGCGGCTCGGAGTCGAACATCTTCCCGGTGTAGGCGGGCAGGTGGTCGTAATCGTTGCGAAGATAAAACCACTTCTTTGTGCCAACCGCGGTTCGACGAGGCGAGCCTCGTCGGGATGTAATCCCAGCGGTGCACGGACGCGGCTACAGCGTGCAGTTGCCGGCCCCGGACAACCCGGCCGTCGCCCCCGCTCCTTCTCCTTCTCCTTCCCCTTCTCCTTCTACGCCACCCGGCGGACTTCGAGGAACAAGGTGGCCTTGAAGAAGTGGAGCCACAAGTCCCAGTGGGCGTCGATGCCGAGGTACCCCTCGCGCGGCGCCACGAAAAAAAGCGTGCATGATGCAGTTGGGGGCCAGGTTGTGGAGCTCCAGGCCGTAGTACTCCAGGAGCGCCCGTAGGGAAGCGCCCCACCGGCATCCCGAACCCGCGCTCGTGGAACTCCGTGAAGCTCACGACGTACCCCAACGGAGGGCGCGGGAACTGATCATCCGGCGACGGCACGATCCACTCCGGCCGTCGGAAGTCGGTCCGCGTGCGTAGGAGCCCCTTCTCCACCAATGCCACCAGCTCCGCCTCCGTCACCGAGCATGTCTCCCGATCCGCCACGCCACCGACATCGGCCCCGGGCGCCATTGGAAGAGCGAGAGAAATCGAGCTAGGAAGGCGGCGCGGAAGGACTTTCCCCCTCTTCTCTCCGGCGAACTCGAGTTCTCCCACTGGCGGCGGAAAGGGCAAAGGCAGAGAGCGGCAGCAGGCGTGAGAGGAGGGCCGGCACGGCCGCCGCACAGGTATTTATACTCGATGCGCCTTCATCGCTTCCCCCTCTTTGCATTAAATGGGTATCGACCCCCGATACGCCCACTCGATTACACACCGCGCGCGGACAAGCGCCGGCGCCACGGCGGCCGGCCGCGCGGGCTCGGCGAACCCACGCACGTTGCACGGCACGCCCCCACAAAGGATCCGGGCCACGGGCCGAGGCCCCTGCCACCGCATGGCGTGGCCACGTGAAGACGGCGCGGCGCCGCACATCACATCCCCGTGGGACCCACGAACACGCGCCGCGGCAATTGCCATGACGGAGGAAGTGGGGACCGCCGCCGCCCAGCGGCGCTCCACATCCAGCGGCGGCGCCTAAAAAAGACGCGCCCACGGCGGGGGTAAAATAGGGGTTTCCTTCTCCACGAAGGAGCCGGGCGGCAACCCACTTACGGTCGAGGTTCACGGGTGGCCCATCTAAGGGTTCGACGGACCACCTCGGGCAACAGAGTCGGGGGCAGCTCGGACGGCCTCATACCGGCCTGGCCCCGCGCAGCGGGGCGATCCCTGCAGCATCCGAGGCCGGCATGGCAGCCGGAGCGGGGGGATCCCGCGTGGGAGACCACCGAGCCCTCGGGACCCGGCGGACGGGACCCGAGCCCTGCCTCGAGCACACCGTGCGCAGGCTCTTATGAACCGCGCCTCGGGCCCGGCCAACCCCTAACGAACGGGGCACAGGCGGTTCACTTGGATCCACCCGTTAACAGCTCACCGGATCTAGTCGTGTTCGACACTCGTCGACGATAGCACGACGAAGTCCACCCTCCTCCCTACGGAAGGGAAGGCGAGGTGCATAAAAAACCTGGCATTTGAGTACCAATTGGGTTCCCCTCGTCACTACGAGGGGCTCGGGGCTTCCCAACGCCGCGAACCAATTCGGGAAAATGCCCCGAAAACCAGCCGAACCCCGGGACGAGCCAACGGGCGGGGGGCTCGGGCAAAGACGGGACCGTCTGTCCACCAAAACACGCACAAGCCCTCGGACGAGTGCCCTCACTCTTCTGAGGCCTCGGGGGCTACACCCGGCGGGTGTGCTCGCGCGCCCCTGCCGGAGAGCACAACTCTCGAAATAAGCCCCAAAACCACGCCGAGCGAGCTAAAGTACAAACCCTCGAAGGAGTCCCCCAAACTCCTCCGAGGCCTCGGGGGCTACACCCGTCGGGTGCTTCGCGCGCACCCTGCGGAAAGTGTCGATGACAACCGAGAACGCCGCGACCTCGGCCTCCGAACGAGTGCTCCCACTCCTTCAGAGGCTCGGGGGCTACTGTCGGGGACCAAAATAAGGGCCCCTTAAGGAAAGCCCAACAAACGCAAACCTCGGCCCAGCAGGCCTTCCATTCCACTATCTAAGCCCACAAAGATGGGGGGCGGCGCCGCGACCCACGGCCCATCCGAGCCTACCCCGCTAAGGGGCTCGGACGAGCGCCGATTCTCCGCCTCGCCCGAGCCCCAAGACTGGGGCCTCGGGACGAGCCTCCTCTCTCCGTCCCACCCGAGCCCCCGGCGTCGGGGCCTCGGGGACGAGCCTCAAATTCCGTCCCGCCCGAGCCCCCCGGCGACCAGGCCTCGGACCGGACGCGCCGCTCGGAGTCAAAGCCGTACCAACGACTCGATGTACAACCACCGCCGCTTATCCATAGCCCGTGTCAGGAGCACGCCCTGCCTCGGCAGGGGATGGGCATCGCCCCCGTCACGGCCCACGCCGGTGGTCATGCTTACGAAACCTCCACAGTGAAGGCCACGCCCGCCACTGTGATGCACTGTTCTGCCTAACCTCTCTGACAGGTCCCATCGACGGAACTCCTGGACGCCGTCCACCATGCCAAAGACCCACGACAGCCGACGTCACCCCCCGTGCGGGAGTGAACCGGACACCCATTCCGGTCAACCAACAGTCCACCCCGTGAGTCTTGAGCACGGGATGGGCGGCCGCTGCGCCGCGGCGACCGTCGCGGCTTCTCCACCTGCTCCAAATGCGGCGACAAGCTCCGAGGCTTCCCGAGCCTCGGCCTCCAGCGGGTCAAAGCTACAGGGGCTCGGCGCCCCATCCATCGCGCTCCACCAACTCCAACAGGGACATCCGTCATTCTGGACAACAGGGACGAAGAGGCGACGTCGCGCTGCCTCGTCGCGGTCCAGGACAGCCTGCCCACTCCGGAGCCTCGGATGAGTGAGGACAGAAGCCCATGACCCAGCCACGAGCACGACCATCTCTTGTAAGGCCCTACCTTCCCCTTGTGGCTATAAAAGGGGAAGGCAGGGGCCCGTAGACAACGGGTACACACGCAAGCCCGATATTGGCACCTCACTCAATCACCACGAGACTTGGGACCTCGTCCCTCTCTCACATAGCTTGTACACCCTACCTACGATCACCTCGGTGCAGGATAATACAAGATCTCCACCCCTCACTGGACGTAGGGCCTTCTCTAGCCCGAACCAGTATAAACCCTTGTGTTCATCTTGCACACCATCCGGAGTTGGGAGCACGCACCATAAATTCACTCGTTGGTGCTAGGACCTCCAGTTCTAGCACCGACAGGCGGCATCGATGAGCGCGGGCCACGACAGAGAGGCGGCGTCGAGTCACGAGCGCAAGCCACGACGGAGAGGCAGTGTCGAGTCGCGAGGGTGGGCTGCAATGACGTCGAGTCACGCGCGTGCGCCGAGGGCGCAGGCCCTCCATGGCTCCTCTATGGCTTCATGTTTACTAGCACGCTAGAGACGGAGAAGAGAGACATAGATGCGGAGGTCGAGTGCTGAGCGGCCACGTACCGAGAGGGTCACATGTGTGAGGAGAAAAAAGAGAGGATAAAAAAATTGAATGTACCAACCCACGTGGCTGCATCTCCTCTGACGGCGTCGAACTCAAGTCCATCGGGCACCACTGCCGACTGCCCGACTGCACACGGTTCCATCTCCTTCGGTGACGGCGAATTGGGAGGGAGCTCAAAGGCTTCACGTGGCACACAACCGCTACAACTCCGCCGGCCTCGCCGAACTCCGAACACCCAGCAGCAGGAAGCAGCACATCTCTAGGACGAGTAGGAGATGAGGAGAGAACTGACCCAGATGCGGGACGAGCAGGAGATGAGAAGAGAGGACTATAGGGCACTGGCGAAGGAATACATAAGCTGATGGTTGTATTTTAGAAATTGTTCTTATTTTAAAATTGATTGATATTGGACGGTCCTTAGAGATTATATATTAATTATTTTTTCTAATTAATTTTAGACTCGCTACTGTTTTATTTATTTTTCTTATGGTTACCCAAAGATTGGTTCATACAAAATACCTTCGATCATCTATTTTTTTACATGTACTTCTATCATATTTGTGTGTTATTTCTGTTTCTGCGTTACTATATTCCTACATTCCAAATGGGCCTCTAAAAGAAAGTAAAGAATAAAACAAGAAAAATAAATAATGAAAAAAAAAAATTATCAATATTTTTTATTAGAAAGAACTGTCTTATCAAACATCTCACCAAAACAGCTTTAACTTCACAAGTTGAATCGTACGTGGAGCCAAAGCTAAAAAACTGTTACCAAACGAGCTCTAAATATTTAAAGCAGGTTTGTTGGTGCCTTGGTGGTTCCACGTTTTTTTCGAAAAAATAACAACGATGCTTGTGCTTCTATGTATTCATGTGAAAAACAACAAAATGTATTTCAAGATCAAAAGAAATTCTGTGAAATTGATGGATAGCACACAATGATACAATTTAGAGGTGCTTCACTTCTAGCTCCTTCGTGGGAGCCGGAGCCCTTTTTTGAAGGAGAGATAGAATCATTTGGCTCTTTCTGTTTTGATTATGAATAATTCATTTAAAGCTTGTTTGTTCAAAATGGTGCATTCTTTGAATAGTCATGTATTACGGTAAAGCTTCAATGCTTGTGCTAGCCTCTAAAATCTATCTCATGGACCCACAACAAATTTATTCAGGATTATGCTTTTGCAATATTCATAAAAATAGTTTTGATAATTTATCAGTTTATTTTGACAAAAGAGATCCATATATATAATTATTAGTTTTCTAAATTAATATTTTTTCTCCCGTTGCAACACGACCATATTTGCTAGTCTTTGGATAATGTAGAATAAAGAAAAGGAATAGAAAAAAAAACAGAAATAGGATCAATCTAGAAAATAAGATTAGATGGGATTGGATAGTAGTTTACTTGAGATGCAAGTCTATCTAGGCTTATATATAAATATAGAAGTATTATAATCATTTAAGGTTAAGAAAGAATAGTCTTAGGGTTTCCCTATCCCCCCTCTCTTTGCACAACCTCTCCTCTTCCTGCTTTCTCTGCCTGACGCCATAGCCTCCTCCCTCAGCCTTAGTCGCCACCACTAGGAGGCACCTGAGGGCTGGTTACACTTGGTATCGAAGACCAGACGATCCATGACTTCCATCATTGTCCAAATGCAGCAGTTGCTTTAGGACTTCACCAACATTCTATGTAAGAACTTTGACTATGCATCTGCAAGTTTGTAAACTCAACTCATGCCCGCACGCCATCGAGCAGGCACGCACCCATAGCAATAATATAGCCATCACCAGCGTCCAAGCTAGATTGGATAAGGAAGCCTCCATCAACAACCTTCAAGCGTAGACCAAGCAAGTCATGGTCACCGTCGGCAACTCCTTCCTCAAGAACAAGATGGAGGAACCCCACTCCTCCAACACTCCAACAATCATCATGGAGGTGTCGAACCTGTTCATGACACCACTAGCACCGCAGCCACCACTATCACCACTCGTCCCTCTAGGCCCACTGCCAATCGCGTGGCTGTTCAGCTGCCCTAGTTTCCTTCAATCGGCCACCAGCTGCCAACACAGTAAGTGCCTATACCAAGAAGGCAACAGGTCTTTGCCCCATCGGCAACACCAGCGTCATCTCCACTAGCAATCCATCACGACTCGACTAACAATCCCTACGTGCAACGGTTCAACAGATCCACTATTGTGGCTCGCTGGACTGCAACTCCTCTTCAAGCTGCACTATGTACCTGGAGATCAACAAGCTCGGTATGCTGCTTTTCATCTAACAAATGCAGCACAACTCCTAGTACATCTGCTCCATGAAGGATGCACCAATGTCCAAGTGGGAGCTCTTCACCTGAGGCGTTCGATGCAACTTCAGTCCACCCCATCTGCCAGGACATGCCCACCAATCTCACACCCCATAGGCACACCGGCACTGTAATGACTACATCAACAATTTCACAATGTATTTGCTACATGTCGATATCACTAGCGAGCTTTGCTTCATCAAGTTAACCTCTTCATCACCGGCCTACAAGATGCGCTCTAGACCGCAGCCAAGCATCACCCATGGGATATGGAAACGACCATTGACCTCGCACGTGCACAAGAGCATATCACGCCTACCACCACCTACGCCTCACGAGCCATCCTTGACTAGGTGACTACACATCAAAGCGAGAAGCTGACACCCCATGAGGCAAGATGGAGAGCGATTTGGCATGACGCCCTACGACAATGACTCCAACACCCTAGAATGCCCGACAAAGGTGCTCCTTCCATGGGTTAGCTACAACACCAAAGCGACCACGCACGTCGATGCCACCCTCGCACTGCGTATCCGCCACCACAGACAAGCTCTTACTCTAGATAATCTGTTGGAACCGAACACCCGGCGGCGTCGCGCACCGACAGGTGGTGACATGGCGACTAGAACCCTAAGCCAAAGCGAGACGCGAGAGCACGACAAAGACAGGGAAGATATTCATCGCGAATCGCGCGCAGCTTTCATTCGATGCATTCCTTGTTAATAACTTGGCCTTTGATCCGCAATCCCGCCACAATCAAGTAGCTGCACGGTGTGACTCATTCCACGGCCACCCGTGCGACATGCACGGCGCACTTCGCCGTGGTGGGATAGGCCTTATGACGCGGTCGAGGCATGCCCACGCCGCATGACTCCGTGGCACCCCAGATTCTACGCTTACATCAAGAGTTTGTAATAGAAAAACTAAACTCTACTAATGCACCTATATGCTGAACATAATATGACACGATTACAAGATGAAAATATGCAACAAATCACCCCCTTCATCTTGTCACGACCCCGACGACTCCCACCTGCCTCCTCATTTCGCAAACCTGATCCCGCCAAGTGGTTTTGTCGAGAATCGGCCCGGTGACTACCAAGTACTCACATGTTCAACATCAACCACACCATCGGCAATAGCTTCTACGATATAATGATATCTTGTGTCGATGTGCTTGGTCCTCTCATGATGTACAGGATTTCTGCTGAGCTCTTCTGCAAATTTGCTATCGATCATCAACTTGAATTTTCTCACATGACTGCAAGTTAGATCAGCAAGCAATCTGCTCAACTAGACTCCCCGACAGGCCCCTATGGCAGCTGCAATGTACTCGAGACTCACAAGATGTAGTGACACCACCTTACTGTTTTACGTGAGCTCCAAGTCACAACACTTGTCACCAAGAAAGAAAACAACACCGGTGGTGCTTTTCCTCTTCTCTAAATCTCAAAGCATGGTCCTTTGTCGGTGTAGCCAAAGAACTCATCGATGCCCCTTTGACAAATTTGCAACCCAGTTTTGTTGTCGAGAAACATACCTTATGATCCTCTTGATAGCTCCCCAATGTTCAGAGTTTGGTGACTCCATAAATCTGTGACCCTCCCCACCGAGAAGGCTAGATCTGGTCTCGAAGTTCACCAAATACACGAGGCTACCAACAATGCTTCTGTACCTAGTTGCATTTGACACTAGTTCAGGTTTTCCGGGTAACAACTTTGTATGCTATTCCATAGGAGTGTCAACAGGGTTGCACCCTTTCATTCCTGCCAGCTCAACTATCTTTTCAGCATAAGCACTTTGACAAATGGTGATTTCACATGGCTTCTGTTTCACTTCTAGTCCTAAATAGTAACTGAGTAAGCCAAGATCACTCATATTGAAGCTGTTTTTCATCTGTTGCTTGAATGCTGTAATCACATTACAGTTTGGCCCACAGATGATTAGATCATCCACATATACTCCTACAAGAAGTAGTGATCTGCCTGAACCTCTTTTATAGACAGCATTCTCCTCTTTGCTTTTGACAAAGCCCAACTTGTATAGCTCCTGATCAAGTCTGGCATTCCAGGCCCTAGGGGCCTGTTTGAGGCCATACAGTGCCTTCTTGAGTCTGAGAACCTTGTGGCTTGCTTTAGGATCTGAGAACCCAGGTGGTTGCTGCACACATACCTCCTCTTGGAGCTCTTCATTTAGAAAAGCAGACTTGACATCCATGTGATGTACCTCCCACTCCCCTCGTGCTGCTAGAGCCAGTAGTAGCCTCACTGTTTGCAGCCTTACAACATGAGCAAAAACTTCATCATAGTCCACCCCCTGAATTTGTGCATACCCTTTTGCAACAAGTCTTGCTTTGTGCTTGACAATCTTGCCTGCAGGATCTCTCTTCACCTTAAACACCCACTTCAAGCCAATGGCCTTGTGGTTCTTTGGTAACTCAGTCATCACCCAAGTTTTGTTCTGAATAATGGACTGCATTTCTGCCTCCATTGCCTCCTTCCAGTGTTCTTCTCCAAGAGCTTGCTCAACATTTGTTGGTTCATCAGCTGCCAACATACACACACCACTATACTCGAAATCACTCAATACATCTGTGGAGTCATATAGATCTGTCAGAGTTCTGAACCTGACGGGACATCCTTCTGCATCTTCAGAGTGCTGACTTGGTGGTGTTGCCCAACCTTGATTCTGAGTAAGTGTTGGTTCAGGTGTGTTTGGAGAGTTCAGATTTGCGTGGTCATCACCAACTACTCCATCATTCACATTCCATCAGACCCAGCTGCTGTTGTCGGATTTCTTCAGGTAGCTCATACTCAACAGTAAAGGTTCCTGATTGTTGTGCTGCATTGCTGCCACCTTCTTCCCAGTTCTAGGGTTGATCCTCTTGAAATATCACATCCCTGCTCACCACCAACTTGGAGGTGGAGGGATCATAGAATCTATACCCTTTAGTTCTGTCTCATAGCCAATAAATATCATTTTCCTTGACCTATCGACAGTTTGTTCAGATTAGGGGGCCGACTTGACTTCACATTGGCAAGTACACCCAAAAATTTTTAGATGACTCACTAGGTTTTCTCCCATGCCATGCCTCAAATGGAGTCTTGCTGTCTAGACTCTTGGTGGGAGCCCTATTCAGTACATAGACAGCAATGCACACTGCCTCACCCCAGAAACTGGATGGAACCTGCATTGCTTTCATCGTGCATCTGGCCATCTCAACCACTGTTTGGTTCCTCCTCTCTACCACCCCATTCTGTTGAGGTGAGTAAGGAGTGGTTGTATAGTGCTTGATTCCACCCTCGTTGCAGAAGACTGTGAACATGCTAGAGAGGAATTCCCCCCGTTAGTTCTCAAAGCCTTGAGTTTTCCATCAGATTCAACCTCAGCTCTGGTTTTGATTTTCTTAAAGTATTCCAAAGCTTGATCTTTTGTCTTGAGCAATTCTATCCACATATACCTGCTAAAGTCATCAACTACTAGCAGAAAGTAAGATGCACACCCAAGGATTTAGGAGTAATTTGCCCACACAAGTCTGCATGTACCAACTCAAGTCCCTTTTCTGCTCTATATTTTGAGGCTTGGGAAAAAGGTTGTCTGTGCTGTTTGCCTATCACACACCCATCACATATCTTATCCACCCTTCTAACAGTCTGCATACCATCAACCATCTTCTTTGCACTCAAATCATTTAATGCCTTAAAATTTAAATGTCCATACCTAGCATGCCACTTCCAAGACACATCATCTGAATGTGCAAGTAGACAGACTGGTGGTGTTAACTGAAATTTTGCAAGGTACAACCTATTTGTAGTTCTAGGTGCAGATATCAATAGTGTCCCAAGTTGGTCAAACACACACACAATTTACCATTTCCCAGAGTCACCATGAAACCTTTTTCTTCTAACTGACCAAGGCTAAGGCTTCTCAATTTTGGAATGTAATAAACTTTGGTCAGTACCTTATGAGCATTCTGACGATCCTGCATCACCTTGGACCCAATGCCTTCAATGTCGACACAGAGCCATCACCAAAACGGATTGTTCCTCGCACAGATTCATCTATCTGTGTCAGTGCTGACCTGGTGCCTGTCATGTGATTGCTAGCACCAGTGTCAAGCACTCACACACCTTCTAGCACATCAATACGAACCACTTTCTCCGTCAGGTGCACTGTCTGTGCACGGCGCCGACATTGCACGTCACCAGCACCAGTGCCCCCCTCTGCGCTGCTGATCGCCACATTGGCCTCAGGGTGCGCGTTCTACTTCTTCTCCTTCTTAGGACGTTTGCAGTCCTGTTCCCGGTGCCCGTAAATGTTGCAGTTACGGCATCGTCCTTTCCTCCGCGGCGTGCCCATGGACGTCAATCTAACGCCTCCGGGGTTGGCACCATCAGGCTTCGCCGACGCTTTGTTCTTGCTACCGTTGCCGCTCTGGCCGCCATCAGACCCGCCACAGCTCGAGTTCCCGCTGCCTTCCTTTGGACCCTGGTTGACGCGGTGCTTATGCTTCTCTAACCAGTCCTCTTCAGCGAGCATGAGACGGCCCGTCTTGTCGACAATTTGCTCCACCTTGGAATCAAAGCGTTCTTTCTGCGGCCGCGACCGGCCCCCCACGAGCTCCTCCATTTGCATCTTCTTCATGTCGCAGAACATCTCAATTGAGACAATCACTGGTGCAAAATGAGGAGGGGCCACGCGTAGGAGCTTCTTGGTCACGCGTGATTCCTCCACCCTTTCCCCCAGGGTTCTGAGTTCTGCGGCCGATTTGAGATCCTCATCCCAAAATCATCAATGGACTCGCCCTCCTTGAACCTTATGTTCTCGAACTCTTCAAGCAGCTTCTGGGCCTTCACCTCCCGCTTTTGATCAAGACCGAGGCGCATTTTCTCCATGGCTTCCCACGCCTCCTTCACAGACTTCTTACGCCCCGGCATTTGCCACATGTCGCGCGCACGAAAGCGGAGGAGTGCCGCCATCGCTTGGCGATCTTGCGCGCTTCACATTGGTGCTGGATTGATCACATGCCGGATCTCCAATGCCTCGCATTGCATTGCATGATCATCACCCACTCGGCGTAGTTGGATCGCTCGAGCATTGGCCACACCAGGGAGCTTTCCTTCACGCCGGATCCGGATGCGGAGCCTGACGATCCGTCACCCGTCATATCCTTCTTTTCCTTCTTCGGCTTCCTTGGAACTACATACTTCTTCTTTGGTGGTTCTCGTGGTGGGCTTATCGACCCACTATAGAACATAAACTAGGCTCTGATGCCAATTTGTTGGAACCGGAACACCCCGGCGACGTCGCAGCACCGGCAGTTGGTGACCGCAGCGACTAGAACCCTAAGCCAAAGCGAGAACGCGAGAGCACGACAAAGATAGGAAGATATTCACTGCAACTTGCGCAGCTTCTGTTCGATGCATTCCTTGTTAATAACTTGGCATTTGATCCGCAATCCCCACCATGATCAAGTAGCTACACGGTGTGACTCATTCATGACCACCCGTGAGACATGCACGGCGCACTCGCCGTGGCGGGATAGGCCTTATGACGCGGTCCAGGCGTGCCCACGTGCATGACTCCGTGGCACCCCAGATTCTACGCTTACATCAAGAGTTTGTAACAGAAAAACTAAACTCTACTAATGCACCTATATGCTGAACATAATATGCATGACACGATTACAAGATGAAAATATGCAACAATCTCTGCCACCATCGAAGTCCATGCAGCGGCACCAACTTGGTTGCTCCAACACGACATCATTCGCTACAATGACCGCTACTACATACTAGTGACTTCTCCACTATTGCAGGACCTTGCTGGAATCACTTGGAGCTACATCTCCCCATCTCCCGCATTTGGCTTTCACACATCTACATCTACGCACACCGACAAGTTAAGCCTTTTTGTAAAGTATCCTACAACTAGAGGACTAGCCCCAACGCATACTACCATCAGCAACAATCATCTTTTTTAACAACAACGACCAACAATTCCTATCCATCGAGGAAACCTACATAAGAAGGCAACACATGGATGGCCACCTACTCATCTCTCTAGCCAATTACAAAGCAGACGACCTTCTCTTTGGCACCCTGCACTTCACCACACCACCGTCCATCACAGCGATAGGCGCATCACAGGCAAGCCAATGCAAGGCAGGTACACATGTTTTCACGGCCCCCAAGGATCATGTTGGTGCTCCATTTCACCAAAATCCTCCTCGATGCCACTTAGCTATCGCACGCCACGCCCATGGACTAATAGTGGACTCAGGAACGTACAACTACTACACCTCTGGCTATTTTGACTCCTACCACTTCTACATGAGGTTTTCACCAACATCAACCTTGACCAGATCCATGACACTCTGGCATCTCTTTTTTCAGATCGAGGACATACCTTGGGGTAGTAGACTTCTAGCCAACCGTGCCACTACTGGACCATAATTTAGAGCGAGGACGTGCTGATCGGAGAGGAAGAGAGGAGACATGTCATGCATCTAATATAAGGTCCAAGGGAAGGGGATACAAGCTAGGAAGGGCCCAAGCCGATCACACCTTGGCCAATCGTGGCATCAATGGGGGTGCACCCAGGGGTGGGTCGGCAGCCTTCCACCACGACGGTGCCCATATCCTGAAGAATCTAGAATAAAAGAAAGGAATAGTAAACAATAGAAATAGGATCAATCTAAGAAATTAGATTAGATGGGATTTGAATGTACTTTACTTGAGATGTAAGTCTATCAGAAACTATAAATATAGAAGTATTATAATCATCTAAGGTTAAGAAAGAATAGCCTCAAGCTTTCCCTATCCCTTTCTCTCTCTGCGCAGCCTCTTGTTTCCCTGCCGCCACCCCGCCCCTCCTTTGCCTGACGCCCCAGCCCCCTCTCTCAGCCCTAGCCGGCACTACCAGGAGGCCCCTTCCAAGAGGACTGTTACACAAACATTAATATAAAATGTTATTGAAAAACAACCTTCATAGATTTTTTTCATGTCATAACACATAGAACAATTTACTCATAAATATATCATAACTTTAATTTTCATAATATTCATGTGTTGGTAGAATTAAATATTGAGTTCCATAAATTCATTTAAGGACCCATAAAAACATCATAATATATAATTAAATTCGGCAAGGAGTTAGTTGTCGTCATTTTTAGAATTAGTTTGTCCATTTGTGGTTTGGATGTGAAAGCCCTCATTGAGGATTACAATGGTATATACATACATTCTGCATATATATTTATTTCATTAGATTGCATGACAAACTGCTAAGTTGAGTTAGGTTGTAATAGTAATTATTTATGATCTATATTATTTTGATTTGATTGAGGGTCTGATTGGTTGATTTGCTAAAATTTGCCCGTCAAAGATTTGGCAAGCCATGATTTTGTCTAGTGATTGGTTGGCTACCAAAATTTGCCAACTATTCACATTTGGCTTGCCAAATCTTTGGTAACTTTTTGCCTAAGATTTGGTTTGTCAAATTATTGGTATGGCAAATTTTGGTTAACGACCAATCAAGCTCTGAATAGCAAAGTGCTAAGCCAATTTAGTTTCTAAATAATAATGATTTCTAAACATAATTAAATCAATAATTTAGTGATGGGAATGTTTGTTATTAGGATGGAAGTTTTTTATATAATATAAGAAAAGATGTGGAAAAATGACGGAGGAGAAATTGAACGATCATGATGGATGCAGGCAACAGAAATCAATGAGAAAACATATGAAAGATGCAAAAGAAAAGGAAAGGACATGGGAGATCTATATTTTAATTCACAATTGAAAAAGGGCATGAAAAAATTAGAAAAAATATTCAATATTTTAATTCATGGTTAATCAGTCGGATTATAAATTGATCCCATGCAGATTTTTAATTAAAAAGATTTTTACTAATTAAAATGATATCAATAACTTGGTGGTTAGGATCTCCAATGTTATAGGAGTATTTATTTTTTAATATTTGTCCATAAAAGATAGAAGAAATCAGTGTGGGAGACCATATGGACGAAGTGGATTGAAAAAAGTAGAAGTGAAAAATCAATACATAAGGCCAAATGGATGAAGCACACTAGAGGGGAAAAAAAGAAAAACTAGTGCGAAAAGCCCAACGGACGAAGCGGATCAGAAGGAAAAAAAGGGAAATTAGAGAATGGATGAAGACCATCAAATGATGGTGACCGAAAAAATTCCAAAAATTAACCGGAAACTGAAAATCCAAAATCAGAGCGGAGAAACTGGAACTTGCATGATGCAGATCCATCAGTGGCGGAGGGAAGGGGGGCTGAGGGGGGCTTGGCACCCCCCAACCTTCCCACACCTTCCCTAATATACCTTGTAAATTAGTTGCTTAATTATCTAATTAGCTAGTTAGTGATACTATTTGTACTATAGTTTTTTTGGTTCTCTGCCTTATATTGATCTCTAATTAATAGTGTCTTATATAAATAAAAATTAGGTTTATTTAATATTTTCACCATATCTTTTATTTTTATTATGGCCTGTCAAACATAGTTTCTCCCTATAGCACACACTCTAATAGCTAGTTAATTGAAAATCAGTTATTTTAATTGTTTAGTCTATGTTACTGTCATTGTTGGTCAAAACAATCATCTATTGGAACGACCATTTTACCCATTTAAGTGATTGTGTTTGTTCGAGGCTAAACGACAAGTGACCAATTGTTTGCACTTAACATTAAGGAGATAGTGCTAATTAATTTTGCATGTTTATCTAGTTGCTACTACCCCGAAACTTTTGTGGCCAATGAATTAGATTCGATAATCGATCGAATGAAAGGTTAGAGGCATGATACTAATTAATTTCCCTTTATTTTTTATTTTTGCTTTCTTTATATGATAAGAAAAAATTAATTTAGATGCTACGTATATATTTATCATGTATATATTTTGACACGCATGACTGTCGCCAGTTTGCATCCCCCCCAAGTCCAAATCCTGGCGAGCGCCGCGCAATGTGGTTTTGGATCTTCTCCGCGAGGTCAACATCCTCACCACCCTCGCCGCCGAGTGCCTCAAGTCCGGGCGGCTGCCGGACTCTCGGTCTGCGCTACTCGATGCCATCTGCCGCCGGGTCGTCCTAGAGGGAGAATCCCACAGCCGGCGACGTCAACAAGAAGGTGCGGAACCTCATGACCAGGTTCAAGAAGGTGATGGCCTCTGATGGCCCGAGCAGTGAGCTCCGTGACAGGAAGCTCTACGACCTGTCCAGCAAGGTCTGGCCGGAGCTCCTCCTGCCGATTGTGACCATTTCGTTCTCTTCTTCCTCACATGGAACCTAGTTTATTGCTTGGCACTGACACTGATTATGGCGATCGATCAGGGAGCTAGGCCTAGATCGATGGTTTCAGCACTTCTGTTGATGCTACCTACCTACTAGTAGCTAGCAGATTTCAACACTAATATGTTCAGTAAGAACTAGTTCAAGCATCAGGCTAAGCAACCTGTATAGTATAGTTATTAGATAGATGTTGGCCTAATTTCGATACTTCTGTTCGTTAGTCTAGGCGTCAGGCTAAGCTACCAGCATTATAGATGTTGGCCTACTGTCAGCAGTTTCTGTCTTTGTCATTAGTTGTTGCTTAAGGAGTGGCAGCTAGTTTAAGCACCTCTTGCAATTAAAAGGACCATAATATATATAAATGTAACCTGCCGATCAACTTGCCATCGTTTCAATCATTTTATCTTAATTTTAGTTTTAAACAAATCACCAATTTGGTTTCTCTTCCATAGCTGAATTTGCCTGGAATCCGAATATACAGGAACCTACCGATTCCCTAAATGGATCAATCAGAGCAAACCAGCAATTTTCTAACTGAATATATAACCAGAGGATAAATATTGCAATGGTTTCAAGTTTCAACAACTCTTTTCTTCAACTAAGAACCTTGATATAGTTATTGCTAATTCTGATCATGCAACCGCTATAATCTGAATTGTCTGAAGTCCAAAGGTCTGACAACAACAAAAAAAGCTACAGCCAAATCATCTGAAGTAAACCCAAAGGACTGACAAAAACTAGGCACTTCTACCAGGTCCGTTATCCAAGCTGGTAGTTCTTACAGTTGAGATTATCTGGTGGCCAAAAGACAGAATATACTTCCAGTACTTTCTAGCACAAAAGTAAAACCAGCAGAGGACTGACAATAAGAAAAGCTAGGCATCTGCAGCTGTTAACACTGGATTTTGGTAAAGGTCAATGACAGGTGGGCCGATTCGGCAAGGTATATGAGAAAGCAGGAATTCAACGCGTTCGGCAAATGGGTGTGCGGTCGGCTAACTTTGAGCTATTCGGCAAGCGTATATACGACTGGCTCTGGGTCGTTCGGCAAGCGGTCACGCGTGCGGTTATCTTCAAACACAATAGCTCTATTCGGGAAGCAAGGTGACTGACTTTAAAGGAAAGAAACGTGACGATTCCGAGAAGAATAAAGATGACGGCTTTGTGCTTGCCTAAATATCTTTGTAATCGTATTTGTTTAGGACTTATGTTTATCCAGGGTATAAATATAAACCCTCGACCATTGTAAAATATTCACAATCAAATCAACACAACCGGCCCCGTGCCAAGTTTCGAGTCCCTTTTGTCGTGTCGTCGAGTTCTTCGAGAGGAGTCATCGATCCGTTGACCTCCGTAAGTTCCGGCAACCTTGCTATCATGTCTAGTATCATGCGGTGGATTTAGACGTTGATGCAAGTAGTCTTGTTCGTCTCATTTGGATGGCCATGCGGCAGCGCCCGCTTGATGATCGGGAAGTCTTTGCTTATGCTTTGTTTATCTCGACTAGATGGCCATGCGGCAGGCGTCCGCTTGATAGCTTAGCAAGGCAAGATAGTTATCAGGTTTTTGGTTTATGCTTTGTTTATCTCGACTAGATGGCCGTCCGGCAGGCGTCCGCTTGATAGCTTAGCGAAGCAAGGATTAGTTATCGGCTCTATTAGATTTGGCAAGATCTAGTAGATTCATTAAGTTACCACGTGTTGCATGTGTTTAGTGCTTTTAAATTATTTGTAACACTTTTTTGCCCGATCTAGATTGATTAGTTTCGGCTCTACACTTTTATAGATCTATTCGCTCTTTAACGTTCTTATTCTTTTATTGTCATGATAAATAGATCATATGCTCAAGTGGCGAATTAGATCAATCTAGATTGTTACATGTTGCGGGTTCTTGCACGTTAGAAACGTTTAGATCTTGATAGGATTGAGTGTCGTGCGGCGGATGCAAGTTCTTGATGGGTTTACTCGTGATAGTTTGTTAGTTCCTTCTTCATGGACCCCGAAATTTGAATTGCCGAGCTTGGTTATGCTTCAACTTGTAGTTAATTTTCACTTGTTCAAACATGTCTTCTCATGCATGCGTATTCGGCAATCAATGCTTTACGTGTTTTGTCTTCATATTAGCCAAATGAATCACATGCATAATTGGCGGGCGACTTCTATAGCTGTATGTCGTCGTGAAAGTGGCTTCGGGGCCGTATATACGGAGGCGTGCGGTCTCATCCGCACGTTCGATTTTATATTTAACAATCTTTTGTCCCTTGTCGGTTTTCAGGTCAAACCGACCGCGCACGCTCCGGATCTCCAAACCGTGCGGCTGTCCGATTGAAGCCACGCTTTTCGACTTGGCGTGTGTGTGAGGCACGGAGAATCACGTTTCGTGTCAACACACTTTTTTGGCACGCCCGGTGGGACAACGTTGCTCAAGATGTGCGAAATCAGCAACAATCACATTCCGGATGTGACTTTGGATGAACTGCGCTGAAGATGTAAGAGAGTTGGTGCAACAAGCATGTAATCGGTTTCAGCAGAAGTGTTTGATGTCCTTCTCCAAGAACAAGAGCAATAAGATCATCCAAAAGCAATCGTTGCCAAGGGTTCTTCTTCCGCATCGGTCGATTACACCCGAAGAAGAAGCTCAAAAGGTGTCGGAGTTGGTTCACAAAGCTTTGGGAGAAACTATTACAAATCATAATACTGACCTTCTTGAACACTTTTCGTGCTATCATGGTTAGTACCTTCGCCCAACGGTGATAAGTATTTTGAGGAGAATGCAGGCCCAATTCGTGGACCAACGCTTTTCAATCCACCAAAATACCAAGAAAGGCCTGAGGGAGGTGAAGGAGCATCCGGTTCAAATAAAGATGGACTAATCCCTAATGAAAAACAGCGACCTCCTACTTATGGTCAGGTAACATTTGGTACGACAGAAGATGTACCACAATCGCTTTCAAGGTATCTCCGGCATCAAAGCGGGCTGCGAGAAAAACATGTATGGAGATGGATACCAAGAATTTCTTGATTACATTTGCTCTAGATGCTCTGCCGAATCCAGGATACGAGGAGCGCATCGGGGAATACCTTACGGAAGACAGACACGTGGAACCCGAAGTCGGATGTTGATATCATCATGCATAGGATGGCTGATATGATGCAGCATCAGTTCGGCCTAAAGCCAAAGAATCAATCCTATTCAATCCAGAATGGTACAATAGAGTCGCACTTCCTCTAAGGGTGAAACCTCCGACGGACTTGACCAAGTTTTCTGGTCAAGATGATACTAGCACCATGGAACATATCGGTCGGTACTTGATGCAACTTGGGGAAGCATCCACGGATGAAGCTTGGAGGATTCGGTATTTTCCCTTGTCCCTCACGGGGGCCAGCTTTCTCATGGTTTACCTCATTGCCGGCCCATTCCATTGGTACGTGGGCGGAGCTGGAGCAGAAGTTCCATGCGTACTTCTTCACCGGCACTAATGAAAAGAAGCTAGTCGACCTCATGAGTCTGAGACAGAGAGCTAATGAAATACCGCAGGAGTATCTTCGCAGATTTAGAGAGACCAAGAACCTTTGTTATTCATTGAACTTACGGATGATCGGTTGCTGGGATGGCGATAGCGAGCATGCAGCCGAATATCGAGAAAAGCTGTTCGGCATGGAATTTGATGATCTTGGTCAACTTTCACAACGACCGGCGCTATGAGTAATCAAGCTCGAGGGGTTCAAGAGAGACAACCGCTTCCAAAAGGGGAACATTGCTAGTGAAATGTATCAAAGTTTTCTGGAAGAAGCGAGATGAGTATGATGATGATGATGAGATAGCTGCGACTGAATTGACTTGGGCGAAGGAACCTACTCGGGTTAGCCGGCGTTGGTTGAGGCAACAAAAGGAAACTTATGACTTTGACGTCTCCAAATCAGACAAGCTCTTTGATTTGTTAGTAAGGGAAGGACGCATCAAAGCGCGGATGGACATCCTATCTTTGCGACCCGAGGGAGTGAAAGACAAGAAATATTGTGGCTATCATAATACTAATTCTCACTCCATCAATGATTGCCGGGTGTTCGGGGTTCGGATTCGAGAAGGCTATTCAAGAGGGACATCTGAAGTTTGATGGCAAAATGAAGGTTGATGGTCAGCCTTTCCCTCGAGAACATGATCTCTTTCTCCGTAAGTATGGTTTTGCAGATGATCCCAAAGGGAAAGGTAAGGTGAAGGTGTTAACCTCGACAGAGCAAAGAAGAACGGTCTTTGTCGACCCTAATCGCCAGATTACAAGCGAGGAGCTGAAGAGAAAGTTCGGTTCAAGAATAGCCGAACCGGAAAAGGTGAAACTTCTAAGCCTAGGGTTACATCACGTATTCTGCTAAACAAATGGCAAAGGCAACAAGAACGAGAGTACTATGAAGAGCAGAGGTTTATAGAAGAACGTCAGAGATACGAAGAAGAGGTATACCGCAGGGAGCAAGAAGAGCATATGAGAGAGATGGAGCGATCTCATTGGGGGTGTTCATTCTTTAAACATTGTTGGAATGAAGGCTTGAAGTTGCTGCTAGAAATAATTGCCCCGAATGCAGTGATCGGTATTTCGTGTACAGGCAATCTCGAGTCAACCGCCGTCCAATCCATGAAAGACTTGGAATATAATTTCGAGGACGATCGGCGCGTAAAATTAGATAGTTTTGAAAATCAGCAAAGAAAAAGGTTTGCAGATCAACGATGGACTCATCACAGGGGATACAATGGAAATCCTCATGAATACGTCTGGCAGAAAGGACAATGGTGTCCTCCGGGACTGAGGAAGAGTCAGAAAAGAAGAGTTCAGCGTTTGAGAAACAAAGAACTTGAGCAAGCCGATGCAGAGGAAAAACTGGCATGGCGCCCTAAGAAGAAACCTGACGAGCATGACCCGTCAGGTGAGGCATGCATGGCCTTCTTTCTCCCATCAGAATTCATAGCCTCCTAGAATCGGGATATCCAAAGAAGAAGTATACTCCGACTTGATGAAAGTGAGTTTCGAGGATTTGATGGCTCGGCTTGTATTGACACAACGGGCAACTTTCGACAAACCCAGCCAAACATCGCCATTTGAAACCACTTTATTTGAAAGGATATGTCAATGGCAAACCTCTGACCAAGATGTTTGTTGATGGAGGAGCTGCTATCAACATCATGCCATACACCACCTTCAGGAAGCTTGGAATGACAAGTGAAGATTTGTTGAAAACCGACATGATTCTCAGGGATTTCGCCGGTAATCCTTCTGACACTAGAGGAGCTGTACATGTTGAGCTGATGATTGGATCAAAGACTTTGATCACTACCTTCTTTGTCATTGATGGCAAGGGGGCATACAGTCTACTTCTGGGAAGGGACTGGATTCATGCCAATTGTTGCATTCCTTCAACCATGCACCGATTCTTATTCACCGGGTTGGAGATGACATTGAAGTCGTGCACGCCGATGATGATTACGTAAGTGTTCTTTGCTTCGAACACGCTTCATCGGGAATATGATGGCATTGATTGTTTCTCCCGGCAAAGTATGGGGAGAAGGTCACGTGAATGTCTTCAACAGAGATCAGCAGCCGATCCAAGCAGTCGGCTCTCATAGTAATTTTTAATGGGTAATCCAATCGATGGCAACAAAGGAAAACTGGGGCGAGGTTTTATGTCGGCCGACAAGCTAGAAGAAATAGATGTTGGTGATGGTACTAAACCAAGGCCGATGTACATTAGTGCAAGCTTGGACCCGGAGTACAAAACACAGTTGGTAGCCCTTTTAAAGGAATTCAAAGATTGTTTTGCTTGGGATTATACTGGAGATGCCGGATTAGATCGCTCTATTGTTGAACATCGGTTACCTATTAAGTCCGGTTATCGTCCTTACAAACAACCTCCACGAAGGATCTATAAAGAGGAGGTGTTGGCCGATGTGAAGAAAGAGATCGAAAGATTGTTGGAAGCAAATTTCATTCGGCCATGCGGTATGCGAGAATAGATTTCAAATATAGTTCCCGTATACAAGGAGAATGGAAAGATGAGGGTATGCATAGATTTCAGAAACCTTAATAAAGCTACTCCGATGGATGGATACCCAATGCCAGTTGCCGACTTGCTGGTAGATGCAGCAGCCGGGTATGAAGTTATCAGCTTTATGGATGGAAATGCTGGCTATAATCAGATCTTCATGGCAATAGAAGATATTTCAAAAACGGCTTTTAGATGCCCTGGTCACATTGGTTTATTTGAATGGATTGTAATGACGTTCGGGTTAAAGAATCTTTGGTGCAACTTATCAAAGAGCTATGAATTACATCTTTCATGAGTTGATCGGCAAGGTTGTGGAGATTTATATTGATGATGTGGTGGTCAAGTCTAGAAATCATAAAGAGCATTTAGCCGATTTGAAGAAGACTCTGGAATGCACTAGAAAACATGGTTTGAAAATGAATCCAAATAAATGTGCTTTCGGAGTATCGGCTGGTGAGTTTCTGGGATTTCTTGTCCATAAAGGAGGGATTGAAGTTGGAAAAAAGAGCATGGAAGCAATAGACAAGGTTGTCCCTCCAACTAATCTCACGGAGTTACAGTCACTGCTTGGCAAAATTAATTTTGTAAGAAGGTTTATATCCAATCTATCAGAAAGAGTCTTGCCTTTCTCTCCACTTCTGAAGCTCAAGAAAGATCAAAAGTTTGTATGGGGTGACGTACAACAAGAGGCTTTTGATGAAATCAAAGAATATATGAAGGCACCACTAGTCTTTGGTACCTCCACAACTTAACAAGCCTTTCAAATTGTACGTGGCGGCCGATAGTCTAACAATAGGGTCGGCCCTCATGCAAGAGTTTGAGGGAAAGGAGAGAGTAATAGCTTACCTTAGCCGAAAACTATTGGATCCAGAAACAAGATATTCGGCTACGGAGAAACTGTGCTTGTGTGTGTATTACTCATGTACCAAATTTCGGCACTACCTGTTAAATGCCGAATGTGTGGTAGTTTCTAGTTTTGATGTAATAAAGTATATGCTATCAATGCCAATTTTAAATGGAAGGATTGGCAAGTGGATTTTTGCTTTATCGGAGTTTGATTTAAGATATGAATCGGTAAAAGCAGTAAAGGGTCAAATTATTGCCGATTTTATTACACAACATCGTGATCTTTCTATTGAGATGATCAGCATTGTGCCCTGGGCTTTATTCTTCGATGGTTCATCCTGTTGCAAAGGTGGTGGTGCTGGTATTCTCTTAATTTCTCCACAGGGAGCAACTTTTGAATATGCTATTCCCATTGAATTTTATGTCACTAACAATCAAGCGGAGTATGAAGCATTGCTTAGAGGGCTTCGGCTTCTTATAGAAGTGAAAGCCGTTGCTGTTGAGATCTTTGGGGATTCTGAGCTAGTAATTAACCAATTAACTGGCCAATATGAATGCAAGAGTGATGTGTTGAGAAAATATTATGAAGAATGCTGGGAACTTTTGAAAAGCTTTCGGGTAGTAACTTTGCATCATATCCCTAGGGGGCACAATGAAGAAGCAAATAGGTTGGCTCAAACTGCCTCTGGATACCGTGAAAATCAAGAAGTCCTCACTATAGATGAAGATGTTTTGAATGCTGAGCAAGTGGTTGATGATTGGAGATGCGAAATCATCGAATATCTAAGAAATCCATCACGAGAGAGAGTTTCCGAAAGCTCAGGTATAAAGCCCTCAAATTCGTACTTCTTGATGATCACTTATACTACAAGTCTATAGATGGAGTATTGCTTAAATGTTTGAGTCAAGAAGAGGCTAGAAAGGTGATGTATGAGGTGCATGAAGGATTATGCGGTGCGCATCGGTCGGCTTACCGAATGAAGTGGATAATTCGGAGAACCGGTTATTTTTGGCCAACCATCTTTGGAGGATTGCTTTGAATATTATAAGGGATGTCACGATTGTCAAAAGTTCGGCAATATTCAAAAGGCTCCAGCATCTGCTATGAACCCAATAATCAAACCTTGGCCATTTAGAGGATGGGGCATAGATTTAATTGGTCAAATTCATCCTCCTTCTAGCAAAGGACATAAGTTTGTGCTCTTGGCCACGGATTATTTTACCAAGTGGGTCGAAGCTATTCCGTTGAAGAAAGTCACGTCAGAAAATATGATCAGTTTCGTTAAAGAGCATATAATTTGAGCATATAATTTATAGGTTTGGAATTCCTCAAACTATAACGACTGATCAAGGGACTCAGTTTACTTCTTCGGAGTTTTGTGACTTTGCTGAAGACATGGGAATTAAGTTATATAATTCTTCTCCTTATTATGCACAAGCCAATGGTCAAGCGAAGCATCAAATAAGATTATGATTAAGATCATTCAAAAGAAGATTGATGAGAAGCCAAAAAGATGGCATTTGGTTCTTAATGAAGCATTGTGGACTTACCGAATGGCTTGTCACGGATCGACTCAAACATCTCCCTATGAGTTAGTTTATGGGCATCATGCTGTGTTACCTTGGGAGTTGCGAACGGGTTCAAGACGAGTTATGTTACAAAAGGATTTGGAAAAAGGAGATTATACAAATTTGATGATGGATGAACTAGGGGATTTGCATCTGATTCATCTCAAGGCACTGGAAAACATTGAGAAAAACAAAGTACGTATTGCCAAATACTACAATAAGAGGGTCAAGATAAAGCAATTCACAGAAGGTGATCTGGTTTGGAAGACTATACTGCCAATTAGATCAAAAGACAGAGCATTCGGCAAGTGGTCTCCGAATTGGGAGGGACCCTTTCGGGTAGAAAGATGTGTGCCCGGCAATGCATATATTTTGAAGACTTTGTTGGGGGAAGAATTCGCCAGAGCTATCAATGGAAGATATCTTAAAAAATACTACCCTAGTGTCAAAGTTGGTTCATGAAGAGAATTTGAAATCAAACAGCCAATGAAACAACATCGCCTTTAGTGAAAAAATATGAAGTTGGTGAATAGCCGATACAATTCATGTCGCTTTTAGTCCAAAATATAATCGAATGATCTTATGTTGACTTCAACGCCTCGATTGGTTGGTTTATCGGGAAAAGAAAAAGATGGAGATCCTGGATGATACTGCTCAGTGGCGCGTCAAATCGTTTGTGGCGCAGGACTAAGATCCAATCGACTAAAGTGATATCACCGCATTCGGAAATCATTCAGAGCTGCTTCGATTCGGAAAGAATACTGAAGATATCTATCTGACAATCAACACAAGATCAAATGGACACATTTTTGAAAGATGATTTCAATATTCACAAAACAGTCCCTAATTACAAACTACTCCTGGAACAACTTATTGAGAACAGATTGGGGATTGGTGGATTCGGCAAGGGCGTGTGGCAGAACCTTCCAAATTATATGGCCCACAAGCACCGACATTGTCCCTAAGACCTCTGTCAGCCATACTTGTGTACCACATAACTTGAAAAGCCTGTCGGGTGAAACCCCGATGAAACCACGATCCGCCAAGATCGACTTCTTACAAGATATTGTAGTATTACAACCGTTTTTAATCAAATACAAATGAGTAGCGGAAGATTTACAAAACATATGACAACACTTGATCGAGTTTGATTAAACAAAACTTAACTGGATTTTGCGGAAGCGAGAAAAAGAACTTTGTAGACGGAAGATATTCGATCATGCCAAGCCCCTTTGGTATGACCGAAGTCAGCAACACTAGTCGACACACGCAAGGGGGTCAAACAAACCCCGAGTACAAAAGTACTCCGCAAGACTTACCCGACGGAAAAGAGGGGAGAAGACTCAGGAATGCTGGTTGATAGGAGTCAAGGTAAGGCTTTAGCAAGAATCAAGGACACCTTTGCGGAAAAGCAACTAATGTTGATCCTTACTACTCATTCTTATCCGGTATTTTCATTAAGCATTAAGCTATCCATCTAGGTTATCCTAGTCTAGAGCAATCACTTGTCAAGCAAGATCTCGATTTTCAAAATATTCCATCATCAGCAACTTTCATCATTACTACGATGCCGGGACTCGGATCACGGCTCCCATATCGTGGAGCACACGACGATTCGAATCGCTTTATATACCCAGCTGGGGCTTCCTAGCCACACGATGTATGCAGGACCGAACATCTCACATACATCAACTCACGCTTGCATTTCTCCAGACCAGAACGGGTCCTAGCCACGAGAGCACAGTACACCATCTCCCTACGCCGTCAGTCACAACCGTCGACGGTGCGCTCGTAGTGTGGGTACACGCTACTTCCCGTCCCGGTGTCCGTTCTCGTATGGATCATACAAGGGAGCTTACCGCCATTAGCATGCGACTAGTACTATCCAATAACCTCATGATCCCAGGGCCAAACAACGGACGGTCCTTAACCGACACAAGTGGACGACACTACACCAGGGCACTAGCCCTTCCTGATGCAAGTCACTCCACCGGCGTCTCAATTTACTTATCATCATGTTCTTATTGAGTATTCTTGACCCGATCGAAGTAAAGGATAAACAATAAGCAACATCAGGTTTTCGTAATTGCCCTCAACGGGGATATTGTGATCAACTTTTAAAAACATTTAATTTGCAAAGCCTATGCTATCGGCAGGGCGAAGCATATACTAAATATTTTCAAATCAAAACAGGTTTCAGGGGTAGTATATCAAGGTACGGTAAATGCATCAAGATAGGATATCACTCAACTCCTACACCTAATGCATCACATCATCAACATAAAATTTTAAAGAACTTTCAAAATTCAAGAAAGGGTTTAATGTATCCGGGGCTTGCCTGCGTTGCAGAGAAGGTTAACAGTTAATCTTGACATCAACGTCTTCGGGGATTCATCTCGTCAGGGTTGGATCATCGCGAACCTCTTCCGAATCTTGACCATCGTGAGCCATCGCTCTCACGTGGACTACACGTACATGAAATGATGCATGTTTAAGTATGATGAAATGCATGCCATGATGCATGATGCAGAGCAACATGGATGAAACAACTTAATTCTTTATTATCTTGAGTACAACTTTCCTTCACGGTATAGTTGCAACAAGAAGGTACAACTAGCGTCGACGACGACGGACTAACGATACGCAATCAACATAAAATGCCGAAGGTCATTAGTGTTAATGACCTAGGGTCATCACTCAATCCCAAAATCAAGCAACCTTAAAAGTGATTAAGGGTGATTACTACTTTATTAACCATTTTTACAGTCGTTGAAAGCCGCTAATTAAACTTATTAATTAATTAGCTACTACTAAACATATGAGGATAACTACTACTATTACTACACAACCGAGCCATGAACCAGTAGGGTGGTTATGATTCATGGTCCTCAAAGAATAATTAACAGGGAAAACAATTCTAAAGGAAGCATATAGCAATTAAACATTTTATTTAATCATTAAACATGGAGACAACACTATATATAGATCATGCATGATCATGCCTTGGGCCAGTGATGTTTTGCTGACCCAAGGTCTTCAAACAATACCACAAAGCAATTTACACTTTAATTGATCAAGTAATTAACTAAATAGTTATTTCATTAATCATTTTCATGGTCATTAAACAAGGTGAAATTAATTATAAAAGTAAACTTATTCAAAACAGTGCACAAAATTTAGTGGAGGTCACTTTTAGCATGAAAAGCTTGCTCCTAATTTTTCATGATTTTTGGATTAATATATTGCTCTACAAAAATCAAACATCATTCATTTATTAATTAAAACATGGAATTATTAAACCTAACAAAAGTACTAAATATACTGCAAACATATTTTTCCCTGAAACTTCACACCACAAGGATCACATAAATATTTTTATCATATTTTTATATGCCCAAAGTATTTAATTGCAAAAATATGAAAAACAGCTTTAGAAAAAGAATTTAGAAAAAGGAAAACCTTTTTCCTTTTCTTTCAAAGCCACCCGCTGGCCCAATCGGCCCGGTTGCAGTCCGGCCCGACCAGCCTTCTCTTCCTCCTCTGTCTTAACGGAGGGACGGCGATGGCCGGCCGGCGTTCTTGCCGCCGGTGAGGGCTCAGGCGGCGATGATGGCACCTTCGTCTTCTTCTCTACACGGCGAACACGTCGAGCACCTACACGACTCCTGTTGGTGACCAGAGAAGGGGAATCGACGGCGATGGCGGCTCGGCATCTCACGGCGGCGGCGGAGCAGCGGCGTTCCGGCGGAACCGCGGCCGTAGGGATGAATTGGATGGGCCGGTGAGAACCAGGGAGTCTAGGCGGAGTTACTGGTGATGTTGATTGGTTCGGTGGTGTGCCGGAGGGAGCTGGTCAGGGCGAGGCGGAGCTCGGCGGCGGAGCAGCAGAGCGCGCACGGCGGCGAGGTGCCGTTCCAGCGCAACCGACGCGGTTGAGAGCTGAACGGTGGAACGACGCTGATCAAGAGCTCATGGCGGCTCTAGGGCAAAGCTTGGTTTGGCATGTGACTCGCTAGATGGAGCTTGGCACGGTGAGCGGCTGCGGCGGCGCTCTGCACGGCCGGGAGGAAGAAGACAGCGATGCGGCCGATCTACGCGGCTATAGCTTGTAATCGATGGCTCGAAAGAGAGATGAGGGAGTGGCGGGGCTGTTGGAAAGGATGGCAGGATTGATGGAGCAGCCAGTCACGCCAATTTTGACGGCGCAGTGGGTTCGCCGGCGATGAGCAGAAGGAAAGAAGAAGGCGGAGACGGCCGGTGCTCAGCTGATAAAGAGGAGAAAGCGAACTCAAGCTTGACTAGGTCCTTCGCGAGCTCGGCCACGCGGCCAGCAACACGTCCGGGCGCGAGAAACGCCGGAGCGGCCACGGCGGACGCCGGCAGGCAGTGCGGCATGGGCAGAGGCAAGGTGGCACCCCCCGTTGGTTACTGTAGCAGCAAGCTGATTTTTCTCCCTTTCCAAATTACTCCCAAAACTGTGTAAGAACTTGAAAAACTTCCAAAATATGAGTTGTGCAAAATAATGAACTCTACAACTTTCATTAAACAAGTTTTGTAAAATTTCAAATATTTTTGAAACTGCAGTTTAAATTTGAAAAAGGAAATAAATTCTAAACTTTGGGATTTCAAAATTACTTTCAAAATTTGAATAAAATATGAAAATCTCCAAAAATAAAAGTTGTTCCACTTTTCAAGATCTACAACTTTCATTAAAAGAGTTTTTCATGAAACTGAATAAATTTTGAATTAGAGTTTAAAAATCAAAAGGGAACAAATTCCCAATTTAAAGAACTTTTGAAATTATTTCAAATTTTATTCAAAAACTTGAAAAACTTTATATACCAAACTTGTAGAGATCAAAGAGATGTACAAACTGTATTTTGGAAGTTTTCCCAAATTTTGAACATTTTGAGGTGCAATTAAATAAGGGGTAAAAACACCTTTGAAAATCGGGACTTTGAAAAGAAAATTCAAATTGATTCTTTGGGCAATTAATTAATGATGTTGTGGCACTTTTTCAAACCCAACCAATAGTACATTTTCAAAGTACAAAATTCATACTTTGAAATAGTGCCATTGGTTAGCAACTTTTATTTAGAAAATTAATTATGGTTAGCTCACCAAAATTGAAAGTGAAATTCAAATTCCAACACTTAGCCATCAAGCTAGGGTTTGGGATTTTGAATTCAAATGCAAATTTGATTCTTCCTTGCACCTCATTTGACTTGTAAAACTTAGTTAGGGTGTAAGCCAAGGTTAGCCAAGCACTTGTACACACCAAGGTTGCTTTTAGTTTAATCATTTTTAGAAACTTGATTAAACATGTATGCGAAATTTAAGTGATGTATACATACACACGAGATACAAAAGAGCTCAAACAATCCTAGAACTTTGTAAACTTATTTTAGTTACACATACCAGGGTTCTCTAATGATGAATGCTCATGCAATAATGATGATGACATGGTGGGGTTTAGGTTAACGTAACACCAGGGGTGTTACAGGGCGGCAGCATGGTCTCCGTAGAACTCCAGCTGCTCCTCGACGTCCTCCACCTCGTGAGGATGACCTCCTGCAAAGCCAACGGCTTGAGAAGAGTAATCCTCATTGGTGCGGGAGGACATCGCCGCCAGGCCAAGGGAGACGCCAAGGTGAACGCCTTGGATGATGGCCTGATCAACACGGCCATCAATGGCATCCAGGCGTGCCTCAGGGGTCTCTCCCTGGGCATTCACCTTGTCGGCTGCCCGGGTTGCTGCTGCCTTCAACCGATCGTTCTCCGCAGAGAGTGCTGAAAGATGAAAGGTTGATTAGTACAGTGGAGATGATGAACAGATTGAAATCAATGACTAACGAACCGGTGATGGCATCGCAAAATCGCTATATTTGGTCTTCCCATTCGGCTTGTGCAATGCCGAATTGCTTGGAGACCTCGCCAAGCTCGTTCGGGCTTCGTCCCTCTCCTTGCGGAAGCAGGCGCCCCCCCGTGAGCGTCTGAGGAGGCCTCTTCCTCCGGCTCTGCTGGACCCCAAGGGTTAGGGTTGTAGGAGTTGCCGGAGTCGGAAGAGCTTGAGGAGCTCGAGGAACCGGCAACCGACACCGGTTGGCTGGAGGTGCCCGGTTGGGTCACCACCATTGGGGGCAGCAGATGGTATTGCCCCGTGATGACTCGCGGCCTGAGAAAGACGAAGGACCGAAAGGTTAGAAGATGAACAGTGAACAAGAACACGCAGAGACGGCAGATTAATCTTACCCATGGCGTTGCCGGCGTCGCGCCCTGCTCCCTTCTGCCTCTCCCTCGGCCAGGCGCTTCCCATGGTCACCGGGCCGACATTGGTGATGTGGAGGTGGGGTTTTCTTCCTAGTGGTTTCGGCGAGAAGGTGAGAGGATGATGATGAATACTAACCGGCGATGGTGGTGGAAGCCGGAAGAGGGCTTTATTTATAGGCCAAAATGGAGTTCGTGGCGCACGACTCGGGGTATACCAAACGATGAAGTAGGGTTTACTCCTCTTTTGGGCCGTTACCGGACTGGGCCAGGCTCAGTTAAATCAAAAACGACGGTTCAGAGGAATCGGCTAGTGCCCTAATCGGGAAGTCCAGAATGATGGCCGTCTGTCTATTCGGGAAGCGTAAGGGCATTCGGTTTTGTCACTGATCAGATTGAAATGAAAGAAACCGAAGTCATCACAGGGAATGCAAGTGTTAAAAGAGATACAGTATATAAATGCATTACAGGCCAGTGTTTCAATTGCCTGGGAACAGCTTAATGGCATCTATGGCATCATTCCTGATTCGGCTAACTTCTTCCAGCACTTTGTTGTCATCATCCTCGGAGCTCTGGATTTTGGTAAGCCGAGTCTTGATCTGCTGATTCTCCTTGATGACAGAAGCTATCTTCATCCTGGCTGCATCTATGGAGTTTGGTAGATTAGCAATCTTATCTTTGTGGGACCGGATGTTGGCATTCACCTGAATTAATCGAGCTTCGGCCCGGCCTTCTCTTCCTCCATAGTCGCCGATTCAGGCTGAATTGCCAAAGTTTGTTTAGCGCCTGAACTGGGAATGCAACTCCTTGACTTGTTGCTTCTTCATCGGTTTGTCATCTTGCAGAGCGGCTTTGGAGGCTATATTTTTTGTTTGCTCTCCTAACCTTACCAACATGGTCATCAAGATGAGTTGCGATTCTAAAGGAGCCCCGAGAGCTTGAGGAATTTCTTGATCAATAAGCTCAAAGAGGTCCCTTATCCGGGTCTGCGTCCCGAACCGCAGTGTTGGTATCCTTGGTTAACAGAAGAGCAATTTCTTTCAGACGAGCCTGGTTCTCGCACGACAACCGGCCTATTTGGGATGTGGCTTCTTCATCGCCTTCATTGATGTACTCTTCAATTGTGAAAGAGTAGTCGACGATCGGCTTGGCATCATCCTTTGAGAAAGGAAAACCATTAGCCGATTGATCGGAGTTATTTGGGAGGTCAATGAAATAAAGGGTTACCTTTTTGTGAGAAGCCTCTTCAGTGATTCCTATCCCCGACTTGATTGAGGGATCAGTTGGATGCCCGAGGATGATGAGCTTGAAGCTTGATGGGAAGATGATTCTTCTGTCATCCCATCCAAAAAATCATCTGAGAATGATTAATGGATGCAATGAGTAAAGTTGACAAAAGAAAAAGAAGAGGGTGCATGAAGAGCTATTACCAATGTGACCAATAGCTCCCTGAATTTCTGCACTATCAACAGAAGCATGAGGAGGAGATTCTTCTGCCATTTTATCCAAGGAATGATCTGCTTCTGTAGCAAAATTAGTTCATCTGATGCAAAGAAAGGGGGCAATCGGCTAAGAAAGTAGTACCTATGTGGCCAGTGGTTTCTTGAACTTCTACGTCTTCTTCTTGGGTTTCTACATTTTCAGGTGCCTGAGAAGATGTTTCAGTAATTCTAGGCACATTGGCTGATCTTGAGGGCCTGACCTGTGGCTGTAAAAAGAGGAAAGATAATGGATAAATAAGCTCCATCATGGTTCAAAACAAAACTGACCTGGAGTATACCTTGGGAGAGAGTTTAGCCTTCTTGGATCTTGTTCTCCTGGGCACATTAACATCTCTACTTGATCCAGTAATAGCTTTCCTCTTGCCTTCCCTTCTTGAGGGAGCTGTGCCCAGAGCTGCTGGTATTTTCATGAAGGTTGCCAAGGATGGAGCGTCAAAACCTAAGGCAGGGATGGGTCCAGCTTGGTAATATTGGACTACTTGAGAAGAAGGGGTAGGCTCAGGATCCTGCAGAAGACAATACAATACCCAAATTAAGAACAAAGTCAGAAAAAGAGGTAATTGTGAGTATGAAGAAAGTTACCTCACTATCAGAATCAAATTGAGCATGCAAATCCTGACATAGAGGGTGCACTGGCATGTTAAAAATATGGGAACGCCACTCTTGCCACCAAGAGGAGAATAGGGGATGAGCAGCATCTATCAGTCCTAGAGGTAAAGGCATGAATTCTGGCAGGTCCCATCCAAGCTCAAAGACTTTCTTGGCTTCTATCTCATCTCCTACCCTCTCCCTGGGCCTTATAATGGTGGAGAAGAACAATCTTGGGGGCAGCTGCCCACAGCCTAACTGTCTGGCTGACATGTTTGGATTATAAAATTCATAAGAGGGATTCAGCAACCTCCCATGATGAAACTCTGCTGGCAAAACACAGGGTTTAATGAAAGAATTGAAGATTTTTATAGCAACCATGTCTGAGCAGCCAGATTCATAACTGAATTTGCAAGGCAAGGTCAGAGTGTCACTTTCTCTATAAGGAAGCCATATCACATGATTGAAGCCTTTGAAGAACAACTTGAAAAGATGGCCAAGGTCTATGTCAATGGTAATGGCATTTCTTTGCTTCTCCATAAATTTGACAGGCTTTCTCTTTCACTTGGCCGTCCTCATCATCATTGATAGAAGGAAAACCCAAGGTGTTAAGGTCCACAGAGACTATCTGGTGCATGTACAATTGTAGCCACATCTACACAAACCACCAGGGACCGTTTACACAATGAATTTCCCAGATTGGCGCATTCGAACAATGATCCGATGCATCATGTGATAAACGACTCGGGGAGATATTTGCCTAGAGGAATTAAAATTCCTGCAGCCAGCTCCTCGGCCATTACCATGTGGTTAAGAGTTGGCTCATTGGATTTGCCACAGAAAACAAACCTGCAGAGCCACATGTTCAGGAAAGCTTTGTATTCCTTGTTGTCAACGAGATCCCGTGGACATGTAAGTCAAGTATGTATTTGGTCCACCCGCTTCCCGATTTGACCGCCTTTCGGGTTCTTTGTTGTTCTTGTACTTGGAGGGGTATCATCGGGCGCCGTTACATTGAGGCCTGTCATCATGAAGATATCGGCCAAAGTGAAAGACATCGGGCCATGGCCGAAGATGAAAGAATTGGTAGCATCAGACCAGAAGTGGGAAGCTGCTATCAAGAGAGAGTCATTCCTGGGTGTTGCTGACAGAGATAATTCTAAGCAATGCTGAATGTCCTGAGAATCCCAGTGACTACTGCTCTTGTTCAACATTCTCTGGTACCACTTCCGCCATCCAGAAATCGGAGGGAAAGGCCAGGTTTTGAAAGTGTTTGGCCATCGGTTCGGGGGAGCAACTCCGGATTTGAAAGGGATCCTCGAGGTCTCCTTCTCCACAAACTCAATTGGATTGGGATCTCCCATCGGACCCAAGAAGTACGAATCAGGGTTCGCAGCATAGGGGATCAGAATCGTATCCTTGTACTCCTTCAAAAGGTGATACAGCCAGAGAAGAATCAAAAAGTGAAAAAAGCAACGAGAAGATTGCCGAATACATGAAAAGAATTGGGGATTACCTCTGGAACTCCATCCTGGGTCGCCATTGAGGGCTAGAATTGAGCTTGAATCTAGGACGGGAAAAGTTGGATTTTGAGTAGCGGCTGCGGATTTGAACAGTGTTGACCTAAATGAAAAAGGAGTTTGTGGTCAATTTCGGAACAAAATCACTTTTATCCCGAAATTGAGGGGGCATGTGTTAACACTGGATTTTGGTAAAGGTCAATGACAGGTGGGCCGATTCGGCAAGGTATATGAGAAAGCAGGAATTCAACGCGTTCGGCAAATGGGTGTGCGGTCGGCTAACTTTGAGCTATTCGGCAAGCGTATATACGACTGGCTCTGGGTCGTTCGGCAAGCGGTCACGCGTGCGGTTATCTTCAAACACAATAGCTCTATTCGGGAAGCAAGGTGTGGTGACTTTAAAGGAAAGAAACGTGACGATTCGAGAAGAATAAAGATGACGGCTTTGTGCTTGCCTAAATATCTTTGTAATCGTATCTGTTTAGGACTTATGTTTGTCCAGGGTATAAATATAAACCCTCGACCATTGTAAAATATTCACAATCAAATCAACACAACCGGCCCCGTGCCAAGTTTCGAGTCCCTTTTGTCGTGTCGTCAAGTTCTTCGAGAGGAGTCATCGATCCGTCGACCTCCGTAAGTTCCGGCAACCTTGCTATCATGTCTAGTATCATGCGGTGGATTTAGACGTTGATGCAAGTAGTCTTGTTCGTCTCGACTAGATGGCCGTGCGGCAGGCGTCTGCTTGATGATCAGGAAGTCTTTGCTTATGCTTTGTTTATCTCGACTAGATGGCCATGCGGCAGGCGTCCGCTTGATAGCTTAGCAAGGCAAGATAGTTATCAGAGTCTTTGTTTATGCTTTGTTTATCTCGACTAGATGGCCGTGCGGCGGCAAAGCGCCCGCTTGATAGCTTAGCGAAGCAAGGATTAGTTATCGGCTCTATTAGATTTGGCAAGATCTAGTAGATTCATTAAGTTACCACGTGTTGCATGTGTTTAGTGCTTTTAAATTATTTGTAACACTTTTTTGCCCGATCTAGATTGATTAGTTTCGGCTCTACACTTTTATAGATCTATTCGCTCTTTAACGTTCTTATTCTTTTATTGTCATGATAAATAGATCATATGCTCAAGTGGCCGAATTAGATCAATCTAGATTGTTACATGTTGCGGGTTCTTGCACGTTAGAAACGTTTAGATCTTGATAGGATTGAGTGTCGTGCGGCAGATGCAAGTTCTTGATGGGTTTACTCGTGATAGTTTGTTAGTTCCTTCTTCATGGACCCCGAGTCGGCTGAATTGCCGAGCTTGGTTATGCTTCAACTTGTAGTTAATTTTCACTTGTTCAAACATGTCTTCTCATGCATGCGTATTCGGCAATCAATGCTTTACGTGTTTTGTCTTCATATTAGCCAAATGAATCACATGCATAATTGGCAGACAGCTTCTATAGCTGTATATCGTCGTAAGTGGCTTCAGGGCCGTATATACGGAACTGTCTGGTCTCATCCGCACGTTCCGATTTTATATTTAACAATCTTTTGTCCCTTGTCAGTTTTCAGGTCAAACTGACTGGCACGCTTCTGGATCTCCAAACCGTGCGACTGTCCGATTGAAGCCACGCTTTTCGGCTTGTTGTGTGTGAGGCACGGAGAATCACGTTTCGTGTCAACAGCAGCTCATCCTACATCTGTGTGATAATCCAAATGATAGCTAGCTTACTATTTAGATCCAATGGCTACAGTGTTTCTAGCACAACAGAGATGCCAACCCGTTTCACTACATGCAAAGAAACTAAAATATATTTCACCATAACTTGCCCAGTTAATTTGCAGAATCTAGCAAATTAAGAACGCAAACATACATGCTAACTAAAATATAGTACTTTTTAAGAGCTAATCACCACATGGACAAAGCTACAGATGAGCCTGCCAAGCAACTTCCAAGCACATTTAGAGTCCCGGCCCATAGAGCACAGTTTATCTTCACACAAAATAAGCTAGCTAGAGCCATGAAACGAGTCAAGCACTAGGACAATATATTCAGGCATACAATGCCATCCTCCACCAAAATATCTAGGTAAGGATGGTTGTCACTTGTCAATAAGTTCACCATCCATTGATCCAGCGACATACCACCCATGCCACAATACACCAAAATAACTCTAACATGTACTGAGTGCGCACGCTATCTGAAAGGGAACCAAAATACGTCATTTGCTGCTCCAATCTAGTGATGCTTCACTGAACGATGCTTCTTTTAGGTTCCGACACTTTAAGTAACTCAATTTCATAAATAAGCCATGAGTTAGCTGGTATTATTATCTCCTTTTGTGGTTCGTCTGGTATCTTCTCCTTTTGAGGCTTGTCTTGTGTTGTCTCCTTTTGTGATTTGTCCGGTATCTTCACCTTTTGTGGTTTGTCCTTATACCTGAAAAATAAGCAGAAATTTAGTTTCCCCTTCCACAAATGTGCATGAATGTTAACATGCATATTCTAATGAAAGAAAAGAAGCGTGTGAATGAAATGAGACGCTCACGCCAGAGGAGGAGGAATGGTCAGTATCCTTTTCCCACCAACACGCATGCCTACAGGACAAACCAAACCTGGTTTCAACCTAATTACCACAAAAATAAAGATGAGATGTGTGCTTTAGTAAAGAATGCTTATAACCCTGAATTCCTTGCTCCCATCCAGCGATTACTTTGTGAGCACCTGAAACCATTAGAATATGCATATATGTTGTGATCAACTAAAATATTAGACATGGACCAGAAATGAAAGCTTTTGTCAATCTTTTACCAAGCGTGAACTTGAAAATGGCAGGGTGGTGACCATCAGCAGAGTCAACAACTTTCCCATCCTCCAGCATTCCAATATATTTCACTTTAACCTACACAAGTAACATTAAAATCATTAAGGTGTTACTTTTTCCCAGGTCAAGGAATGTATAAAAATTTGCCCATACTGTGATGTATTATTTAAGAGAAGTCACCAATAATTTTGTGTGTGGACAAGGAGGGCGGTGGGGGGGATACTAATTTGTTATAAGAGAGGTAAGACTTTGCTAAAAAAAAGCTTAGATATTGTTATGAAGATCCAATACAATTCTATCAGATGCACACAGAATTATACAAGTTCATGAATGTTAATACTAAGTTTAAGTTGAGGATGACCTTCTTCCCATCAGATGCCATTTTAGCATCAGAGTCTCCCGATTTTAGGTCAAAAAATTTTCATCTCATCGCTAGGGCCTCCTACATCTTCTTTGTAGACTGGACGATGACCAGAACCAGGGGTTGCTTTATTAGAGATCCTACAAAATAATTTACATACAATATAAAAATAAATAATTAGAAAGTTAAAAAAATACTAGACGAGTCAACCAGTTTTATTCCTTACTCAATGTTAAGACTGGCTTGATGAACTTTTTTGTTTGTACCATCATTACGTACTTCAGTGTCTAGAGCATTGTGTTCCTGTAGAATGTCATCAACATGTGTGGTTAACCTTTAAGTCATTAACATATTATTTTCTCCAATGTATTAAAAACTAGCAATATTGTGGTCTCTTATTTAAGAGTAGCCATCAATATTTTGTGTGTGAAGAGAGGGAGAAGGAGGGAGGGAGGGAGGGGAGAGAGAGAGAAATTATATTTTGTTATAAGAGAACTAAGACTTTGCGAAAAAACCTTAACATTGTTATAGACATCTAATATAATTCTATTAGATGCACCAGCATATAATTCTATTAGACTTTGCGAAAAAAACCTTAACATTGCAGTCTCCCAATTTTTGTTCCTTTATTCCCAACTTGTCAATAAGGCCTCCTACATCTTCTTTGTAGCCTGGACGATGACCAGAACCAGGGGATGCTTCATCAGAGATCCTACAAAATAAGACATATACATTACGAAAATAAATATTTATAATAATTAAAAAATTACTAGACAGGTCAACCAGTTTTATTCCTTACTCAATGTTAAGAGCAGCTTGTCGAACCATTTGATTTGTACCATCATTACGTACTTCAGTATCTTGAGCATCGTGTTCCTGTGGAATATCATGAGAATGTGTGGTTAACCTTGAAGTCATTAACGCATTACTTTTTTTCCAATGTATAAAAAACTGCCCATACTGTGCTATATATATTATTTAAGACTAGTCATCAATATGTGCATGAACAAGGAGGGGGAGGGGGAGAGAGAGATTTTATTTTGTTATAAGAGAGGTCAGACTTCACGAAAAAACTTAGACATTGTTATAAACATCTAGTACAATTCTATCAGATGCTCCAACAATTATACAAGTTAATGATTGTTACTATACTAAGGTTGAGTTGAGGATGACCTTCCCATCAGATGCCAGTTCAGTATTGCAATCTCCCAATTTTAGTTCCTTTACTCCCAACTCATTGATAAGGCCTACATCTTCCATGTAGCCTGGACGATGACCAGATCCAGGGGATGCTTCATCAGGGATCCTACAAAATAATACATATACAGTATGAAAATAAATAATTACAAAGTTAAAAAAAATCACTAGATGAGTCAACTAGTTTGATTCCTTACTCAATGTTAAGACTGGTTTGCTGAACCATTTGATTTGTACCATCATTGCGTACTTCAATGTCTACAGCATTGTGTTCCTTTGGAATATTATGAGCATGTGTGGTTTCAGGATCATCAACTTCTTGACTTTGTGTTAGAAGAGCCTGTACGTTGGCAGCAGCATCAGGGACCCTACAGAGGTAGAACATATACGCAACAAGTACAAATCAAGATAGTACCATGACTTAGAGCTTATGGTTTATTTATATCTCATCTATTTCATGTACATATATAGGCTCTAAATGGTATCACAGGTACGCCACAAGCCCACAACTCTTGAACTAGGAAAGGCATATCCAACCATTATGGTCCATTCATAAGTCTTGTGTCCTGATATATAATATGTAAATCTAATTATAAATGATTAATTGCATGTACATAGGCTCCAAATGATATCAGATAAGCAACAATCTTTGATCTAGGAAAGGCATACGCAACCATTGGGCCATTCCTAACACAAGTTTTCTATGTTGATATGATATATATGCTACACCCAAACGAAGAACTAAGGCCCTATTGTGTAGTTTACGTGACTGTATGATAATAACTACTAAAATACTATATTAGTACATTAATGTATAACATAATTAAGTTGAACTGGTCCATCTAGATTTACCAACTTTAGCATCATATACGCTGAAGTTTTTTTCCTTCATCTTGTGGCAAAAAGGAAAAAGTAAAGACAACAAACAAGCAAACCGACAAGTTTAACTGACCAACCGTCTTATCATTAGTACTCAATTGCTATTCAGTTAGACTCAATAACTTGAAAACGTACCAGTTTAATAGTGCCAAACTATTACAAGACCACATTAATAACAATACCTTGGCTTAAAGCACAATGCGCCACCACACCCCCTTGAACTACACATGAATTAAATGTACCTTTTGATTTGTGCAATGGAAAATGTTGCTCTACCAAGAATACTGAACAATATACAACTCTAGTGATTTGATGCTTATTACAGGACAATGCAAAATAATACCAAGAATATCTATACTTACTTGTAGTATCCTGTCAGGTGAACTGAACTATCCCCAATCACAGAGAAAACAACATTTTGCTCCTCCTCATATTCCAGCTCTAATCTGTACGTGCCCTTTGCAGAGTTCAATTTGCAGAAGCTCACAGGCATCCTACCACCAACACTGCATGCTATGGTGCTCTGACTAACACTCTGAAGATCACCTAGTGTAGCCTAAAAAATACATAAAAAAAAGAAACATGCTTTAATTTAGTAATCAAGAGTTTCTTAAACATAGCACGTGTTCTGTATAGCAAACATTGCAGAAAATATTTTCTACAGCAGGTGTCCCTTGAATGAATTGGCTTGCATAGCTTCCAAGTTTCTAAAATTGTTTTGAATTGGTATAAATACAGAAAATGTTACATGTAATGTTACTGCTAAATCCAAATTTTGTAATATGTTTGCAATGTCCCACAAAACTAAGCTAGTTGGGGGTTTCCTGCAGTTGCAGATTAAGAGCATACATCATCTACATCTATGAAGCCACTGAATAAACAAATAAAGATTTGTATAAAGAGAGACAGTAATAAAACACAAGTCCTCCACGGCAGAACTTTCTCTACTGCATATGCAGAATATAACTAGATATACTAAAAACATTTTATTATAAGCAACACCCAGATTAATCAGCGGCATCAGTTTAACAAAATGATCAATAATGATTAAAACATGTGCTTTTTTTTTTTTTAAGAAAGGCAAGGTTCTTGAAAGAAGCACATCCATCCAAATGCAGCAAAAGAACAGGTAAGAACACGAGCTAGCTTGACTGAATTAATCGTGTACCTACCGTACTATGACCAGTGAAACAAAAATACGTTTCTTGGGAGAGAGAGAGAGAGAGAGAGAGAGAGAGGGTGGGGGGGGGGGGGTCTCATCACCTGGGTGATGCGGAGGCGACCTCGGCCTGAGGACTCATAAGCGTACGGCTCGCCGGGCTTCACCACCACACCTGCAAAGTATGAGAAAGATTCAAAATAAAAAAAAAAGGATGGATCAGGCCATGGATAGAACCCCGGACTCGCTGTAGGTGAAGTACAAAAATTGATCGGCGATAGCTGGTGATTGGAGTCCTTACCCCAGTAGGCCATGCGTTCTCGATCAGATCGGAGGTTACTGGTGCTGGGAGCTGGGGATCGACCGAGATCAACCGAGTGAGGGCCGGACGGGAGCTGGAGTCGTCGGAGCTGCCGAGCCGAAGAGGGTTGGTCGCTGCTCGCCGTCGAGTCGTCCAGCACCAGCGAGGCCGTGCGGGCGCCTGCGCTGGGCGGTGGCCGGCACGGAGTTGGGTTGGCGACGCGGCGACCAACTCCTTCCCTCTCTCTCCAGCTCTCCCGACCTGGGGCTTAGAGTGGGAGGAGCCAACGAGGTGGCGATCCTTACTCTGGAAGGAGAACGCGAAGAGTCTGCTTGCCTGGATATTATACTAGTATTCGTTGTATTTGCTACTCCCTCCGTCCCACCGAGTCTGTCGCTCGGGAAGCGCGAATGTGAGGAGCGCACGCTTTTCAAACGACACCGACAGCGGGACGGAGGGAGTACGTGTACTCCGATATTACACGTGGTTGACTGTTTGCCTCTTGTGCGCAGTGATGAGGTAGTGTTGCTGCTAGGTTTGTAGTACAGTATTAGCAACATTTATATCTTTAAATAAATATATTATAAAAATATATTCAACGTTCTATCTAATGATACTAATTATATACTATAAATATTAATATTTATTTATATTTTGGTCTTTTCGGTTTAGTACACCTCTATTTCAATGGTGAAGCATTTGACCAAATTTCTTCTTGTAATGAGAAAAAATGATTATATTGCCCTCCTCTCTATATTTGTCTTATTTTTCTTGTCTCAGTGCATAAACTTCTTTGCTGCGGCCTTCTTCTCTGCACAGGCGCTACGCCTGTGCGTGACCTAGCCTCTGTGCCAAGCGTGCCCAATGGCAACTCCCCTCCCCCGATGGTCACACCTAGGTTACCTCGCGCCTCGGTGGTCGCATCCTCTCTGGGTCAGGGCAAATCCAACATACTTACATGGTTTTATCTAATAGCATGGGTTGGAGTGGGATGGAGCTACTATTTTTTGCTATATCCCATCCTAAATCCATGTGAGAGCAGGATTCAGAAGTTTTTGATAGAATTATTTAATTTGTTTTATCCTATTTAGCAAAAAAATAGCTTCAAACATACCCATGAGCGATATGTGTCAAACGAAGCCTTACTCATCTTCCAGCCTTGTCCTCTCCTACTGTTTTCTATAATCTAAATTTTGTTTCCTGCTAAGCCAAATAATCCATCTATTTCCATTCTAGGATTAATATAGGAAAATTAATCTTGCATGGAGCTAGAGCTGTTTAGATCCAGCCTCATTCCTTTTGAGAGGTGTTTATTAGATCCAAAGCTAGATCAGTAAAGTTTTGGGATGTCTTATCGGATGTTTCATGGGTGTTGCATAGTGTTTAGATACTAATAAAAAAATTATAGATTTTAAGCATACATATGTTCAAACATTTAATGCGATAGATAAAATTTTTTTGAGAATCAGAGCCGGCTTGTCTTATCAATCGGTTTTAAAGTCCAGCTGAACATTCGCACACCTATTATAGATCCTCAACTAAACCAGTAGCATTTTATGCTACTCGCTGCTGCTGGTTTTCATTTGACAAGTCTGATTTGAGAAACTCACTGGGAAGATAGATATTGCATGAGATGCACAAGGAATCTGTACTTTCAGGATCCTCTGCAACATCCTGTCCAGCTAGCTAGCCTTCGTACGTGATGAAGCTATCCATCAACAAAAGGATTAAGGTGCGGTTAGATCTCTTAGATATAAAGTACGCGTAAGGAGGGACAAGCAAAGGAAGGCCAAAAAAACATTACTTGCAACTAATATGTGTTGTGCATGATCAATCAAAGGGCTGTTGTGCATGATCAATCAAAGGGCTTCAGCACAACAACATGATTGTTCTGCTTCACTTCCAACATCATCCATATGAAAATAAATAATCCATATTGCCCTCCAGCAATATGTATATGCCATGCTTGGGCTCTGATCCTTTTATTCCATACATGTTTTATTATGTCACTAGTTAAACATGCCAGTGCGTTGTAATGAGAGAAAAAACTATTAGATCAAACATATGGAAAGCGGTGACAGAATTGATATAATTTTTAGTCATGATTTATCCTTCCTATAAAATTTTGAATCTAGAATTTATATTTTATGATGACTATGACATCTATAATATTAACTAATGTTGGCATTAAAGACTATGTCATACTACATATGTATCAAATTAAAATACAACCTTTGTGAGAGTTTTTTTTTTGGCTTCTTATCCAAAACACAAAAAGTTTATATGTGAATATATCATAATTTTTATTTTATTTTTTTTTCATACTATCTAGTGTCGGTATAATTAAATATCGAACTCCATGATTTTATTTTGAGGACCTATAAAGTAATAATTTCTTATTAGAGTCCACAAAGAGTTAATTGCCAACGTTAATTTGTGTACCAATGATTTGACTAGAGGCCTCTCTCGATTTTTCATATGGCAATCCTCATCGATAATTATTTAAATGCATTTATTTGGACTGATTCAGATAGCAAACTGATCAATATTTAGTTCATAGTTTGGTTAGTCATTGATTTAGACCTTAATAAGCATAAGTTATGTTTCTAATCAAAATTACCCCCAACAACCTGACACTGAAAATCTTTCTTAGGAAATAAATCAATTGTGGCCAACAATATTGTATAAAAAAGAGAAACTAAAAAATAGAAAAAACACAAGATAGAAAATTTAGGGAAAAACAATCAGAAATAGAAAAATAAGCACAACAAACAAAACACAAAAAGGAGGACATACAGAACACATCAAAAAATAATCAAAAAAAAGCAGAATAAAACCAACGGATGCACAAAATAGAAAAAAACAAAAACATGGACACAGACAGATAGTGGATGACGGGTGCTTAGTAGCGGAGGAAAAACACGAAAGGGGCTTGTAGAAAAAATGGGAGGATTTATATCTCTTCAATATTAGGCTAGCAAACATGCTCATGTGTGGCTGTGTGCAACTAAACATTTTCAATGTTAATATGGATATATAGTCGTCAAGCGCCCTCGTGGACAGATCCAAGGCCTATTAGTAATTAAGAACCTCTCTATATAAAGAAAAACGATTAATGCGACAAGCAAACAAGTTTAGATTTTAACCCTTATCTCTTCTTCTTCCTCCATTCTCTCAGCTTGCCGCCGCTTCTCTATCTTTCTCTGCCGCCACCACCTCTTGCTATGCCGCTTTCTGCGCTGCAGCCCGCCTGCACCGCTGCCCTCCAGCGTCGCCATCACGCCACCACCTGCTAGCGTCACTGCCACACCACTACTGCCTACCAACGCCATCGCCGCCTGCTAGCACCACTGCCGCTGCCTCGGTGCCGTCGCCGCCGCTGCCCTCTACACCACAGCCTACGCTGGAGAACCCGCCGCTGTCTATGTCGTCATCCGAGTCATTTGCGGTCATTCCTTGCCGATCAGCAGTCATTCTAATCAGAATCATTGTTGATCTGCCTCGTGGAACCCTAATTCCTCCTTGTTGAATCTTTGTGGAATTAGGACCGTGCCAACTGGTATTCAGAGCCAAGTCGCAATCAACGTCATGGGGGATTTTCGCACCCTCATCAACAGCAGAGAAGAGAAATTCACTAATTTTTTTCTTGAGCGACAACAAACTGACCAGAGGTACGTTCCTCCGCCTACACGACCACTACTTCCTACACCCCCAATATTATAGGCACCATCCTAGCGCCAGTGGAGATATTAGTACAGAACATATCAACCTTGGCAGTGCTAGATCAACGAAATACATCTAATGAGCAACGTCAGACTAATCAACCCCAACAGAGGTGTTCACCGAGCCAACATAAATTGCAATCCACAAATTATAATGGTAAGGACAAACCTTTCCAGTGGTTCTATACAGATGCAATAAAGTTTTTACCTCTCAACATACAAAAACAGATGAGCAGATACATATAGTAGCATCCCACCTACAAGGGAATGCCCCCACCTAGTTTATTGAATGGGAAAAGGAAGTCAACCAACCTACATGGCCCTAATTTTTCTGTGGGTTTATTTTAATACCCACAGAATAATTGGTATTTTTTTGTGTGTGTCTAAAAAACCCACAGAAAAATTCATCACCCACAGAAATATTCGAGTTTCCAGTAGTGACAATCATCTGGGCGACCTCACCAACACCATACAATCATGGGATTTAGAAGCTTATACCAACCAATTTCTCCTAACAGTAAATAAAATACCGACTCTCTCAAATGATCAGTAGGTAACACTATAGACAGTAGGGCTTCAACCAACACTACAAATTAAATTTTTCACCAAACTCGACCCGCGATCGAGATACCATCAGGTATGTGTGCAACCTGATGTCATTGAGAAAACAATTTTCAGAACATGTCATGGTCACTTTGAATTCCTGTTCATACCCTTTGGTCTATGCAATGTTTCATCTACGTTCGAAGATCTGATGAATGATACTCTAGGGCCCTATTCGAGAAAATTTATCCTAGCCTTCTTCAATGACATTCTCGTCAATAGAAAAAGTTGGGAATGACACCTTCCGCATATACATCAAATCATCAACGCTCTCCAATAATGGTCAGTGTTTCTTAAAAGAGATAAAGATTCATTTAGTCAGACGATAGTGGGCTACATGGGACACATCATATCAGACCAAGGCCAAGGAGTCATTGTGGATCTAGAAAAGATTAAAACTATCACCTCTTGGCCACAACCTAGATAATTAATAAACAACTCAGAGGCTACTATAGGAAATTTATCAAAAAATTTGGAACGATTGCTAAACCACTCACACAACTCCTAAAGAAAGACACCTTCTATCGAACACCACTCTCTGCAACATTGTTTGAATAGCTGAAACATGTTTTGTCCATAACGTCAGTTCTACAACTGCCAGACTTCACCAAGCCATTTGTCGTCGAGTGTAATGCTCCTTCCACAGGTTTTAGGGTTGTTCTTCATCAAGGGGCTGCACTAACAACTTTCTTTAGCAGGATGATTACTCCATGACATGCCAAACCAGCTACATATAAGAGAGAATTAATCGGCCTAGTGACATCGTCAAACATTGGAGACCATGCATAGATTTGGGGACGCTCCTTCATAATCAGATCGACCACTATAGTTTAAAGCGCATCTGGATCAACGCTGCACTCCCACAACATCAATGGGTTAGTTAGTTGTTAGGTGATGATTTCATAGCAGAACATGGTCGTTGATGCTTTCTCCATATGAGAAGCAGTGGAACCTTCATTGATGGCACTATCTAATAAAGTAACCTTTATAATCGTCTATCAACTCAAAGTTGCCTTAGCCACCAATGCCTAGACGAGAGATCTAACGTTATCCATAGCAAAAGCAACTCTATCTCTAGCATGGAAATTGGAAGATGGTCTCATCCTCTACAACAATTGGGTACACCTACCTTCAACTTCTCCAATTCTCTAGGATATACTCCATGCTATATATGATGCTATACATGAGAGCACATAGAAAAGCCTCTATCGTTTTCGTCAGACCTTGCACACAGCTACAGCTAAACGAATCATACAATAGTTTGGAAGCGACTACATGGTTTATTAATGCAACAAAGCAAGGCACCTTCATCCAGCGGGATTGTTACACCCACTACCAATTACAGAACAAATTAATATGGGATAATATCTCTATGGATTTCATCAAAGATTTACCTAAAGTGGGAGGTAAATCTGTCATGTACTCACAGTGGTGGACTGTTTATCGAAGTCACTTTATACCACTACATCACCCTTATTTAGCCACTATAATAGCTTACAACTTACTCTCAGATATAGTGAGACCACATGGATTCCCTTGCTCTATTGTCAGTGACAGAGATAAGGTATGCACTAGCAAATTATTCAGATGTCAGGGGTGAAACTACAAATAACTTCAGCATATCATCCACAATCTGATGGGCAATCAGAAATCACCAACAACATAATCACCCGGTACCTACGATGCTTGTCAGGGGACAAGCCAAAGGAGTGGCTTTGTTGGCTTCCATGAATAGAGTTATGCTACAACACATCATATCATAAGTCCATAAAAAATATCTCCTTTCAAACTAGTTTATGGTTGAGATCATCCACAAATACAATCATACATCCCAAAGGAAGCCACAATTCAATCAATGGACGACTTGTTAAATGAAAGAGATAAATTTCTAGAACAAACCCATTACATGTCTACTATAACAAGTATAACACAACAAACACATCGAGCGCACATTGATGACACGAGGAGCAATCTACATATCAGACCGGTATAAAGGCAAGTTGCCTTCCAAGTACTTTGAATCCTTTCAGATAAGCAAATCCATTAGCAATCGCATATCGTCTACACCAACCTCCTAGAACTCAGATTCATAACAACTTTCATGTAAGTATGATTAAGAAATACAAATGCACCTCGACTGCAGAACTACCTCAGCTTCTAGCACTACATGACTAAGTTGCAGTTCCAGAATAAGAACACATGCTTAAAGCCCGACTATACCACGGACAACTTTAGGTCTTAATCAAATGGAAAGATCAGCCAACCGCTCAACCATCTTGGGAGGATGTCGAACTATTCAAGCAAGCCTACCCCAAATTTCAGCTCGAACAAGCTGATTCCTCAAGCGAGGAGAGATACAACATTGGTCAAGCGCCCTCGTGAATGTCCTTGTAAATTAGCACTAAGGTTAGGTTATTAGACAGGGAAGGCCTATTTTAGTAATTATAAGCATCTCTATACAAGGAAGAACGACTAATGAGATAAGAAAACATGTTTAGGGTTAAAGCTTTATCTCTTCTTCTTCCTTCTCTTAGCTCGCCACTGCTTCTCTCTCTCTCTCTTTCTCTGCCGTCACCCGCCAGCGCCATCGTCATGCCAGCGCCGCCGCCACCCCTGGCGCTGTTGCCACCACCGCCCTCTACGCCACAGCCTACGCCGAGTATCCTGCCGCCATCTACGCCGTCATCTGCATCGTCGCTGTCTCTCCTCGCCGATCTACAATCATTCTAATTAGAATTGCTATTGATTTGCCTTGTGGGACCCTAATTCCCCCTCACTGAATCTTTGCAGGAATTAGAACCGTGACAATAGATAAGAGACAAAACTTAGGACTTCTGATGATGAGACAAATTAAGAGCATATACTAAAATATTGGTTGGAAAACATTTTGTTTTTTAATAATTATGTAAACATAAAATAAGTGAAGGATAGAGAAAACAATTTTAGGTTATTCAATCTTGTTTCTCCTATCCGATCAAGTCATATTTTCACGTACGATTTGTTTGGCAACCTGGTAAACCTTCTTAGAACCGTTCCACGAGAGCGAACTCCATGGCCTCCACTGGGCGCGCACCTCCGTGATGACAGTCGGCCACCTTGACCGAAATAAAACTGTCCACAAATGTCCCCTAATTGAAAAATGAGCTAGAATCCGCACGCACGTATGGATGACGAGGGAGATGACCTCGACGCTGACATGTCGTTGTATCCAATTCTAAAATGGAGGACAGGAATGTGTTGTTGGAGAACACTCAGCCGAGCCGATTCTAATTAAAATGAGGTGCACAATTTGATGGGATAATTTCCTGTACCTTGGTTGTATGTCAAGGTGTCAAATACAGTGCTATATCAAGCGTGTGTCTCAGCAAATTTTATATGTTAGCATGTCAATCAAAACCAAAGAAGAAACATATATAGTATGCCTTGTATCCAAAACAACCACCTCAGGTCTACAATTTATTTAGGTTTATTCATCCTAGCTAAAAATTCCAAAATCTAGTTCGTTCGTTCTCAATAATGATCGAGAACATTTGCTGGCGAACGTTTATTTGGTTGATGTACTAATCAGCAATCCAACCTCACCTCATGGTCTACACTACTGTCAGGCCTCACATGAATTTGTATAAATTTCAGAAAACCTACTAATAGAACAGAAAGGGGCTTACAACTCTAATCACAACACATCTGCCGTTCAGTTGCATATGTTCCGGTTGAATGTAACATTACCTCTGTGAAAGTATGCCTTTGAAAGCATTTACTTCATATAATAGGATAACACTAGGTAGACTTGGAATCTTGAGGTAACAGGTAACACCCCCACCCCACCCAGTAGCATTTTAGTTGAATAAATTTCAATAGTTGAGGGAGCTAGCATTTTCATAAACATTCTACTGAACAAAACACTACTGTTGCCTTATTGGTGAGAGTAAGACAACGCATTTACCAATCTCTTCTAGTCTCGCCGGTCGCTGGCTCGCTGCCTACACGGGGAATACGACAAGCTGGCACCGCAGCGCCACCACGCACACCAGGCCCTGCCCGTGGCCGTGCCCCGTGCAGCACATCCAGGAATGCCTCCCCGCTGGCCATGCATCATCAATGACGTCACTGGCTCACTGCTTCACTCATACTCTACCAACGAGGCAATGACCATCCATGCATGTACTACTACTACTATTTGGAGACGGCAACAGGTGGGCGAGAGGCGTTCCGTTTCCGTGGCGACTGGCGGCGAACGTGAATCCCAATGCAGCTAGCGCCCGCCGCGTGGCCCGGCCTCCTGGTGTGGGTGTGGTCGCGCTGTGGTGCTCTTGTCAATAGCACTGCTTACTGTGTTTTGCTTTTGTCCGAAATCCTGGAAACATACCATTTTAGCTTCTTTGGGTAATAAATTAGAGACATCCAATATATATTAAATAATACGTATACCCCTAGCTAGTGCTAGATTTCCGAGGATAAATTAGATTAGAGGGATCATCCCAAATACTCTCTACCCATTCAGAAGAAAACATGCATGCATAGAATTCTAGTACAAATTTTAATCAATTTTGATTTTGATTTTAAAATTATAAGGGATGGTGATACGAAACTATCAGATAGTCCGAGTCCGACCGTAGACATGAAGTTTTGTTATTATTAGATTAATATATATATATATATATATTAAGATTTCTGTGGCATGCACGTACAGGCGTGGAGTTGGCATTGGTCGTTTTTCCCTATTATTACTCCGGTACTAATTAAAATTTGTTTGGAAGCTGACAGCATATGTATTTGCCTGATGATCCATTGTCGCCTCTATGTAAATTTACACCGTTATCTTGCATTTAAAAAAAAAAAGAAGAACGTCACATAAATGTTTCCAGCGTTCTGATCATCTCCTATTTTTTGATCATGCATTGACGGTATGAAGGTCGATAAGATTTATTTTCTAAAAAAATAGTAACGCTTGAATAAAATAAAATTATACTTATATGCTTTTTCAGCTGTTTTTTTAAAGCAGGCAGTATCATCGCCGGTGCTAAGGCCTTGTTCGGTTCACTGCAAGTTGCAGGAATCTTGCAACTTTTTCCAATCTCTCTCCATCACATCAATTTGTACCCGCATATATGGAGCATTAAATGTTAGTAAAAAAAATAACTAATTATACAGTTTAGTTGGAAATCACGAGATGAATCTTTTGAGCCTAGTTGGGCCATGATTGGATAATATTTGTCAAATACAAACGAAATGCTACAGTTTGCAACTTTTTCCAATCACCCAAACCGAACAAGGCCTAATTTAAAAATAAATTTTCGTTTTACATTGACTAGTGGTCAATCGGGAAGGCTGTTGAAAGCTGTGCTTTGCTGCCTTGACGTACTGAGTATGCCCTGATCCCACCCGAAAAGGAACTGTTTGCACGTCTCGGAAAGCCCCACTTGCAGGATCGGTCCCCACATGGACGGACTCCGGCCTGCTGCCGGCAACAATGGGAAAACGGGCCACTGACAAGAAGCACAAGCCTGCAGAGGAGCATCATCTCCCGCTGACCAGCCAGTTCAGAGTTGTGCTCGGTCGGTCAGGGGTTGAATCAGACAAAAATGACCGCTCGTGCATGCAGTACAGTGCGGCTCCCGGATCTCATCTAGTAAAAAGGAAACTCTTTGCCCTTCTCCCGTTGGGGGTTTGTTTGTTCACAGTTCAAGTTGGGAGCTTCGATTCATTTGGACAGGAGCGAAAAAAGCCCACTTGCAGGACGATGATGCATACATTTGCAACCCCTGCCGCTGCTGTGAGCTGTGCCGGTATATAAATGAACAGCTGTGGGAGCCGTCCGCCCCATCGTCCGCCGTCATCTCCATGCGAGGCCACGAGTCCTCTTAATTGAAGCCGGCCGCCGGCCGCCGGCCTCGGCAGGAAGGGAGGAGTGGTATAGCCAGAAGCCGAGTCCGACCGGCACCGGCCAGAGCGCTAGCTACAGTAGCTGCGTGTGTGCGTACAGTGTACCTGCGGCCGCCCGCCGGTTCTCGATCTCGGTTTCCGCTTGGACGTGTCAAATCAAGCAAATCTGCCGCAAGCCCTCGGTCCCCGATCCGCCGGGTGGCTGTGCCTGCTGCAGCCTGCACTGCATGCGCGCATGCATGCATCCCCCAATGCATGCCACACATTTATCAAAACAAAAAATGCATGCCACACATGGACAGGCAAATTATTGATTAGCCAGCCGGAGTCCTTCAATTTGCATTCATGCTGACTGGCTAGTAGCTAGAGCCAACTAGTGAGGAAAATATGTTTATTACCCAATGCAAGTGCAAGCAGATTACATCCTCCTCAACTGAACCAGTAGCATTTTATGCTAGTCGCTGCTAGCTGCTGGTTTTAATTTGACCAGTCTGATTTGAAAAAACTCTGTGATGGAAATATACTAGCAGATACATATCTGCCGGCTGAGATGCACAAGGATCCAACCTCTACAACACGCTGTCCCTATATAGTCATCGTGATGATGAACCTATCCATCATCAAAATTAAAGGATTAATTAAGGAGGCGCTTAGATCTTGGATAAAAGTAAGCACGACGAGGGACAAGCAAGGCACAAATTAAAGAAAATGTGTTGTTCATCAATCAATCAAACTAGCAGTGTGTGGTGCAACCACTTTGCTAAACACATACATAAATACATTTTAGGGGATGCATGGTATTTCCATGCGCTTCTATAAATGTCCCTTTATTTAGAGGCAGCACTAGATCCAGCCGTCTCTAAATATGAAAATCTATAGTCGGCTAGATCTATAGCCATCTCTAGAAATCAATTGCAGAAGCTATTATATCTATATTCGTCTCTAAAAACAGGTGCAACACATTAAATTTTGAATTTTCAAATGATCTTATATTGAAGAATGACCAAAACCAAGGCTGTATATCTTAAAGAGTTATAATATAACTTTGTAGTTTCTTAACAACCTTTCAGTTATAATCATCTATCCAAGAAAAACTATATTTAAATTTTCTAAATTTGAAATTAATTTTTTCAAACGATCTCAGATGGACAAACTAACAAAGGGCGTGTTCGCTTGTCTGGAGCTGGCTGCTTCTGCTAGCTGCTTCGGCTGGTTTCGACTGGTTGTACAGTGCTGGCGTGAGAGACCGAACCAGCCGGCACAAGACCAGTGAACACGCCGAAAACTAAAGTTAATGGTCTTAATGATATCTATAAATTTGTAGTTAAATTTTTTTTCATTTAAATTCTCCTCATTTAGAGTCTCAAATATGTATTCCAAACTTACTATACGTCACGGGTTCGAGCCCTGTGATCATGTTTTCACGTGATTTGTGATTTGGGATGGTGTGTCCGCATGTGGCTGCCGCTAGGGTCTTCCCACCTAATTGCCCGCTTCTAAGAATACTTCAGTACGTAGTAGTGAAATAACATGCAGCAGTAGTGAAGAACCATTTAATCATTTTATGCGTGTTTTTCCTGTGGGGGTCTCTCCTCGATTAATTTTTTTGCTATTTTTAAGACCAATTTGTATTTTCTAAGAAATATTTATAAGAAAATTGTCAGTACAAATTAATTTGTAGTAGCAGTTCTCATCTAACCGTATGTGATAATATTCATTTTCGCTGGCCTCTAGGACATACGGTTGAAAAAAAAAAATTCCTGAACAAATGTCTTATCAACCGCCACTGCAAATCTTCCATGTACTAGTGATCTGATATCAAAAACAGTACTCCTACGTTCCTAAAAAAATATCGCTATGGGATGCATGTTACAAGTTTAACTTGATTTATAGAAAATACGTATAATAGTTATATCTCTAAATAATTTTGTTAAAAAGCTAGAGCCAAAAATCTTTTTGATGATAGTAATTATAATACTAATTGATGGTATTTATTCTTTATTAAAATTGTTGGCAGTTATTTTTTAGAAAGTACGGTGACATTTTTTTTTAGAGACGGAGGAAAGAGTATGTAGTACAAGATCATGTAGTACACTTTATATTTTAGCACAAATGGAATGCACCTTTGCCAAAAATCATACTATTCATATTCATATATTCCGTGAAATCTAACTTTCCTTTGTTCCACAAATACTACAGGACAACTGAATCAGACAAAAAGAACCGCTCGCGTGCTCTATAATGCCTCATCTCACACACAAAGGCGTGTATCGATCGCTGGTCGTCGCCGTCGACAAGAAGCAATGATGATCGCTGCATCTGACTGCAAGTTTAAAGGATGCGGCATACTGAGACTATCTGCACTCGATACGGGGAAGGCGTCTGGAACCGGCGTTTGGCGTAAAAACGCCCGCAGCGGGCGCCCGGGGAAGGCGTCCGGAACGCCCGGATGCGCCCGGTCGCCCGCCAGTTCTGGCGTCGTAGCGGCCGTTCGGGAAGGCCGGCGTGGCGCGGGGCCCGCTCCTGCTGCTGTCCGCCCGGCCCCTGCGCCCGCCCGCTGAAAGCTCGCGAAGGGGAGCGGAGCACGGAGGGGAGGAAGGGAGGGAGGCCCGCGGAGGAGGAGGCGCGCCGCCGTCGCGAGAGGAGGGGAGGGGCGGAGCAGGGAGGAGGAAGACGGGGAGAGGAGGAGGGAGGGACGCGCCGCCGTCGGCCGCGGCCGCCTCCTCCCTCGACGGCCGTGCGCAGTAGGTAGGCCCGCCCGCGCACGCTGCCCGCCCGCGCGCACGACGCCGATGCACGCGCGCTGCACCCCCGCTGCCCGCCCGCGCCCGGGGGTGCCTCGTGGCCGTCACGGAGGCCGGAGGAGACGGCCGCCCGCTGCACGCTTCGCGGCCGCCCGCCTGAGCTGCGCGAAGCCTTGGGCGCGGCCGCCCGCCCGAGCAGGGAGCCCGCGCCCCGGCGCCGCGTGCGGCGCCGCCCCGCGCCACCGCCCGCCCCGCGTTCGCTACGCGAGCAGGAAACCCGCGCCCTCGCCCGGCCGCCTTCGCCCTCGTCGGCTGCGTGCGAAGCGCCGCCTGCTCGCGTGCGTCCGGGGAGGGAGCGCCGGCGGAGAAGACGCGACGGCCCGCGGCGCGCGACGCCGGAGAAGAGCCGCGTCTGCCGGGAGCAGCTCCGCCCGGGCGCGCGGCCGCCGGCAAGGAGCTCCGGGGCTCGGCCTCGCGGGGCGCCGCGAGGGGCCCTCCGGGCGCTCCCTCCCTTCCCTGTCAACGCCGCCGTCGCCGGGTGTGTGTCCGTGAGAGAGAGAGAGTGGGGAGGTAGATGGGAGGGCGCTGAGTGAGATGAGGGGGGATGAATAAAAATTGACACGTGGGTTGTAGAGTAGAAATATAGAGGACGGATGAGTGCGGGAGAAAGTGATTTAGAGGAGAGAATCTTGATGACCAGGATAGAATATTACGTTTAGAGGATGAACATAGAGTACGACAAGTGCGGATAGCCTGACCGCTGCTGAGCGATCGAGGAGGAATCGCAAGAGCTAGCGAGGCAGCTAGCTACTCTAGCTAGCTTAGCTAGCTGATTAGACCACCACTACCGCGCGCAGTTGGCAACCCGCCCGGCCGCCTGAAAACAGTGTACTACTGTATCTTTGATTTGAGGTGTCCGCCGGCCGCACCGGCCGCATGCATCGATCCTCATCACCCATGGATCGGGACCGTGGCGTTGATGCATGTACCTAAACATGCACTACTAGTAGTACATACTACAGTAAAGGAGTACGTACGTTCCTAGTGAAGGAGTACTACTCCAGTACGTACTGATTAATACGAAACACAAGTACAGTATGTACGTTCAATTACTCGCTACCTCCACAAGTTGTGAACCACGCAATGCAATGCAATCCGGCCGGCCGGCCCCACCGCCCGGGACTACTGTCGCTCGTCTTCCACCAGCTAGCTAGCTGTGCCTGCACGTACGAGTACACGGTATCCTTGTGCATCATGCATGCATGCAGCAACAGCAAGGTATATGTACGTATCTATTTTCACCGAGATTTGACGACACGTCGTCCAAGCGTGCCTCGATCGATCGCAACCTCGCGTTGTTGGCTGAGTTGGTACGTGTCGTTTGTAGCCAATGAATATAATGCACTGGTGGCATGCATATATACACGTACGTGTTTCAATTCCTTGGTTGGTTGTTGGTTCTAATTAAATTAAATACGTATAACAAGTCGTCAAGCCTTTAATTTGTGTCGTGATGCATGGATATCGATATGATCAGCAGGGGGGTTGCAGGATTTCTTGGGCACGATCGATCGAGCCGCGTGATGCACGCATGCATGGCGATCGAGCTTGGATTAGAAGAGACGACCACTGCTGCACGTACGGCCACCACGATCAAATGAAGGCGGCGGCTACCTACAGCCGCGGCCACTACTACGACAGTGTACCGTGTTCCGTACGTACAGGCCAGCGGATCGAACCTCTGCGACATATGCCGTCTAGCTGTTTCCTTCTCGTGATCAAGCTTATATCCATATATCATCTACAGGATTAGGAGGAGGCGCTTAGATCTTAGATGATATAAGTAAGCATATGCACAAGGAGGGACAAGCAAGGCAAAAAAATAACAACAACACAACAAAAAGGGCTTATAGCACATAAAAAACCGAAAGAAAATCCCTACCATACGATGACTATATCAAATCAATTAAAAGTGGTCCCAAACATGTCCGATCAAGTTATACTAACACTGTGTGGCGCAACCACTCTACTAACTGCTTTTACAAATACGTATGTTCCAGACACTTCTACAAATATCCTTTTGTTGCGGCTGCTGAATCTAAATTTGTCTCTAAAAATAGATGCAATACATTAAATTTTGAATTTTTAAACGACCTCAGATTGAAAAATGACAAAAATCATATTTGTATATCTCAAAGAATTATAATACAACTTCGCAGTTTAACAATCTTTTCATTTAAAATCATTTATCCAAGAAAAGTTGTATTTGAATTTGTCACATTTAAAATTAACTTTTTTTTTTCTAACGGTCTCGGATGGAGAAACTGCAAAACCAAAGTTATGGGTCTTGATGACATCTATAACTTTGGTGAATTTTTTTTCATTTGAATTCGTTTAGTCTCAATTACACATTTTAAAATTAGCCAAAGTGAACACGAGCTGACTTTATATATATCTCTAGTGGACATAAATGACTTATGCGTAGAGTGGTTAGGGGAGATACATGTGAGTGAGGCCGTACATCACGGGTACATGCCCCTGTCATCGTGTTTTTTTTTTTTCACGTGATTTGGGATTTGGGATCCGCAGCAGTGGCTGCCGCTAGGGTCTTCCCTACCAATTGCTCGCTTATAAGAATGCTTTCATTATTAGTAAGTAACAATGCTAAGCAGTATTGAAGAGCTGCTTCATTCTGTGGTAGCTATGCATGAAACTACAAATTGCGATTTAATTTATGCAAACATGGCGAAAGAAGAAATATTTTTTTCCTATCACTATAAATACCAGCAGCCGCATGCAAATAAATAAAGGTACTACGCTAGTAGCTAGTAGTGGTATATATATGCTCCTATGTCAAAAATAATATGTCACATGCATGAGAAAGAGGAGCTAGGCTCTGTGTGTTGTGTTGCACGCGCAAAAATAAATATCTATTCCCTCGCTCTTATGAAATTTGTCATTTAAAATCTGTATTTGTGAAAGAATATGGTTTTTTAAAGAAAAGTCCATAGAACAAAGGGTATACTGTACTTCTGGATGTGATGTGAACATGTATGGCTGCCATGTATCTCGATCGGGCCAGCCGGGCCCTGGCCGTGCAGCGCATCGAGGAAGACGAAGGCCTCCCTGCTGTGTGGCGTGCCGGTCGGTGCCACTGGCCATCATCAATGACGTCACTGGCTCACTGCTTCACTTTGTCAGGCCTGCTCTGCTCGCTTACATCAACGAGGCAACGACCATGCATGTCGTCGGTACTAGTGAGTACAGTGGAGAACGCGAACCCCCGTGCGCAGCGCCCGCTGCCCCGGCCCGGCCCTCTGTGGTGGCGCTGCGGTGCTCATGTCAATAGCACGTACGGAGTACGTACTACTGTTTCGCGTTCGTCCGAAATCCAGATAACAGTACCATTCTAGCTTTTTTGGTAAATTAGAGATGATCCAATTTAAAACATACTTCATAGTACTCTTAGCTAGTGCAAGATTTCAGAGAATAAATTAGAGGGATCCTAAATACTTTGCCTGTTTAGAAAAAAACATAGAATTCTAGTATAAATTATTAGAAAGATAATAATTAACTATGTACGAGAAATAACACACATGTGCATGTCCAGTACATTTTTTCCGACACGAACGGTATAATGACAGAATTTGTCTTACATGTCACACAGGATCAATATTTTTGTTTAACCGTACATATATGAACAATTTGCAGCATGCGTCCAGAGGCACTTTTATATATTAGCTTGAAATAAACTGAATACGGCCAAGTAGCGGGCCATATTTTATTTATTTATTTAACAAAATGAAAGCTTAGATAGCTAGGAAATAAGCACACATATACTATGATGCTATTTTCAACTGCCACCAAAACCAAGACAATATACTATATACTAGCAGGGGCCCCCGTGCTATGCACGGGCGGGTTTTTTTTTTCATTTGTTGACAGGGTTGCACTGTTCTGTAACGGTTGTGTACTGTTTGGTAACGGGGTTTGAACTGTTTGCTAACGGGTCCATGAACAGTGATCATAACGGGTACACTGTGCTAAGAACATATGTGTGAGAGGGAGGGGAACTGTTACGGGAGCAGTGACCTGTGAGGGAGACGGACCCGGTCGGAGCCTCGACTTTAGAAGTTATGTTTAGATACTATGGTTTTCCCCAACACCAAGACAAATATACTATGGTTTCCCTATTGTTGCTCTTTTTTCTCACGACTTTTTTTAAAGAACATTTGGTATTCCTAGGGCGAGATTCTATAATCTTTGGGAAACTCATGTATATTCTAGGTATGGTTCGGAAGATGGTCCCACCTACTGTCATGGTGGCATAAATTCCTAGTAAATTCTTTAACAGTAGGAAAAGCAGGTCACCCGAAAAAATCAGCGGTCACCAAAACATTAGTTGGTTTCAATTTTTTATTTAGAAAGCAAACGCCGCAACTCTCGTTCTTACTTCACCCATTACCCTCATCAACTATTCATTCTCTTTTTTCCAGCCCTCTCCGAAACAGAGTTGTCACCACAACTATGGCTGTGGCTAGCAAGCACGGTAGTGTTGTGCCAGGCGTATAGTTGTATGGTGACTTGTATCTTACATGGACTAGGGCTCAAGAGAGGTGTGCTATTAGAATTTCTAGTTATATTAAGAATTGAGTGTAGAATCCTACTAGGGGTCACGTATGGGGGCATTAGAGGGGGACTATTTAAACAAGGAGTAGAGGCCATAGACATTAGCCAAGTCAACATAAACCCTGCTACAGATCGAGTGATCATTGTCGACATTATCATTATCGTGCTATGGTGTTGACCCCTACCATGGATCGGCAGGTCTAGATGCCTTGATACCTGTTGGCCTGGAGAGGGTCAGCTTCAGGTCATGTGACCCATCCCAGGGTTTTGCATGACCGTACTCCTCTTGTTAGGATTGGCACGGTCGTATCCTCGTCCGTCGATTCAGGCAGCAATTGTACGATTCCTGGCTTCATTAGGTTATGTTGTCTTCACTACTACACTAATTTTATTGGAGGCGGGCAAATTCGTTTTTCCGAGGCGGGCATGGAGTCCGCCTCCACCTAATCGTCACAGTTAATTAGGGATTAACCGAGGCGGTCTGACGCCCGCCTCCGTTAATAAATTAAAAAATAAAAAAAGCAAAGCCCACCGTTGGCCCACCGAGCCCATCCAGAGGGCCCCGCCGAGGCCATCAACGAGCTGCCGCCGCTCGCCGGATCCGTCGGGGCGCCACCGAATCTAGAGCGCCTCACCAGTTCCCGAGCTGTGGCCGCCACGCCGGCCACCGGATCTGGATCACCCTTGCCGGATCTGGAGCTCGAGGCCACACCGGATCTAGACCCGTGGCAGCCGCTTGCGTATGAGCCAGCAGGGGCCTCTCCGCCGCCACGCTGCGTGCCGCCGGGGGGGCTCCGCCGAAGCGTGCCCGCCGTGGAGGCACCACGCGCGTCGCCGTCGGGAGGCCTCCATGCTCCCCCTGCGAACCGCCGACGAGGGCTTGGGGCTTGGGGGCCTTGCTGCCAGGCCTCCGCGCTCTCGCGGGCAGCCTGGGGCCGCGGGACGCTGCGCCTCTCAGCTCTGCGCTCCCAAGCGCGAGCCGCTCGGGCGGCGGGGACGCCGCGCTGCCCCCGTGACTGCCGAGGGCCTCCCGTGCTCCCAGCGTGCAGCAGTTGGAAAGGGCGTGAGAGAAGTGTTGTCGGCCGAGGCCCGAGGGTGGGAGAGGAACAGAGTGGATGGATTGGGGCTTAGTGTTTCTTAGTGCATTATATACTGGTGCCAGTTTATGGGCTGAATGGGCCTCGTTGTGGGCTCGGCTACTATCGAGGAGACGGGCCTTTTAACTGACCGCCTCCAAAAGAAAAAAGTCTACTTTTGCTCCCTTAACTTTCGCGAAAATCTATTTTTTCTCCCTGGACTCTAAAACCAGACAAACAGCCTCCTTCAACTTTTCAATCCATGCACTTTTCCTTCCAGAGTGGTTTTGATGGTGGTTTTGCTACAGTAATGGTGGTTTTGTATTTTTCTTTTTTATTTATTTTGGCTGAATTTTTAAAAAACATAGTAAATCATAAAAAAAATCATAAAATAGAAAATTTAATTTTATTGGACTCCACATGAGTAGATCTACATAGTAAATATATAATATGGTATGTTTTAGTTTAAAGTTTTTGCTAGTCTTTTTTTTATTTATTTTTGGGTGAATCTTTGAAAAATCATAATAAATCATAGAAAAATCATAAAATAGAAATTCAATTTTGTTGGGCTCCACATGAAATATACCATATTATATGTTCATTTGTAGATCTACTCATGTGGAGTCTAAAAAAAATTAGATTTTCTATTTTTTAATTTTTCTCGTGATTTACTATAATTTTTTAAAGATTCGATCAAAATAAATAAAAAAAAAAAAAAAGACTAGCAAAAAAATTTTGTACTAAAGCATACAATATTATATATTCACTGTATAGATGTACTCATATAGAGTCCAACAAAATTAGATTTTCTATTTTATGATTTTTTTGATTTCTCGCAATTTTTTAAAAATTTAGCCGAAATAAATAAAAAAGAAAAAGATAAAACCACAGTCACTGTAGCAAAACCATCATCAAAACCACTACAGGGGAGAAAAAACGCATGATTTGAAAAGTTGAGGGAGGTTGTTTGTCCAGTTTTTAGGTTCAGGGAGGAAAATTAGACTTTCGCGAAAGTTGAGGGAGCAAAAGTAGACTTTTTCCCCTCTAAAAATGGGGTCTATTTTTAGAGCCGGGTTGCTTAGGAGGCCCGCCTCCGTTAATAGATTTTAGGAGGCGGTTATTTTCTAACCGTCTCGGTAAATTGATTTTACGAGGTGGTTGACAGTTACCGCCTTGATTAATAAAAAATAACCGCCTCGGTTAATCGAGGCTATTAATCGAGGCGGTTAAAAAAGCTGCCCGCCTCGGAGGCCTAAAATGAAACGCCTCGCAAAAGAATTTCTGTAGTAGTGACTGCCTTGTTAGGGTGCAACCCTCTGACTTTATGTAGGGTGTGGCCCAAGAAATGTCACCTCACCTTATCACCCTATGGTCTGAATAGTGGTCGGCGTACCTTGTGGCCTTGCGGTCTCAAGGGTGTGGTCGATGCATGCCATGACCAAGTGGTCTCTAAAGCAACCAATCCCGCCCTGAGTGGGTCACGCGGTGAGTGTGCGCCATGGTGGTGTGTTATCCCCACCCTCCTTAATATATTTGGGGTCAGAAGTGTCGAGGCAGGCCTTGGGTTGTGCGGTCGAAAGGAATGGGATAATCGAGTGGGTATGGGAGCGCTAGACCATGCCTTGTTGGGTATGTGGAGAGTGCTCTACCTCCTTGTTTAGGCCATATGGTGGGGCACCTCTTGTTTTTGCCCCTGACAATACTAATTTGTGCCGACCCAAGGTTTAAGATTGTTTAATTAATTTGCCGAGCCAACTTTCTTAAAGGTTAAAACAACTTGAGTTTAGCGGAGACAACTTTATACTCAATTCTGCATTTTAGAATATATTTTTTCTAATTTTGACATCTATTTTTTAAGTTTATAACATATAACCAAATTTCTAAATTGAGTTGGATCAATCAAGCACTGAGATTCAACTCTATGCAAAAAGGCGAGTAGTACTTGGTTTTGAATTTATAAAGAAACACACTAGAGAATTCTAGGATGGCATATTAGCAATATGATTAGTGATGAGGAAAAAATGACCTAGATTCTACTCAAAAACACTAATAAATAGTATCGATACAATGTAAAACAATATTGTACAGTGCTAGAATATCCTTTTTATAGGGCAACAAAAATCTTATGATATGGGATGTGGGAGTAAGTTAGAAATCGAACCTTAGTCATCAGACTTGATTACTAGAAAATCTAAGCTATCATCGGACACATAATAAAATCTCCGTTGGTGATACCATTTTCATTAAAAAAAGATATTACCACTAACTGGATAGTTCCATGTTTAATAAGAGCCGCTTTGGAGTGTATAAAAAATGGAAAAAAGATTAGTCAACTATAACTTGAAAATTAAATTTCATGATGATTGTGTATCATGTACTCCCATTGTGTCAAAAAAATTCTCTCTTTAAAATCAAATAATTCTAGGTATGATTAAAAAATACTAATATTTATAACGCATAATAGATATCATTGGATATAATAATGAAATATATTATTTATAATAAACTTATTTACATATATAAATATTAATATTTTTTGATAAATTCATTACTCAAACTTAAGATTTTATGACTTATTAGAAAGCAAAATTTGTGTTCTAGAAAGCACGATTGCGAGGCTTGAAGATGAGTAAGACCTCATCTGGCAAAGTTCCACCAAGAGCTCATAGATCTGTTTGAAAATGAAGCTCTTTTTTGTCAAACAGGATAAAACGAAATAGAGCTCATGGATCTGTTTGAAGCCCTTTTTTTGGCCAAAAAGGATAAAATGAAATAATTGCATCCAAAAACCACTTAATCTTGCCCTCATATGGATTTAGGGTGGGATATAACTAAAAATAGTAGCTTCACTTGGCTTCCTCGCCTATGAGTCCCACCATGTTATTATGTTAGATTTCCTTGAGCTAGGGAAGGGGCATGACCGCTAGGCAAGAAGCCACGTGGGTGCGACTGCTAGGGAGGGGTGTCGTCACCGGGCATGCCTAGCATGGAGGCTAGCTCATGCGCCGGTGCTACACCTATACGGGGAATGGAAAAAGGTAGTTGCACTGTGTGAATGAAAAGAGAAGAAAAATATATTGACTTATAAGTCGGCTGTTAAGTTAAAAACGACTGTTTTTAAGAGAAATACACAGTTGAAAATGTTAATAAGCTAGCTGATAAGCTAATAAATATAAAGAGAAAAGATAATTTAGTTATTTTTTTGGTTTGTTATAATAAACTATTTTACAAACCATCCAATAGTGCAGCTGTGGAATAGAAAATCGAAGTAGGAGTAGTGGGTAACTGTAGCAAAGGAACCGAGCATCCCTTGTGTTTCTGGCAGCAGTTCACCTCGTAAACCGTGTGTACACAAGAGACAATGGGTCGACCACAAGTGCATTACGAGAGTACTTCTAGCAAATATCGCAAATACTAGTATAATATCCAGTCCAGGCAAAGCAGACTCTTCGTCTTCCTCATTGGCTTCTCCTAGAGATCTGGGGCTCCCAAGTCGGGAGAGCTGGAGAGGAGAGAAGGGGGCGCCACCCCGTTGGTCGCCGCGCCGCCAACGCTACTCCGATCCGTGCCAGCCACCGTCCGCCACCGTCCACTGTAGGCGCCCGCACGGCCTCGCTGGACGACTCGACGGCAAGAGCCACCAATCCCCTTCCGAGGCTCCGACGACGCACGTACGGTACGACTCCAGCCCCCGTCCGGCCCTCGCTCACTCGGTCTTTTTTATGCTCTTGATTGATCTTGATTGCTTTCCCCACTTCAACTTGTCTGTCTGAATCTCCCCACTCAGAATCCCCCACTTCCCTTCCGTCGGCCATGGCACCCAACTTGCCACGACTTAGGTCGCCTGACGATGTGCCCTCGTTTGCTTCGTCGCCATCGGTCGGCTCCAAGGTCGATGTTGTCATCATCCTGTCCTCCGATGACGAACAGGAGGCGAGCAGCTTGAAGTCGGCCGGCTTCAAGCCCGAAGTCATCACCCTGTCTTCCTCCTCTGATGACGAGCAGGAGGCCAGCAGCCGGAAGAGGTCGTCGTCGGTCGTCATCACCCTGTCCTCCTCCGAGCTCCTCGGGAACTGCCGGAAGAGGCGTTCCTCTTCCGGCAATTCGCGCCACAACGTGCCCTGGCGCTTCGACGATGAGGTCAGCATCCTCACCGCGCTCGCCGCCGAGCGCCTCGAGTCCGGGCAGGTGCCGGACCCGCCGGCCGTGTTCTTCGAAGCCATCCGCAACCGGATCATCCTAAAGCGGGAAAACCCCACAGCCCGCGACGTCTCCAAGGTGGTGCGTAACCTCGAGGACAAGTTCAAGAAGGCGATCGCCTCCGGTGGCCCGAGCGATGATCCTGACGACAGGAAGCTCTATGACCTGTCCAGCAAGGTCTGGCCGGAGCTGCTCCCGCCTGTGTAGACTTCGTTGCCGCCCTCTTCGTCAGATGGAACCTGACACTGATGGCGATGGATCAGGGCGCTAGGACTAGATGGTTTCAGCACTTTTGTTGATGCTACCTACCTACCAGTAGTAGCTTGCAGATCTAATTTCAGCACTAATGTGTTCAGTAAGGACTAGATCAGGCATCAGGCCAAGCAACCTGTATAGCTGTTGGCCTAATTTTGGTACTTTTGTTTGGTATGTATGTACAGTAGTCTAGGCGTCAGGCTAAGCTACCAGTATTATAGATGTTGGCCTAATGTCAGCAGTTTCTGTCCTTGTCATTAGTTGTTGCTCAAGGAGTGGCAGCTAGTTTAAGCACCTCTTGCAATTACAAGGACTATATATATATAAATGTAATCCGCCGATCAACTTGCCATCGTTTCAATCATTTTATCTCAATTGAAGTTTCAGTCAAATACCCAATTTGGTTTCTCTGCCGTAGCTGAATTTGCCAATTTGGTCCCTCTTTCATAGCTGAATTTGCCCGGAATCTGAATATACAGGCCATCGTCCTGGCAGGAAGGGATAAGGGGGTGGTTGGAACATTCCTTGCAGATGGGGAAAAGGGTGACCAACCAGAGATCCTTGTGGCTGATCACCAGAATTCTGAGTGCCAAGATTGTAGAAGTTTCTCTATGACCCTGATGCCCCCAGGTGTCGTGCAAGATCTGAGTGCCAAGATTGTGAAGGGTTGGGTTGCAGTAATGGCTCGATCGCCATGGCGTCTGCTGCTGTGCACTGTCTGCCACCTCACAAGTGACAAGATTGTGTGATTGAAGGTAAGATGTAGACTGCCACTCTGCCTTGTGTTCTTCCTATTTTTTTGTATGGGAAATTTCAGAGGTAAATTGTGCTGTGTGTATGCAAGTTGGAAAGGGAAAGAATAGTCTGATGCATGATGGATCTCCCGCCCTCAATTAAGAAATCTTGTGCTAGTTGGTAAGTTCTTATTTTCTCAGTATTAGATTGGAAATTGGTACACTGTCAGAATAGTAAAGAGCTTAAGTCTCTTCAATAATGCATTAATGCAGGATGGTGCTAGCTTGATGTTATTTTCACGAGTGGCAGATAGGGCTGATGCCAAAGGTTTTAATTTTTAGATTTTGTTGGTGATAAAATTTTCAGACTGACGGGCATATGGGAGGAGTGACATTTATTGAACTTTTGTTAGCTACTACTACTACTACTATCAGAAGAATAAGATAAGATAGTATCTTCTAGAGGATATGATCAATGTTCATTCCTTGCTAACACTTTACCTGAGTGGTGGTCTTATGCCAGCCACAGAGATATTAGGTTGTGAATGCATTTAGTTAGCAGCAGCTCTGCTTCAATAGTTGAGTATGTTGCTGTATACTTTAACAGTTCAGCCTTACTTTTTTTGTTCTCTGATATGGTGTGTTGTGCTCTAACTTTAGGTTGTATATATATACACATGAATTTCCATGAGTCTAGGTCAGGAGTTTCTGCTCAAATACCTTCAAGATGGAATTAGCAACAGGAAAAGACTTGCAAATAGAACAGAACAATGGGTGACTACTACCTGCTTTTCGTTTTGGTTACAAGGCATATGTTTCTTCTTTGGTTTTGATTGACATGAGTTGTAAATCTCTAACATGTAAAATTGGCTAAGGCACTTGCTTGATATGGCACTGTATAAGACAACTTGACATACCACAAGGTACAGGCAATTATCCCATGATATTGAGCATCTCATTTAGAGTCGGTTGTGGTAATGTAATGTGAAGTGAACTTGTAAAGTAATTCATTAGTTCTCCAACAACATTTGCATGCTCATCTCTTCACCCTAATCTTTGATTGTGCATAATAAAATTAGGTTCCATTGTCCTACATGCATTTTTTTTCCCCTGCTGCTTGCAGTTAACCTCTTTGTAGTTGCATTCTGAAATTTTGAGTTGTTGAAATAATAGAGCTGCACAACAATGATTGTTCCATGTATATGTCACGATTTGGGCTGCAGTAGCAAGTTCCATGCATGAAAACTGTCAAGTGCTAGCTAATAACAACATTGAAAAACTATTTGTTTATATAAGATTTGAGGGGCTAGTATGTTGTTTACCTATATGCTGCTTTGTCCGCTTTAGCATTTAGTTACCATTTCCTTTCATACATTTACTTTCTGTTTCTAAATAAATAAATAAGCTCCTTTCGAGTTTCTAGGGCAGTGAGAACACCAAAAAAAAAGCCATCTTTGTTTGGGGTAGGGGCCGCGCCCGGACGCCGGACGCCCGGCGTGCGTCCGGACGCCGTCGCCCCTGCCCAGCTCCTCCCGGCCTCCTTCTTCCCGCGCCCTCGCCCGCCGCCCGGCCACCGCCCCGCCGCGGGCGCTAGGGGTTCGCCAGAGCTCGCCCCCTGCCGCCTACCCATACCCACCGCCCATCCACCCCCCGCCCAGCTCAGCGGCGGGCCCTTGAAACTCACCGCTGGCCAACCCGGCCACCGCCGTGTCGGCGACCGCCGCCAGGCCGGCCGGCCCGGCGGCGGAATCTACACAGGAGGGAGTGCTTGAGCCCCTAACCCGGGCGGCCGGCGGTGGCGGCAGCGCGGGCCTTGGCGCCCCGGTCCGGCAGTGCTGGGGGCGGTTTCCATGTATTCTTTCTGATTATATTTTTTTGGCATAGTCAGTTTACTTGGAAGATGCATATCAAACATGAAGATGAGGCAGAAGGGACCTTGAAGCCAGGATGCAGGAGCAGAGAATGCAGATGAACATGCCTGCTTCAACATGTCAGTTCCTAACTCTTTTACTTTGCATGATGAAGAGATTCAGTAACTTGCAGCTAAATCCAACTCCATGATTTAATTCAATACACATAGAAAAATGGCTGCCTTATGTTCTTCCTGTTCTTTTTGTATGGGAAATTTCAGAGGTAAATTGTGCTGTGTGTATGCCAGTTAGAAAGGGAAAGAATGGTCTGATGCATGATTGATCTCCCACCCTCAATTAATAAATCTTGGGCCAGAGTATTAGATTGGAATTTAGTACTTGTCAGGATAGTAAAGAGCTTCAGCCTCTGCCATAATGCACAATAGTGCTAGCTAGAGGTCATTTTCACTAGTGGCAGATGGGGCATGGTGCCAAAGGTTTTATTTTTAGGATTTATAGTTGGTGATAAAATTTTTAGACTTATGTGCCTATGGAAGGAGAGATATTTATTGAACTTTTATTAGCTAATTTAGTACAGTGTCAGGATAATAAAGAGCTTCAGCCTCTGCCATAATGCAGTATACTGCTAGCTAGATGTCATTTCACTAGTGGAAGATGGGGCATGGTGCCAAAGCTTTTATTTTTTAGATTTATAGTTTGTGATAATATTTTTAGACTCATGTAGTGCCTATGGAAGGAGAGATATTTATTGAACTTTTATTAGGTTCTACTACTATCAGAAGAATAAGATAGCATCTTCTGGAGGATATGATCAATGTTCATTCCTAGAGCTAAAAGTTTACCTCAGTTGTCTTCTTATGCCAGCTGCATAGATATTAGTTTATGTGCATTTAGTTAGCACTGGTTCTACTTAAAACTTCAACAGTTGAGTATGGTTGTATGCTTTGACAGTTTATGGTTGTATGCTTTGACAGTTCAACCTTCTTTTTCTTTTTGATATGGTGTATTGTGCTCTAGCTTTAGGTTTTAAATACATGGATTTTCATGAATCTAGGTCAGGAGTGTCTGCTCAATACGTTTAAGATGGAATTAGCAACAGGAAAAGACTTGTAGACAGAACAGAACAATGGGTGATTACTACCTGCTTTAAGTTTTGGATACAAGCCATATGTTTCTTCTTTGGTTTTTATGTGACATGCGTTGTAAATCTCTAACATGTAAAATTGGCTAAGGCACTTGCTTGATCTAGGACTGTATGAGACAGCCTGACATACCACAAGAAAGGCAATTAACTAAATCATATTGAGCATCTCATTTCGAATTGGTTGTGTGTAATGTGCAGTGAACTATGAATTCTTTGGTTCTCCAACAACACTTCCTTTGACCATCTCTTTTACCCCTACTCTTTGATTGTGCATAATAATATTAGTTCCATTGTCCTACATGCATTTTTTTCCTGTTTCTTGTAGTTTACTTCTTTGTAGCTACATTCTGAAATTTTGAGTTGTTGAAATATTAGAGCTGCACATTAATGATTGTTCCATGTATATGTCATAATCTGGGCTGCAGTAGTAAAAGCTGTCAAGTGCTAGCTGATTACGACATTGAAAAATTATTTGGTTACATAAGATTTGAGAGGCTAGCATGTTGTTTAACTATATGCTGCTTTATCCACTTTAGCATTTGGTTACCATTTCCTTCCATCCATTTGAGTTTCTGTTTCTAAAATACATAAATAAGCTCCTTGAGTCAGTGGGTACACAAAAAAAAAATGTGTTTGTTTCCATGTATTCTTCTCTGGTTATATTTTTTTTGCACTGTCAGTTTACTTGGAAGATGCATATCAGACATGGAGATGAGGCAGAAAGGACCATGATGAAGCCAGGATGCATAGGAGCAGAATGAGCATGGAGATGAATATGCCTGCTTCAACAATGTCATCTCTGTCAGTTCCCAACTCTTTTGCTATTCATGATGATGAAATTCAGTAACTTGCAGCTGAATCCAAATGCATGATTTAATTCTCGTTAAAAAACTGCATGATTTAATTCAACACACATACTTTAATGATTATTTTAAATCTTGTCTTTTTTCAGCCCACGTCAAAATTGAAGGCTGACTTAAATCCTGACAATGTGGCTAATTGACTCTACATACAGTGGCAGTGCTGAATACATATAAGTTTGGATGTGATTAATAGGTTTCTTTTTTGTGTGAAAAACAAAATAAAAATGTCTAACCTGAGATGCTGTGACTGTTTTCTATAATTAGGTTATTTGGATTTGTGTAAAGTTGATTTCTTTCTTATGCCCACTGAAATTTTTTTTCAAATCTAGGCAACAATAACTCAATGGGCTCTTGTCAATTGTTTGTGTTTCTTTCTTCGCGATCTGTTTGCATTATGCTGTTGTATTATTGTCGAGGAACAATCAGTAACAGTTGTAAGGGAAGGCTGACTTTCCTGACAGTTAGTCTCTGAGGGGACATCCCTGATGATAACCGACAGGGAACGTTATCCCTGAAAGTATCATGTTCTTTCCCTGATAGATTTGTCTGTTAGGAAAAAAAAATGCATGGGGGGTAGTGCTACTTCCATGTGCTTTACATATGTATCCTTCTGTGTATTTGATCTAGCTAGGACAATGATTTATTTTGCCTTTCTTTTTGCTTTTAGGTTAGCAAGAGGAAGTACTGGGTTCATCACCCCTAGTGCTTGCCTGTTAATTGCCAGTAGGTACGCCACCATAACATAAATCCATGTCTTTGGGTCCTTATTGATTAATTGAACCCTTAGGCTAGATCGGGCAGGATCAAGATTACGGTGCATCAAACTGTGGTGAAACACTGAATTTGTCCATGAATCACCCATTTTGGTGAAGTATTTTACCCCTTGAGGACAGCCTAGTGGAGGGCCAAGCTGCAGCCTACCTTCTGTGATTTGTGTGATACTAGATGTTTGTGTGACCTGTAACTATAACTTTATGTTAGCTGCTAACTAGGCTTTATGTAAGCTTTGTACCTTACAAGAGTGTTGAATCAATGTGTGAACTGGCTGCAAACCTGCTTGAATGCTGGAATGATATGCATGAATGTGACATGTGTATTTTTGAACATCTGTTGCAGATTTCTGTTAAGCACAATCCAATGTGTGCATGTATCAGTTTAACGGTGTATGTGTGTGTGTGTGTGTGTGTGTACTTTCGGTTGTATTTGTGGGAACAAAGAAATGAGTCAGATTTCACAGAATATGACTAGTGAGTTTTTGGTAAGGTGCACTCCAGTTGTGCCAAAGTTTGCTTAATTGTGCCAAAGTTTGAAGATAAGCAGTAGGGGAGAAAAATCTACATGATCTTGTATATACAGCCTTTGGGCATTAGAGGCTTGGGGAAATATAGAAAATAACATAAACCACGTATGGAACAAAAGGAGGGAGCCAAGCATGGCATATACAAATTGGTGGAGGCCAACATAGATATATTCAGATGGATAATGTTTGGAATAGTATTCTCTTACATTTTACAGCCTCCCTACCAAAAAAATGAGACCAAAACCTCCTCCTCTTAGAGCATCTCCAACAGCGCTACCTAAAATAGACCCTCTGTTTCTCTGTTTAGGTAGTTGTCCATTTCCTTTACTCCCTATATTTCATTGTTTGGTCCAGCAGCACTACCTAAAACTAACCCACAAATGCATCCTTGTAGAAGATGACATGTGAGACCCATATCTCATCCTCTAGTATCTTCTTCCCTACACGTATGGAGCAGAGCAAGCGATGCCCGGGGAGACAGGACGCCGGCGGGGTTGGCCGCGCTTGGGGAGGACGAATGCCATGGGGAAGAGCGACCGTGCCAGAGCGAGATGTCAGGTCACTACGTGAAGGCAAGATGCTGCGTCAAGGCGCTCGCCTGCCGCTGTCTTAGGACAAAGATGTCACCCTAGGGGCAGGGCAGCCCGCCCCGCCCGGGGAGGGGAGGGGCCGCCGGGACTAGCCTCACCGGCCAGGGGTTGCGCCCCCCGGGGGACCACACCACCATGGAGGACGACCATGTCGGGCGGAGTCATGGTGAAGATAGCGTTAGATGCAATTGCGAGAATAAAAATAGGGGAAACGGAGTAGGGAGCCAACGGGGAATAGAGGATGAAGGTGGAAATGTAGCAGGCTGATAGAAGTAGGCCCAGTAGGGGGGTCTAGTAGGGGACCTGTTGGAGTTGGAGTTGGATTTTTGGCCTTTACTACCTAAATTCATAGTAAGGGGTAAGTAGGGGGTTCTGCTAGAGATACTCTTAGTGGAGCAATTTTTAGGTGTCCAAGACCTCCTAACCTTTCTCTGTTGGGCTATAGTAACTGGTCAGCGGGAGAAAAAGGGCATCAGCCTTTATACTATAGGCTTTTTGTAGGGGTGATTGACAATTAAACCGTCCCTTACAAATCATACAGCAGGGATGGCCGGTATGTGAGCCGTTCCTACAAATCAAATCATTTTTAGAGGTGACACGTATCACCAGCCACTCCTACTATTCGATTGTAGAGGTGGCTGGTGATGAAACCACTCCTAAAAATTGGCATTGCTATAAATTGTTTTTGTAATAGTGTGCTTTAGTGACCGGTTAATTTTTTTATTTTGTGGTTGGCCTGCTTCCCTACTGTCAAAGAGTTTATTAGAATATATGTTCACCATGACATATACCTAGAAAATACATAAAAATTCCTAGGAAAACATGAGTTTTATAGGAAAAAAGAACAATTAGTAGGGAAACCATAGTATATTGTCTTGGTGTTGGTGGTAGCTGAAAAATAGCATCATACAGTATGTGCTTTCCATGCTAAATAAACTAAGCTTTCATTTCATTTGTTAAATAAATGTGGCGATCTCTACTTGGCCTTATTCAGTTTATTTCAAGCTAAAATATAAAAATGTCCCTAGACACATGCTGTAAATTGTTCATACGTCTATGGCTAATTAAACAAAAATTATTGATCATGTGACATGTTAGACAATGGCGGAATAGTCAAATTCATCCTCGAACTATCACTGAAAAAGCTCAGTTTGGTCCCCGAACTATGAAAATGATGGGCTTTAGTCCCTAAACTTTCACACCGCTTAATTTCGTCCTTAAACTATGCAAAACCACCGTTCTCATCCTCAAATTTTTCGCAGCCGTCATAATTTCGTTTTTTGGTCCGACACGAGTGCCACACTGGCTTGATTTCGTCATCAGCCGGTCACTCGAAAGTTCGCTAAAGCATGCAAAGCGATTTATTCTTATTCGACTGATTTCAATTAGTTGTAACTCTTTAATACAACATCTGATGAAGATGATTCTTTTTAATAAAAATATAGATATCAATACGATCTATAACTTTTTAGTTTTAATTTTTTATTTAGGATGTTAAGATGCTCAAAGGTTAATATAAAATTTTAGCACCATCAGTGAGTATGAATTCGCTAATTTTAACTCCTCATGTAATTAATGTGCTCAAAGGATGGAGTTAAATGAATATACTTTTTATATTTCTATACCGTTTTAAAAGTAGTTTCTAATTTTAAGAGACATTTTCAGAAACAACAGCTAAATCAATTACAAAAGCGACATCAGTTAATTATTATGGTGCTAAAATTTATATTTAACTTTTTGAGCACAACATCCTCGCAAATAAAAAAATATTAAAACTAAAGGGGTATAGATATCGAGATATATAATTTTTATACAAAATTATCTTCATCGGATGACTATGAGAGATTACAACTAGACAGATCAAATTGGAATAAGAATAAATCGATTGCGGGCTTTGAAGATTCTAAATGACTAGGTGATGACAGGCGAGCCGCTGTGGCGCTCCACGCCGGACCAGGGACTAAATTGAGCCGGCTGCGAAAAGTTTGAGGATGAGAACGATTGTTTTCATAGTTTAGAGATGAAATTGAGCCAGGCCCTCAGGGACTTAAAAGCGCGTGCTATAGTTCGAGACCGTAACTTCGGCTGGGATGAATTGACTTCTGATAATAAAGAATACAGTAACAATATTTTGCATATGCTTTATTATCGATGCGTGGCAGTGGCCGGAGATTAATTTACAATGGTTAAAAACAATATAGACCTTTTATTGGATGAGATCAGACGATGAAAAAATAGGAAGTACCTAACTAAAGTATCTAGAGGTATCAAATTAAATGGGACCAGTACCATATTTGGCATAATCTATTATTATCTATCTTTATTTTATTTTTCAAATAAGGACAAAATAGTCATACACTCGTACTTGCGTCGCATGCTAGCAGCTTTCATATCGCTTGTCCACACATACGGGGGCGTGCATGTGCTAGCTTGCTTTCGGCGCTTTCAAGCACAATGCCCTCTATCCCCCAGGCAGCATACCGCCTCGTGGGGCACTGCAGCTTCGTCCGCGTGAACCAACGCCTGGTTGGCTACGGGGAACACTGCGCACGCGTCCCTACTGCTTTCTCGAGGCGCGTGTGTTCCCCTTCACGGCACCGACACGCTTACCGTTTGGCTGCCACCTCTTACTTCTCCGTGTCTGCCGCGTGGTGCTTCGCGGCCAACCCCACAGCTTAATCGCGCTCTGCGTCGCCGACACCGAGGGACGCCTTCTGCGCCAGTGTCGCGGCCGGCGCGTCCCCGGCGTTCAATCCCATCCAAACTCGGCCTCGGCTTCCCGCCTCACGCGAGTTCGAGGCTCTATGGCGACGCATCGTGCGCCGGTGCGTGAGCTAACTGGAAGACGCGGACGTTGATGCCCGCTTCCTGCCGGGGTTCAAGGGCGTCAACACCCCAAGGCGCGATGGACTACGAGTTCAGGAGGTTCATCGATCACATCGTCGGCAACGTGCCGGAGCAGACTCAACTGCTAGATGGTGCTCGCTAACAATGTGGAGAACGTGCTGCTCCCACTCAACGAGCCAGTGCAGTACATGGTCCGGTTAATGCGTTTTGTGGTTAAAAACTGACCCAACCCACAAATGACGTAGTCGAGCGGTTTAAAACCCGCGGTTTCCACGGTTTCCATGGGTTAATTAGACGCTGCGACACGCTAGTAGTAGTACATGCATGCATCGCGGCTCAATCTTTGATCACCTGCTTGGCGATCGCGCCATGGCAACTCCAGTGCCACGTCGCCGAGGAACTGCAGGATGCGGATTCAGACAACCTAGTGAGTGCCACCATGGCGGAGCCGCCAATAGTCAAGGCTGCTCCGCCGCGCGGCGCGTACCGTCCTCCAGGAGCTCCGGCAGCGCGCATGGCAGCGGCGCGCATGGAGCTTCGCCCAGGGAACGCAGCGTCGGCAGGCCTCGTGGTGGCATAAAGTCCCTATACTTGGCCTCGTGGACTCCCACGCAGCGCGCTTGCGGGTTTGCGCTGCATCGGCTCAATGCGTTGGCAGGCGCCTCCAGCGGCCTACGCTGGCATTATTGTCATTTGGAGGTCGCACTGCTGAGCAGCAGCCACCCATCGTGATGTCCCGGCTTCTGCAGGAGGAGTGCGGCAAAGTTGTACGCCTGCACCCTTAGCTAGATAGAGACGTTCTTAGCTAGGCCACTACTTGGCAGGCCCTAGCGTGCAGCTCTGGCAAGCGACGACATAAATAAAGTTAGATCAAGCAGGGAGCCTGTTGCCGTATCTTCCACAATGTGATGATCATCTTGCTGTGCCGTCAGCAGGTGAGGGCATACTACTGCCGCCAGATTATGCTTTCTACACCCAGTAGGCATGTGTACATATTGTCAGGACTTCCACCTCACGATCGTCCACCACCCTGCTCACTTCATACTCATTTTCTTTAACGCACATAACAATGTCGCCTTCAGGAAAGAATCTCTCTTTGCAGCCATGTCTAATTTTCATCCTTACCGCCTGTGTACGTACGGTATA
>JADLZL010002648.1:0-23035 GCA_015844335.1 Chrysopogon serrulatus
CCTATTACCATCATCTCTCATACCCACCTCAATTCATATCGGTTAGACCTATATATTAAGATCAGATCCGACGTGTCTAAATCACCCCGCGATATAACAAGTGGTAGGGTGTGTAAACATGTAAACATTGACACGTGTCTCTCTTACGTATGGTGCTCCCTCATATTTCTTTTCACCCGCAATTCATACCCACCCACCGGTACCCCTCCTATGCCCGTGAAAAAACAAATCTAAATAAAATCATCGGCGTCTTCTTCCCTTCCTAATTCCTATTCCGTGTCCTTTTCAACTACTAGCAAATATGCACGTGCGACACACACATGTCTCGAATACTATTTCAAAACAATGGAAATGTTAATTGAATTATTGATTATTTACAATAAAGGTAGATGGCGGTACTCGATCGATTTGATCTCGGGCCATGCGAAGAAGAAAGGTTCAAATCGTTCATTATTCCTCTACCGCATATATTCTTTGCACTTTCATTTTGACACCTTTTTAAATAACTCCTTTTGTCGAATCTTTTCCTAGTTACATACTTTTGTCGATCCATCCTCGTAGGTTGGAGAACCCCCATACTCATATGGGTGGAGAAACCGTTGTTACCTCAGGCTCTAGGCAGGTCAAAGAAAAAAAAAAGCACTCATCTTTGAATGAACTTATTACCTATAAGTTTATTTTCAACAGTTATCCTTTCCATACTTTTCTACCCAAGGCACATACAAATAATGTGAAGGATTATGTCTTTTTAGCGATGTAATAAGATTATGTCTAAATGAAGCAGATATAAAATAACGTGATACAAATTTAGAAAAGCATTTATAGATGCAAAATAATTATGACTTTGTATTACTTTATTTAGCAAGCTTTTTTGGCCCATAAACAATATAACTTTATTTTTTTCTTTCTTGCCACATAAGTAAAGCGAGAAGATAAAGCACATGCCCATGATCATTTTCCATCATTTTTCTTACAAACATGTTTAGGTTTTTGTTCTTTTTACCTTTTTTTGTTATACAATGTGTGGATTTAGAGGATTGTCGTGTACTTGTGTTGTTGAGCGTTCCTTGGTTTTATTTCCACCTCCGCATTGTAGTTATTGTTCATTATAATGTGGTACTACAAGATGTCAAAATCTAGTCCAGGATACATAGAAGGACGTGTTCTATTGAGCCGCCTAATGTAACCGGCCTAGCATTGACCAAGGAATTCAATTTCTATTTTTTAGCTCCACTCAAAAAAGAAGTTGAAAAACCGAATCCAAGAAGGTCAATAAGTTATTTCTGAATCTGGAGCACCATTGGAAAAGGCCTGATAGTCGCCATCTTTTCTCACATATGTCATATGTGTTAGTTTTTTTGGATTTTTATTATTTTCTTATTAATTGCATGCATTCGTATTGACGTGCCTTTTAATTACTACATTACGGAGTAATAAATACACACATTGGTATTTATGTGTATTATTTTCCTTTTTCCAATTATTTTATTTATTAGTTACATGCATGCATCCGTATTGATGTTGTGCCTTAAGGACTTGCAGGTCAACATAAAATTCCTACTTAACTCATAAATAAACACGACTTGTAAAACTCGTTCTTTTATAGTGTGATGATGATGATGATGATAAGATGGTGATTATTATTTATTACTATATTATTATTTTAGAAATCATCATCATTATTTGCAAATCACCACTTTTCTGGAAAAGACAAATTTTGTTGTGAAAAAAACGTGTGGGGGGGCTCACTTACTACAATAAAATCAATTCAAGTGGTCTGAATCAGCGCAAGTAACTTTTGGAGTACTAGGAAATATACCCGTGCGTTGCAACGGGGAGAAAAATAAGCAATAAAATTAAATAAAAATAAACAAGATAAAATGATTACCACCATAAAAAATATTTTCTTATCAAATCAATGAGAATTGTTTGTTCATTTGTAATCGAATCGAATAGTTAGCAACGTAAACAGAGGGTCCCATTAAATTTGCAATCTATGCTTAAGGTTCATACAGAACATCTAGGGTGTGTTTGGTTGTAGTTGCATCGTATATCGCAACTGAGGGATGCAAGCTGAGACAAACCTTGTTTTAGACAAATAAATTGTTTAGTGAGGTTGCAAGAGCGGATAAAAAAATTAAGATGATGTTTGGTTGCCCATGGGAGTGAATGTAACCTGTATAACCTATGAGATTGACACATAGGCACATCACACTCATCCTTGTCTAGAAATACATCTCTATGCCTCTATCAGTTCAGCATGGCCTGATTTATGTTGGCCTAATCTGAACTCTTATTCTCTTCTATTTGATTAGAATTTGTATTCAATTCAGATATCTTTTTCTATTTATATTATCCCATGAATTTCAGGACTGTTAACGCAGATCGGGACAATTTTCTGTCACGGTGAGGCCATTAGTCAGATTCCTCTTTCCCTTCTTGTCCTTTATGTTTTCTTTGCACTTCAGTTTTAACATGTTGCATTGGAGTCTGACTATGAGACAGAGAACATCTCTTATACTAAAGTCCTGATAACTAACTTGTTCTAGTATACATATATGGTTTACTAAAAATCTAGAAAAAGAAAAAGGAATCAGACATGAGAAAACTAAAAAAACATATATATGGTAACAACTGTCTATGTCTTAGTTGGACGAAAGATTTTATCGCAAGAAATTTTGTCTTTTAAGTATTAGGTAGGTATAGATATATAAGTATAGATAGAGTATAGAACTGGACAAAAAAACAGAATAGGAGATCACATGGAAAAAAGACTGAAAAGAGAAAACAGTCCAGAACTCTAGAAGAGTGCCATCCTAATGGTTATAAATGGAGACATGATTGACTTTCATCAATCAGAAAGATCCTGCTCAAAAGCATAATGTTCGCTCTAAGCCTCATTCCAAGAAAGCTGAACTGCCAGAAGCTTCAATTAATTCTGCTTCTCATTTGGCAAAAGAGTCACAACTTTACAGTTCTAGCTTTAATACCACATCCCACAAGGCATAACACTGATGTTAATGATGATTCAGATAAAGTGACTAACTTGTTACAGTTTGCATAACTAAGCCATTCCCATATCACGCACTCCAAATTAATCCTTCCATATAATCAGAGTTATTGGTTCAACATATGAGCACTTCTACATAACAAAGCATGATTCAAGACTCTGCATTGTTGGCCACACCACCATAGACACAGAAATTTGACGTGGTAAAGGCATAGCTACACACTGAAATCTTCCTTCAGACATCAAAAAAATATGAAAGTTTTGTTGAGGGGCCTGAGCCCTTCAAATGAGTCTCACGGATAAGAGAAAGGCAGAGGATGGACTAAAGCTCAGAGCTACGGGTCTCAAAGAGATGATTTCATAGCAATAAATTCTCAGAGAAGCAAAACAGACATAGAAAATGTCATGCTGACAGACTTTAATTTGTTCAAATGTAGTAAGTCGAATTTATGTCAACACCATGGTTCTTAACCCTGTGACAATTTCTTTCTTCCAAACTAATATTGCCTCTATTTGCATATTTGTCTAAGCTCTGCTTGTCTCCCGGTCACCTCACTGCCATCTACTGCTTAATCTACATACCTCCTAGTCTCCTACCCCTGAGTACCTTGAGCATGCCTCTTGGTTCTCGCTCCTCTTACAGGTAAGACGAGCTGAAAATCCCAAAGGGAAAACCAGGTGCCGAGTAATACTTGCAGCTGACCAAAGCCAATTGTATATTACTGTATTTACACAGAAAATAAGCAGCAGCAAAAGATCAACCATCTGAACATACCCATGTAGTTGTCTCCTTCCTCTTCCTGCTTTATTTGGTTATATATACTGTAGCCCAAGTGAAACTCCTCTTCCTGCTTCTCTTGCTTCTCTCTCTGTCTCATGTACCTCCCAAATTCCCTACTTTCATTGCCAAATTCCAGAAAGATTATTTAACATGAAATAAACAGCACTCAATACATAAATAATTCAGAGCAGAAGTTAAACAAACCTCCTCAAGTCTGTCCGTGGCATCATCAATTATTTTTTTTTAATAAAGACCTTCTGAACTTGTTCAGGTCGGCGAGGTCAAGATTGGAAGCCTGCAAAAACAGGATATCAGTCACCTTTTTCAACCGAGATCTCTAATATATAAATGGAAAAAAAGTTAAGGAGTTCATATCAAACTTACCATTGATTTTTTCCCAATCCGAGCAATCTTCGTTCTATTGGATTAAGAGTCCGACTCACTATGACCTGCCAGCACCTCCGGCGCCGTAGGAGCCACGCCCCCCGCGCGCCACCCCGTCTTGCAGGCCCGGCAAAATTGGATTCCAATTCCAACTTGGATTGGATACACAAAAAGGAATTAAAAGAAACATGCATCGAACATGGATTTCAAGTCACCTTTGATTTGATTCGGACTCGCTCGGCCAGAAGCCACCGGCGGCCATGGCTCGGCGTCCGTCAACCTGTGCCCTGCCCGTTCAGCCGGGCGGAACAGCGGCGCGTCGCGGCCAGAGCGGCGGAGCGGGGTCATGCTCGTCACCCGTGGCCTGGGCGTCCTCCGAGGCGTCGCGCTGGGCGGAACAGCGGCGCGTCGCGGCGAGGAGGCGGCCGGGCGGGGTCATGCTCGTCACCCATGGCCTGGGCGTCCTCCGAGGCGTCGCGCTGAGTCGCGCTCCCGGTCGCGCGATGGCTGGAGGCGGAGGCGATATCGCTGAGCTCCCCGGCGCAGCGGAGAAGGCCGAGCATCTCCATCCTGGCCTTCACACACGCCACGGGAATCGGAGGCCGTGGGCCTGACGAGTGACATTGGGCCAAAACGAAACCCTAAACAGTTTCTTGGGCCGTGAATGGACTAAAAGCCAGCGAGTGGCAAAACAGTTGAAATTTAATTTAGAATGGGCGGGGAGAAAAAAAAAAAGACAGAAATTTGTTATACAATGTGTGGATTTAGAGGATTGTCGTGTACTTGTGTTGTTGAGCGTTCCTTGGTTTTATTTCCACCTCCGCATTGTAGTTATTGTTCATTATAATGTGGTACTACAAGATGTCAAAATCTAGTCCAGGATACATAGAAGGACTTGTGTTCTATTGAGCCGCCCTAATGTAAGGCCTAGCATTGATCAAGGAATTCAATTTCTATTTTTTAGCTCCACTCAAAAAAAGAAGTTGAAAAACCGAATCAAGAAGGTCAATAAGTTATTTCTGAATCTGGAGCACCATTGGAAAAGGCCCGATAGTCGCCATCTTTTCTCACATATGTCATATGTGTTAGTTTTTGGATTTTTATTATTTTCTTATTAATTGCATGCATTCGTATTGGCGTGCCTTTTAATTACTACAGATGCGGAGTAATAAATACACACATTGGTATTTATGTGTATTGTTTTTCTTTTTCTAATTATTTTATTTATTAGTTACATGCATGCATCCGTATTGATGTTGTGCCTTAAGGACTTGCAGGTCAACATAAAATTCCTACTTAACTCATAAATAAACACGACTTGTAAACTCGTTCTTTTATAGTGTGATGATGATGATGATGATAAGATGGTGATTATTATTTATTACTATATTATTATTTTAGAAATCATCATCATTATTTGCAAATCACCACTTTTACGAAAAAGACAAATTTTGTTGTGAAAAACGTGTAGGGGGCTCACTTACTACAATAAAATCAATTCAAGTGGTCTGAATCGGCGCAAGTAACTTTTGGAGTATTCACCTCAATGTCTAACTGGTAACCTTGTTACACGGAATGATGGAAGCACTAAATGCAACAAGCAAGACTCACATATCAAGAAGAACACATTACACACAAAATACTTGGTAAAAACGCTAGAGATGCCAATGAAGGGGTAACATTTAATTTAAGTTTCCTCATCTTTTTTTTTCGAAAGAAGTTTCCTCATCTCATTCAATTGGTCAAACGATATGTAACGGGACCACAATTAAGACACAAAATACTTGTCTTGACGACAATGATCATTATTATTTTATTAAAGAGATTAAGGTGTATACCGGGGAAAGCAATCTTCACTAGTACAAAGAGGCTCTATCTGAGGCGGTTTTAGGCGCCTTTGCACGAGACGTTTTGGCTGCCGCCTATGCTAGAGGCGGTAAAAATGATGCATTTTCACTTTGGCGATTTCTTGAAAACCACCGGTGGAAATATATTTTCACGGGTGGTTCCGCGAAGGCAACCAAGCGTGGAAATGATATTTCCATTAGCGGTTCACATAAGGAATCAGCGTGGAAATGACATTTTCTTTGGCGGTTCACATAAGGAACCGCCTTTGTGGAAATGGCATTTTCTTTGGCGGTTTCTTTAGGTGAACCCACTGTAATAATGTTTTCCGCCCAAATTCATTTAAATTTTTATTTTTTGAATTGGCGTCCTCTCCTCTCTGTCCCCCCCTCCCTCCCTCCTCTTTGCCTCCCTCCTCTCTGTCCCCCTCCCTCCCCCCCCCCCCCCCTCATCTTCCTCCTTTCTTTCTCTCGCTCCTCTCTTTCTCTCTTACTATGATCAATACAAATGCTATTTGATTATGAGAAATACATCAACAAAAAATAATTATACCATACAATACTTATATACATATATACATCATTAATAATTTAATTACATCATACATTGTATACATCAAAATTATTTTCTAGCCACGATGTGATAATAAAATTTACACTAGAGATGAATCTAATAATCATTTCGACTTAATTTTAGAGCGCTAATTTCCCTTAGCGCTACGAACTCTGACCTCGCTAAGGGGCTTTCGGCATGGTGATATTTCTCCTCTGTAGGAATGATTTCTCTCAAGATAAATGGTGAGATCCTCAATTATGCCTTCTGAGAGTTAGGTCGTCGAAGTTTTCGGACTCGATTCTTGATATTCTAAAAAGCAAGTTTATAAGCATTATATATTTCCATGTATCTACGTAAATTTGTATTTTTAACAATATAAATACAAATGTTACGATTAGTGGTACCTTATTAGGGTTCTGATGTACCGTCCGGTCGTTCTCATAAACTTCGCACACGTAGAATCCACGATTGCACCGAAGGCGATTGGTTGCTTGTGGCACTACATAAATTGCATATAGTTATTTACTTGTAATACTATCTTTATATATTAAACATGCATGATATTGATTCATAAATTTACATACCGGCCACTTATGAAAAAAATCTTATTTCCTGCCCTCTCATGCATTCGTCAAACACTCCACCTCTTAACTTATAGAATCTATAACATCTATGATCTCAAAAAGAATCGGTTAGCGACAATTTTAAACTCTCATCGATAAAAAGATGCATGCTACATTTTGTCGACTTACCGTTCTAAGATGATTTGGAATTTTGCATGTCTTTCGGAATTTGTAGTCGGCGGAGTTAAAGACCGGCACCTTTCCCTCCCTAGGATAAATGAAGAAGCATATCCGATTGGTCGTTGCGCACAATCAAAAAGCGAGTTGTTATGCATTTATATAATCCGATACTTAAGGCGATGTATATATTTGAACTCATACTTACCTAAAGTTATAAGGGGCAACTATGATTTTCTGTGTTTTTGTCTTTGGAGCAACGCATGACCTATGTAGGTGGCGTATTTAGTCTCATGATCCTTCTCTATATCTTTTATTCTCTTTGCGGCGTCTTTTTTAATAACCCCTTTAATTGATCATTTGTTGTGACCAATTCGAGAAGGTGTGCTCATTCTCGTATATTTTTTCCGGGCTAAGGTACCCGGCCCGTTTGCTTTCATTCTGGTTTGGTCAGGGACCGTACACAAACTTCGTCTTGATCATATTGCATTACGCAAGGCACAAGTGCATCTTTGGAAATTCAATCTTAATAAAAGTCAATAACAATAAATGAAGTTCATGTTAGTACGAGAGCTACACTTATAATGCAAATAGCGTGACAAAATTTGAGCGTCGAGCCGCTTAAGGTTCATCATCAACCATATGTCCTCGAAAGTAACAAAAGGCGTATCTCGTTCACTTTTGAAAGCGGATGGTGGTATATTTACTTGAATTGCGTCGATCGACATTAGCCGCTCTCATGTACCCGATCCACAAAGTCTTTTTTTATACCAAGCGGGAGCTTTTAGAGTTTTTCTCAACTCAGTAGATGTAACATCCCAGGTTTTCCAAACACCAAAAATCTGAACTTTTTAAAATTTTTCCTGCAATGTGTGGAACATGTAGTTGTTAAGACCGACCTAGGTCAAATGCGAGGAGAGTTAGTTAACAAATCGTTGCATTTCATATAGAATTGCTTGTAGGAGAGTGTTTGAGTTCCTATGCCGGTTTCGAGTCTATGTTTGTTTGGAGTTTGGAGTGCACGAGTCCATAGCAACTTTTCTTGGTAATCACCTTCTTAACCCCTCTCTAGTCCAAAGCCATCGAAAATGGGACAAACTCCTCTCCATCATTTTTTTTTCTTCCCTCTCAATCTACCTTTGTTTTTCCTCTCAAATATTCTCCTTGAGTTTTCCTCCAAACTTCCCCTTTGAATCCCAATTAAATATTCCCTAGAACAAAATATGTTCTAGAAATAGCAAAATAGGAAGAAGCTTTTTTCCCTTCTCTTGGGCCAATCGAGCCTGTAGGCACTGCTTGCCCCCCCACCCTGCTTCCTTAGGCCCGCATGGCAGCGGCCGGCGGCGCGGCCCGCTCATCTCCCCCCACTGGGCCCTCGCCCTCCCCCTCTTCACGGCCCCGCAGGCCCGGCGATGCGCGCCTCCAACCCCTAGGGGCCGAGAGCTCCCGGCCTCGGGCGAGCGCCGCCGCCGCCCGGGCTCCCCCTGCGCCCCGCCTCCTCTCGGCGCCGCACCGGCGGATGCGCGCCATGTGTCCGAGAATGCGGACGCCGAGGCATCGCCGTCCGTGCCCAACCCTAGCGCGACAGCGCCTACAAATACCCCCGCCGCCGCCACTTCTCTCTTCTTCCTCCTCTTCTTCCGGCCCAGCGCCGTCGCCTCCGCTCGCCTCCCTTACGCTGGCGCCACTCTCTTCCACGGCGCGGAAGCCGGCGCCAGCGCCCGCGACGCCCGCGCCTGCGCTCCACAGCGTCGCGCGGGCTGCCGCGCGCTCCAGCGCTGGCGAGCAAGCCCCTCTGGCGCCTGGCTGGCGCTCGCCACTCGCCCGTGGCGTCGCGCCGCGCGTGAGCTGCGACATCGGCGACGGCGCTTCGCCGCGAATCCGGCGTTCGGCCTTTCCCCTCGACTCGCGGCGCTGAGCCTTTCCGCGGGCTGCGGGCGCCTGCGCTCATGCTGCGCGTCCCGGCCAGCGGAGTGCGGTCGGCTTCACCGCAGCGGCGGCGTGGCGCCCGGTGGTGCGGGCTGAGAGGGTAGCGGCCGAGCCGCCACGCGGCGCGACTACGCGGCCGCGATGCCCTCGCCCGCAGCAGACTTGGCGGCCTTGGATAATTATGGCGACCCGACGCCGGCGGCGGCGTGCTCGTGATCCGTGCCCGCTTACCGCCCAGCGGCGTTCAGCGTGCAGTCTGCGGCTGGCGCGGCGTCACCACCGCCTGGCTGCGCGGCTCCGCCTCACCTCTTCCTCACGCTTCGCCGCGGTGCCGCGCCGCCGGGAACGGCCCGCATGACAGCGCCATCGGCGCCGCGACATTTGCCTTACGACCACCACGGCGACACCGCCTTGCCGTGCTCACCAAGGCGGCCAGAAGCCACACGCCGGCCCGGACCTCGCTTGCGCGCTGCGGCTGCGTCAAGCGCCCGTCGGAGCCACGCCCCACAGACCACGGCGGTCGGCCGGCCGGCGTCGGCGCACCACGCCTTGGGCCCGTGAAGCGCCCGCGCCCGGCGCGGCCGGCCGGCTTGCTTTGCTGCCGAGGTCACCGGCCCGACCCAGCGCCCACTGTCGCTACCCCCTCGGCTCCGTTCCACTTCCTCGGACCCTCCCCCCCACGCCCTTTGGTGAGCCTCTCGATTACCAAAGCCACGCCTTTTCCTTCTCTCAGATGAACTTGCCGACATCCATGTGCGAAACCGGCCGTCGTGCCGAGTTCCATGTCTTGCGGGTAGGTCGCAGCCGGCGTCCTGCCACTCCCGGCTGTGACCCGCCCTCACCCGGCCAGTCAAAGCCACGCCCGGCCACTTGCAGCCTGCCCTGGCTAGCCGCAGCTGGCTGCTGGCCACCAGCAGCTGGCCAGAGCTGGCCCGCGGTGGCTATGACAAGCCACGGCAGGCTACAGACTAGCCGGGGGGCCAAGCCCGGTTGGCCGAGGACCTTGTGCCACTTTCGGCGCGCTCCGTGAAACCCTACCGGCCTCGCCCTTCTCCTCAGACAAGGTCGACACTTGAAACCCATTGACGCCATCCTCGTCGTCGGCAAAGCTCCCACTTTTTCATTCATGCTCACTCATGTCGCATTTCATCTTTATCTATACATATATATACGATTTTGTGTGCCGTGCCGCCCGGTCTACCCTGCTATGGGTATGTGCTACTCCGTGTGGTCAATGTTTTGGGTTCGATCGTGTGTCGGCGTGTTTGTCGTGGACCGAGCCTTCGAGCCGGGTGAGTGGCGACAGCGTTCGAGCGTGCGATCGCGGGTTTGTCTCGCCATGGTCGTAACTTATTTGAGCGAGGGTCCCTTTTCTCGTGTTTAGTTAGCTCCGTAGTACTACGATTGCTAAGCGACCCTATTCGACCCTAGGGCGTGGTCGTCAAGGGCTCAACTTCGATGCGGATACCACCCGACACGGCGAGCCTTCGCGACCTAGGCCGGTGGGAGGCGAACTAGGAAGTGGCTATCATGGGGACGGCGCGAGCCAACCCATGTAGGTAAAGCTTGTGGTCGCGAGTCGTCTCGCCATGACCATCGAGCTCTACCTCTTTTCTTTTTCCTTTCTTTTGCTTCTTCCTATCTAGCTCGTATGCTTGTACCACATAGACCATAGTGATTCCTCGGGTTCATGCGGTGACAATCGCACCACTAAGAGCCCAAGGAATCACATTGTGCCGCTTTAGTTGCACGGAGGTCGTGGTGCCCTACGAGTTGGTGAGGATCAAGGGACCGCGCGGGGACGCTCGTCTCTTTTCTTCCGACCACCGTCTTTAGCCATGACGGGTAGGTCGAGGGAGAGTCTTGGGGCCTTCCTTCTTTCTTTATCTTTTCGATCCTCGCTAGTTCGGTAAAGGCGTGGATCGAGTCCTGTTTCTGCTCCTTCGATCGGTGACCTTTACCATGTCATGTAGATCGAGGTGCCGCGGGGGGACAAGTTCCTTCCTTGATTTTTTGCTCTTAACGGTGTTCTTTTTATTGCTCTTGCTATTTTGATTCCATCCCTACGGTTTCTGTCGAATGCAATGGCGAGTGGATCAAAGGAAGATGAATTCCGCCTTTCTCTTTCGGATCCTTCGTGCTTAACCTTCTTGTATGTTTGTACCTATTCGGCCGAAGCATCCCTTGGGTTCTCGCGGTGACAACCCGCCTTTGCTAAGAACTCTAGGGGTAACTTAGTGCATTTAGTGCGCCTTGGTCGAGGTACCCTACAAGTGGACTAGGCACTCGTTCTCTTCTGTGTCACTCCTTTTCGATTGCCTCGTCTTTTTTGCCGTGGCGCGAGTTTGGAAGAAGTAGACCACCGTCCCACTTTTCTGCCCTCTTTCCTCCCTTTTAGCCCGCTCTGTTCGATCCCGTCTTGACCATGACGATTGGATCAAAGACAGGACTATCTCTTCTAGTTAGCGAAGCTATGGTCTATGTCCGTCCTCGGGCCCATGCGAGTCGACCCGATCGACCGTTGGAAAACCATCCTCGTCGAGGATGTGGACCGAGACCGTGACATGGGCGTGCCCAACTAACTCTCCTCTCTTCCCCCTGTTATGCTACTCTCTCCTCGGCTCCCGGCGTTGTTGGGTCATGCTTGGTCGAGAGGACCCGTAGCCGCTCCTCTATTGTTTGTATTCCAATCTCTTCTGCCACCGTTAGCTACCATGATGGGTAAGCCAAAGAGCATCGGAACCAAGTCACAATTCCTCTATTTTGTGTTAATCGTTCTTACTCGAACCCTATATAGTAGTTGTGACTTGCGGGTTAAAGGCCGCAAGTGCCAAACCCCACTTGTTCTGTTTTTCCCTTTCTCTCTTGCTTGCGACCCTCCGGTCCTCGCCAATTTCCATGGCGTTCGATCGGAAGGCCGCAACCGTGGTGTTTGTTTAAGATATGTTAGGACCAAGGCCTTTTCTTTCGGAGCCGTCTGGGTTGACACGATCGACCCGGGAAGTGCTGGCTATATCATGGCCTTGATCCGAGCTCATGCTTAACAAACAACCACTTGTTTGTTTGGAGGCCGAGGATCGGACATTCACCACGAGGGCTAAGTCTTTTCGGTGTTTATTCGGAGTTATCTGGTTCCTTACGTATCTTGTTGCCTTTTTAGGGAGTAATTGTATTTTTGGTTAGGGGTTGATTGCTCTTTTGCATTGTTTGTCACTATATCGAGGTAGTTGCATCGCGATAACAATGGATAGACCAGGAGATCGGCTAGAGGAGGAGATGCGAAGAGCAACCGGATGTGGATGACTATGGATTTGCTATAAGCAGGTGCCACGTCCCACCCAACCTCGTAGAATCCTATTAGACATGCAATATGTAGTCGCTAGCGCTTTACTTTATGTAAATGAGCTGTGATAGGATGCATGGTAGATTGCTTGATAAGCCATTACCTTGACGCAACCTTTCTCCGCACACCCATTTGCTAGGATAGGCGCTCGCCTACCTCATGATACTTGCTACACACTTACACTTTACTCATACATGCTTGTGTGTGGCTAAGGCACGTGGTGCCGTGAACTGGATAACTTGGGGATAACATGGGAGAGATCTTGGCGTGTGTCTTGGGTGTGTGGTGAGAGTTGTGTCGGCAAGGCGGGATCTACGACGAGTCGGGGGACAAGTCTTCTTGGGAGGCTGTGATCCGGGCACTCCCTATGTGAGAGAGTACCTGTGGCGGGTACATGTGATGTGAGTAGATTCCAGGAAGGAGTGTCTTCGTGGGGACGAATCCACGGAATGGAGGTGCCGTCGAGGCACGGGCGTCGAGCCCCCGGTGAAGATATCTGTCCGGTCCCTCTAAGGGGGCTGGGTTTGTCGAGCCTGCGGTTCATGGGACCTTTTACGTACACACCACTCGTTCGATGGGCGGGGAAACGACTTGACGGCTAGGCGGCCCCCTGCCATTACTACTAGGTTGGTAGGTGATAGTGTAGGGAGGTGGGTGCCGAGACCCACCCCTCCCCGAGGCGGCGTGGAACCCTCGGGGATCCGGTACCACGTCTCACGGTCTCGGCGTGCCGGTGGATCTCGGGGTGCCCAGGCTGAGTGGTAGGGTGGCATCGGGGCCGGTTAGGCGGCGGCTTGGCATCGGCCTAGGCGAGGCATCGTCGATGATGGTGATCTTGTGGTTCAGGTGTACAAGCTCTGCGGAGTTACTAAATCTATACGTATAGCCGTGTCCCGGTATGGACATTCCCATGAGTACCATACGTTCGTTATAGTGAGTGGTGTCCTCTTCTTCTTTTCTCCCACGGGTGTTGTTGGATTCGGCTTAGGCCGTTGAGGCAGGAGGAGGGCGGGGAGTCTTCCTTGCCGACTAGAGAGTGAGAGTGTGGTGAGATGTGTGGACATGGATGTGGATGGGATGGATGGATATGTGGATGAGATGGGTTAAAACTTGATGAACTATATTATAATTACATTATGATCTGGCATAGGAAAACTACAGCCAATTATAGGCCTTTTTCTATCTACCCTTGCATTCCACTTACCACATAGCAAAGCAAAGCATAGGGTGGAAGCCGGTGGCCAGTACAAATCGTACTGATAGAGTTGAGCAGGTTTGGTACCCGAGGAGGACTACGACGATAATGGAGCTGGAAGAATTAGGTGGTCTCGTTCCTACACTCAAGTTTGGTTAAAGAGATCAAGTCTACACCCGCCCGATACTCTACCCCAACTCGATGATTCTCCGTGAAGGAGGAGCCTTCACCCGCTATGGCCTTCGTCTACTCGATGTTGATCCGTGTGTGTGTTTATCGCTAGGATACGATGTACTTAGGCGTGTTACAAGTGTTGTAATACTACGTAATTTGTATCTTTTCGCGATGTATGAACTATGGTATCAAGCGTATTCGATACTACTCTGTGGATTTCCCTTCGAGGAAATCACGGGTCGTTCCGGTTGGTATCGAGCCATACTTGACCGTAGGGACGAGACCTTAGGACCAAACACTAGAATAGAAACCAAAAATCGATTGCTATAGGTGCTAGAAGTGAAAAGCAGGTTGTTTCTCCCTCTACCTTAAGTTCTATTGCTGTTTGACCACCCTGATATGAAAAATGACCCTTAGGAATCACTCCCTACTTCTGCCCACCCTAGATCGATAGATGTGTGAGACTTTGAAGGCATAGGAGTCGCCTCAAGTCAACACTATACATATAGGAGTTGTAATCTTTGTCGATTATGCGGATCTTGTGTTCTTATGCTTGTTATGCTTCTTAATTGTACGTGTGTAGAACCCATAGTTTATTTTGTATATGTGACTCGAAGCTTTGGGTAACCTAGCCCTCTAAACCTAAGCCTAACCTACGATTGGAAATAGAAGATCAATGCATCCAATTTTCATCAACCTCCCTTCAAAATGGTTTTCTTGTCTTTCGAACCAATCTTCTCTTCCAAACTGCCCTCTTTACCTTAAAAGTTCGCTTTGAAAAAAAAGAGAGTAATTTTATTTCAAAAGGAAAAGTTTCAAAAGGTTTTATAAAGATTTCCTTTTCGAAAGAAAGTGGTTTTAACTCCTGCTTCAAGCCCGACTTGATTTTGAAAGTTGCCTTCAAACAATGGGAAGATCGGTTTCTTTTTTCAAAACATGCCCCGATTCACTTTCAAAAGTAAGACTTTGTTTTCCAATCAACGAAATGATTTCAAAATCAAAGGCCTTTTTGACCCGATTTTTGTTTTGAAAAGTTTTGATTTCATCTTGTGAGCCAAATTTCCCTTTTCAAGAGCAACCATCCCTGTTTTTAAAGTTTTACAACCGATTTTATAAAACAAAATTTCTTGTGAAAAGATTTTTGTCCGCAAACTTTTTAGAAGTTACTCTTACAAATCAAAATGCGCTTTCCAAATCCGATTTCGAAAAAAGTGTTTCTCAAAAACCGAGTTCCTTTTTGTGAAAGCTTCACCATCGATTTAGAAGATAGTTTAAACTAATTTCAAAATTTGTTTGGTTTTATTCAATAAAAAGGATGCAACGATTTATTTTGAAAATAAATAAAGCTTTCAAAATCGTTTGGCTTGTGCCCATTTTGAAAAGTGTTATACCAAAACAAGAATTTTCAAAAGATTTGAGTTTCCAAAATCTTTGATTTGAACTTGTTGGGAAAAGGGAGCCCTTACTTTAAAGACTGGATTTCAAAGTGTTTTCACGCAACTACCTGCCTTATTCAAATGGAGTTTCAAAAAAAAAATATCCACTTTCAAAAGCCTTTTAAAAAAAATGGTCTGGAACCCCGTGTACTTGATGTCTTTTAAAAAAAACCCTACAAGTTTTTGAATCAAAATGGGTTGCAATCAATTTCAAACTATTTGTGTTAGTTTTAAACCAAAGGTTGCAACCTCCTTCCTCTCAAAATTTGCAAAAAAAAAAAAGGTTTAAGAATCTCTGTCTTGCTTTCAAAATAGTTTACAAAGGCTTTCTCTTTAAAACCCCTCCTCTCCCTTTAGTTTGAGATTTTGGGACATTGTCGGTAACTTATTTAGGGATGAGCCACGATCTTGAGCTATGGTGCTCGCATTTAAACTTGGGGCCCCATGTGTGAGGCCTCCACATGGCTTCTTTTGGGGCGTATGCGGGTATCAAGGAAAGTGATCGTGGCGCCCTAGTCGATACCGCAAACCACCCGAATCTTGAGCTCCCCCTTCCTTTTCAAAAATCCTTACGAAAATAAAATCTATTGAAAGAAGTTTATTTCCCACAAACTTGTTTTGTTTCCAAATTATTACGTATTTTGCAAACTTCCTTCTCAACGCTCCATTTTGTTTAAAAAGAAAAAGTTTCAAATCTAAATATTTTGCTAGGAGCGGACCCTATTTTTGGAAAAGTCTATCTTTTGCAGGAAACCGAGTTTGAGAAATGCTTTTGTTCTTGAAAACTTCGATTTCAAAACCCTAATTTCCGACCCAAAGATTCAAAATTTTGAACCAATTTCGGAACGTCTTTGGAAAAGCTCTCTTCTTCCAAAACGATTTATACAGACCTATTCAAAAAGCTCCTCAAAATGTTTACAAAACAAAAGAAAAAAGGGGTATTTAATTTCTAAGTTTCAAAACGTTGCTTAAAAAGCGATTTCAAAACCCTTTGCTTTCCCTTCAAGCGGTGCTTTCGAAAAAGAATTTACAAAACCCGATTTACAAAAGCTTTTCAAAAGGTTTTATGAATGATAGGAGATTTTGGGTTCCAATTCAAAATCAATTTCAAAGGTTTGAGCTAATGGTTTCATTTCGAAATGGACCTTCTTCAAAAGCTTTTGGTTTTCAAACAAAGGGATATTTCCAAAAGCCGTGGCTTTAAAAAAAAAAAATTGCTTACTTTTCAAAAGTGCTCAGTTGACACTTGAACTCTTTTACGAAACCTTTTGTGCAAAAAAAAAAATGTGTCTTTCACCTAGTTTTGAACTTGCTCTACGTAAAGTTTACAAAGAGTCTTGATTTCAAAACGAGTTTTGAAAACACCCTTGTTGCAAAACAAAATTGATTGAACAAACCAAAGTATTTTCGCATCCTCTTTGAGATGCTTCCCTCCATTCAAAAGCTGCTTGCAAAATACTTTCTCCAAAAGCCCTACCTTCAAAACTCCTTCTCAAAAAGTTTTCTTTCGCAACTTGGTGCACCGATCTTTGAAAGAGTATAGGCGAGAGCCTCCAACCCTAGACAACACCTTTGAATCTCGGGGGACGAGATTACGGTAAGGGGGCGTCTGTAACATCCGGGTTTTCCAAACACCAAAAATCTGAACTTTTTAAAATTTTTCCCCGCAATGTGTGGAACATGTAGTTGTTAAGACCGACCTAGGTCAAATGCGGGAGAGTTAGTTAACAAATCGTTGCATTTCATATAGAATTGCTTGTAGGAGAGTGTTTGAGTTCCTATGCTTGGGGTTTCGAGTCTATGTTTGTTTGGAGTTTGGAGTGCACGAGTCCATAGCAACTTTTCTTGGTAATCACCTTCTTAACCCCTCTCTAGTCCAAAGCCATCGAAAATAGGACAAACTCCTCTCCATCATTTTTTTTCTTCCCCTCTCAATCTACCAAAAGGAAAAGGCCATTTTTTTTTTTTTCCTCTCAAATATTCTCCTTGAGTTTTTCCTCCAAACTTCCCCTTTGAATCCCAATTAAATATTCCCTAGAACAAAATATGTTCTAGAAATAGCAAAATAGGAAGAAGCTTTTCCCTTTCTTCTTGAGCCCAACCACCCTCGCCCGTTTGCCTCCCCACCTCACCCCACTTCCTTCCGCCCGCATGGCAGCGGCGGCGGCCCAGCGGCCCGCTCATCTCCCAGCCTTTGGGCCCCGCCTCCCCCCTCTTCACGGCCCACGCAGCTCCGGCGATGCGCCCCTCCAACCCTAGGAGCGAGAGCTCCAGCCTCCAGGCAAGGCGCCGCCGCCGCCGGAGGCTCCACCCTCGCGCCCCTCGCTCCACCGGCGCCCCGCACTTAGGCGGATCGCGCGCCATGTGTCGATGGGAATCACGGACGCCGAGGCATCGCCGTCCGTGCCCAACCCTAGCAGCGACCCCGCGCCTACAAATACCCCCGCCGCCGCCACTTCTCTCTTCCTCCTCCTCTTCTTCCGGCCCAGCGCCCTCGCCTCGCTTCGCCTCCCTTACGCCACTCGCCGCCCATTCTTCCGCCCGGAAGGCGCGCCCGCGTTGCGACGCCCGCACGCCACCGCGTGCGCAGCTGCGCCACGCTAGCCGAGTAACCGCCCTGCGCCCGCGCTTTCGCCACTCCGTTAGCGCGCGCAGTCGCGCCACGACTAACGACATGAGCGACGGGTCGTCCGCCGAATCGCATTCCGCCTTTCCCCCCCTCGACTTCGCCAGCGTTGAGCCCCACCGCGATTGCAGGCGCCCCTGCGCTCCGCGCCCTCGGTTAGCGCCGTGCGGTCGGCTTCACCACGCAGCTTGTTGCCGCCGGTCAGCCCAGGTAGCAACCCGGCCCGCCACCGCAGGTCGCCAGCTCGCGCTTCGCGTGCTTCCGCCACGCTGACGCGGGCGGACGGTCGCGGCGACCTGAGCCGCCGCCGACGACGTGCCTGTGGTCCGTGTGCCCCGCCTTGCCTTCCAGCGGCGTTCCAGCCGCCGGTCTTGCAGCTGGCGCTGCGGCGTCACCGCCCTGGCTGCGGCAGCCTCCGCCTCACCTCTTCCTCTCACGCTTCGCACGGTGCCGCGACCGGAACAGCGAAGACGGCGGCAGCGCCATCGGCGCCGCGGCTGCGCGCCCGGCGACGACCACCAGCGACACCGCCTTGCCGTGCTCACCAAAGACGGCCGAAGCCACACCGCCCGGCCAGACCTCATTGCGCCCGCGGCAGGCTAGCGTCGCAAAGCGCCGTCGAGCCACGCCCACGACCACGGCGTCGGCCCGGCGCGGCGTCGCGCGACCAGCGGGCCTTGAGAGCCGTGAACGCCCGCCCGACCCGGCCGGTAGCCCGGCTTTCTTTGCCCAGGGTCACCAGCCGCCGGCCCCCCTGTCCGGCGCCCCCTCGGCTTCCGTTCCACTTCCCGGGACCCTCCCACCGCCATCAGGTGAGCCTCTCGGTACAAAGCCCGCCTTTTCCTTCTCTCCGATGAACTTGCCGGCATCCATGGGGAAGCCGGCCGTCGTGCCGAGTTCATGTCTTGCGGGTAGGTCGCGGCTAGCGTCCCTGCCACTCCCGGCTGTGACCCGCCCTCACCCGGCCGGTCAAAGCCATGCCCGGCCACTTGCAGCCTGCCCCGGCTAGCCGCAGCTGGCTGCTGGCCACCAGCAGCTGGCAGAGCTGGCCACGGTGGCTATGACAAGCCCACGGCGGGCTACTGACTAGCAGGGGCCAAGCCCGGTTGGTAGGGACCTTGTGCCACTTTCGGGCGTCGCTCAGGTGAAACCCTCTTAGGCCTCGCCCTTCTCCTCCGACAAAGGTCGACACTTGAAACCCGGTGACGCCATCCTCGTCATCGGCAAAGCTCCCACTTTTTCATTCATGCTCACTCATGTCGCATTTCATCTTTATCTATACATATATACATTTGCTTACTGCCGTGCCTTCGCCCCGGTCTACCACCGCTATGGGTATGTGCTACTCCGTGTGGTCAATGTTTTGGGTTCGATCGTGTGTCGCGTGTTTGTACGTGGACCGAGCCTTCGAGCCGGCTGAGTGGCGGCAGCGTTCGAGCGTGCGATCGCGGGTTTGTCCCGCCATGGTCGTAACGCCTGAACGAGGGGTCCTTTTTTCGTGTTTAGTTAGCTCCGTGGTAGTACTACGATTGCTAGCGACCCTATTCGACCCTAGGGCGTGGTCGTCAAGGGGCTCAACTCGATCGCGGATACCACCCGTACGGCGAGCCTTAGCGACCTAGACCCGGTGGGAGGCGAACTAGGAAGTGGCTATCATGGGGCCGGCGAGCCAACCCATGTAGGTAAAGCTTGTGGTCGCGAGTCGTCTCGCCATGACCATCGAGCTCTACCTCTTTTCTTTTCCTTTTTTTTGCTTCTTCCTATCTAGCTCGTATGCTTGTACCCATAGACCATAGTGATTCCTCGGGTTCATGCGGTGACAATCGCACCACTAAGAGCCCAAGGAATCACATTGTGCCGCTTTTTAGTTGCGGAGGTCGTGGTGCCCTCACACCAGTTGGTGAGGATCAAGGGACCGCGGGGCCTTCGTCTCTTTTCTTCCGACCACCGTCTTTAGCCATGACGGGTAGGTCGAGGAGAGTGCGGGGCCTTCCTTCTTTCTTTATCTTTTTCGATCCTCGCTAGTTCGGTAAAGGCGTGGATCGAGTCCCTTTTGCTCCGCCGATCGGTGACCTTTACCATGTCATGTAGATCGAGGTGCCGTGGGACAAGTTCCTTCCTTGATTTTTTTGCTCTTAACGATTGTTCTTTTATTGCTCTTGCTTTTTGATTCCATCCCTCTGGTTTCTGTCGAATGCAATGGCGAGTGGATCAAAGGAAGATGAATTCCGCCTTTCTCTTCGGATCCGCCGTGCTTAACCTTCTTGTATGTTTGTACCTATTCGGCCAAAGAAGCATCCCTTGGGTTCTCGCGGTGACAACCGCCTTTGCTAAGAACTCTAGGGGTAACTTAGTGCATTTAGTACGCCTTGGTCGAGGTACCCTACAAGTGGACTAGGCACTCGTTCTCTTACGTGTCACTCCTTTTCGGTGCCTCGTCTTTTGCCGTGGCGCGAGTGCTTGGAAGAAGTAGACCACCGTCCCACTTTTACGCCCTCTTTCCTCCCTTTTAGCCCGCTGCATTCGATCCCGTCTTGACCATGACGATTGGATCAAAGACCGGACTATCTCTTCTAGTTAGCGGCTATGGTCTATGTCCTGTCCTCGGGCCCATGCGAAGAGTCGACCCGATCGACCGTTGGAAAACCATCCTCGTCGAGGATGTGACCCGAGACCGTGACATGGGCGTGCCAACTAACTCTCCTCTCTTCCCCTGTTATGCTACTCTCTCCTCGGCTCGGCGTTGTTGGGTCATCTTGGTCGAGAGGACACAGCCTTCGCTCCTCTATTGTTTGTATTCCAATCTCTTACGCCACCGTTAGCTACCATGATGGGTAAGCCAAAGAGCATCGGAACCAAGTCACAATTCCTCTATTTTATGTTAATCGTTCTTACTCGAACCCTATATAGTAGTTGTGACTTGCGGGTTAAAGGCCGCAAGTGCCAAACCCCACTTGTTCTGTTTTTCCCTTTCTCTCTTGCTTGCGACCCTCCGGTCCTCGCCAATTTCCATGACGTTTGATCGGAAGGCCGCAACCGTGGTGTTTGTTTAAGATATGTTAGGACCAAGGCCTTTTTCTTTCGGAGCCGTCTGGGGTTGACACGATCGGCCAGGAAATGCGGCTATATCATGGCCTTGATCCGAGCTCATGCTTAACAAACAACCACTTCTGTTTGTTTGGAGCCCGAGGATCGGACATTCACCACGAGGGCTAAGTCTTTTCAGTGTTTATTCGGAGTTATCTGGTTCCTTCTGTATCTTGTTGCCTTTTTAGGGAGTACTGTATTTTGGTTAGGGGTTGATTGCTCTTTTGCATTGTTTGTCACTACTCGAGGTAGTTGCATCGCGATGACAATGGATAGGCAGGAGATCAGCTAGAGGAGGAGATGCGAAGAGCAACCGGATGTGGATGACTATGGACTGCTTATAAGCAAGGTGCCACGTCCCACCCAACCTCGTAGAATCCTATTAGACATGCAATATGTAGTCGCTAGCGCTTTACTTTATGCAAATGAGCTGCTGATAGGATGCATGGTAGATTGCTTGATAAGCCATTACCTTGACGCAACCTTTCTCTGCATTTCCCCGGCCGCTAGGATAGGACCTTCGCCTACCTCATGATACTTGCTACACCTTACACTTTACTCATACATGCTTTTGTGTGGCTAAGGCACGTGGTGTAGTGAGCTGATACTCTTGGGGATAACATGGGAGAGATCTTGGCGTGTGTCTTGGGTGTGTGGTGAGGGTTGTGTCGGATCAGGCGGGGATCTCTGACAGTCGGGGGACAAGTCTTGCCGGGGGCTGTGATCTGGGCACTCCCTATGTGAGAGAGTACCGTGGCGGGTACATGTGAGGTGAGTAGATTCCGGGGAGGGTGTCTTCGTGGGGGACGAATCCACGGAATGGAGGGCCGTCGAGGCACCTTGGCGTCGAGCCCCGGTGAAGATATCTGTCCGGTCCCTCTAAGGACTGGTTTGTCGAGCCTCCCCTAGCGGTTCATGGGACCTTTATTTTACACACCACTTCGTTCACGATGGGCGGGAAAGCGACTTGACGGGCCACCGGCCCCGCCATTACTACTAGGTTGGTAGGTGATAGTGTAGGGAGAATGCGGGTGCGAGACCCACACCCCTCCCCCGAGGCGTGGAACCCTCGAGGATCCGGTACACCCACGTCTCACGGTCTCGGCGTGCCGGTGGATCTCGGGGTGCCCCAGCTGAGTGGTAGGGTGGCATCGGGCCGATTAGGCGGCGGCTTGGCAAAAAAAAAAAAAACGAGGCATCGTCGATGATGGTGATCTTGTGGTTCGGTGTGTACAAGCTGCTCGCAGAGTTACTAAATCTATACGTATAGCCGTGTCCCGGTATGGACATTCCCATGAGTACCATCGTTCGTTATAGTGAGTGGTGTCCTCTTCTTCTTTTCTCCCCCGGGTGTTGTTGGATTCCGGCTTAGGCCGTTGAGGCAGGAGGAGCGGGAGTCTTCCTTGCCGACTAGAGAGTGAGAGTGTGGTGAGATGTGTGGACATGGATGTGGATGGGATGGATGGATATGTGGATGAGATGGGTTAAAACTTGATGAACTATATTATAATTACATTATGATCGGCATAGGAAAACTACTGACCAATTATAGGCCTTTTTCTATCTACCCTTGCATTCCACTTACCACATAGCAAAGCAAAGCATAGGGTGGGAGCCGGTGGCGGTATAAATCGTCTTGATAGAGTTGGAGCAGGTTTGGTACCCGAGGAGGACTACAACGATAATGGAGCTGGAAGAATTAGGTGGTCTCGTTCCTACACTCAAGTTTGGTTAAAGAGATCAAGTCTCCTCGCCGATACTCTACCCCAACTGATGATTCTCGTGAAGGAGGAGCCTTCACCCGCTATGGCCTTCACGCCTACTCGATGTTGATCCCGTGTGTGTGTTTATCGCCAGGATACGATGTACTTAGGCGTGTTACAAGTGTTGTAATACTGCGTAATTTGTATCTTTTAGCGATGTATGAACT